>JADMNL010000022.1:597625000-598075000 GCA_016271365.2 Neoceratodus forsteri | reverse complement strand
CACTGTGTTGTTGTTGTTGTTGCTGCTGCTGTAAATCAGAAAATACAGCATATTTAAGGAAATCTCCTACAGAGGTAGGTACTTACATCAGTGCCAGGTTTGCCACATTCTCCCTTTTCTCCATCTGTGCCAGGAAAACCCTGCGATAAAATAATAAGCATAATTCTTACCCAAGTAGTGAACTAAAACTGAAGTCCAAAGCAAAGGGCAAGGGGCAGGGAACTAGCTGAGACTACTGTTAGACTGCTGCCACATTCTGCTGTAAACCAGAACCGTAAATCTTGGACATTCACTTCTGAACCTAAACATCAGTGTCCTGATCATGAAATCCAGAAATCATAATTACGTACTTACTGCAACTGTTGATCTTCCTGAATATCTTCTCCATAGAATAACATAAGTGGGTCTAAGCCAGAGGTGCTAGGACAACTTGGAAGGTAGAACTTTCTGGAGGGTCGCTGGTGATGTGAGAATTCACCACAAGCATCCACTGATGGTGCCAGCCTCCAACAGGTTCAGTACCTATTTTACTAAGGAGGTGAGCAGCCTTACAAGTAACCTATGCACTTAACCTAAGCACATAAGACAGCCCATGGTGGTCCACGCAAGAAGGGCCACCAAACCCAGGAACACTGTGTTTTCGTAGCCCAAACCATATACAAAGGGGTGAATACTGTCCCACTACAGTAATAAAGGGATACCAATGGATAGTGGGTGGGGACATGGGGCAATCTATGGAGAAGATATTCAAGAGGATATGAAAGTTACATACTTACCATAACAGATAATCTTCCTGAATATCTTATCCAAAGATTACCACTACTGGGTCTGTGCTGGAGATGTGAGGAACCCACGGGAGTCAGAACTTTTCTGGAGGGCTGGTAATGTGACTAGGCCCTGGGCGTGCATCACTGCACACGCCTTTTGGTACAGGACTGAGAGAAACAGTAAATTTTTGTGTGTTAAACTAACTAAACTGACAAAAAAATAAACGCTAGTGTATTTTAAACTACAACCAAATAAACAAACTGTCATTCTGCAGACAGTACAAATGGGAAAGTTATGGCCCCAACATGGAGAGCAGTGATACCACTGCTGCACATCCGATGGCGGGGAAAAAAGGAACTAAGTGAGTTGGGGGCCTGCACTGCTGTATACCAGAAGGTGCATGTGATGACATGCATGTGGGGCCTACTTGCACCGCCAGCCCTCCAGAAAAGTTAAGCTCCTGTGGGATCCTAGCTCCACTGTCACAGGCCCACTAGTGGGAATCTATGGAGAAGACTGATTCTCGGAAGATTTATATATTGCATTTTTGATTTCCAAGTATGCATTCCTTGTAACTCCACATGCTGTGCTCTGCTGCTTTAATTGCTCCTAATAGCTACGGATTTCAATTTCTGGTAACAAGTCAATTAACAATTGGGTAACATGTTTTTTTTTAAGCTGAAATGTAGAGTCTAAATATTACCTCGGAACCTGGAATTCCAGAAGGGCCAGATACACCATACTCTCCTGGATCTCCCTGCAAGTGAAAACAAAATGTGTAGATATCCTATTAATATATATCACATGCTGCTACAGAATACCGAACCAAATGTCTTACATTTTTTTTCCATATAGCTGTTTTTTCTCCTTTGGGCTTCTTAGCCCTGACTGCCCTTACCCATCTCTGAAAGTCCACCTCGGCTTCTCCCATGGTAGGGCTGTCAGGCAGGCACCTCTCCTAAGCACAATTCAGCATGCGGAACAGGCACGGTGTCGGGGTCTGAGGGTGTTGTCACTGTCATACTAGCGCCTGCCATTTTTTCTTTCTGCAAGACCCTTGACCACTCTGCCCTCCCTCCACCCAAACAAAACACAAATAGCCTCATGATTGCAGCAAACCCCTGCAGAAGGAGAAAGCTCCCCAGACCACCATAGAGATTGCTATGATGGAGGTACAAAACTCTCTGTAAGCTGAGGCATCCTTCAACCAGCTTTGGCAACCCTAATATCACTGGGTGAACCCTGAACATTTCTTATCTGCCACCTTCCATTCCTCCAGGAGCCTCATTCTTTCAGGCACTGCAATCTGCCACTCTTTGGCCGGACTCACTCTTGTTGGCATCCCACACCATCAGTTCCCAGTGTGTCCCTGTGGTGGCTGGATCAGTTCTATCACTCCCTAGGGGGCCCAGTCCTCCATATGGGGCCTTTGTAGGGGGAGAGGGAGAAGCGTGCCACCGAAGCCAAAGTCTGGGCACTACAGGCGAAGTTGCGAATGCACCCCTGATAAGGGTCGCTTAGCATGGGAAAGCATACAGAGAAGCTGTACACAAGGTTGCCTTGCCCGGGCAATTCCCCTCTGTTTTTCCTACCATCCCCATCTCTACAGCTGGAGCATGCCTACATTGGTGGCCTGTGTACGGGGCCTCCTAGTGCATAGTCACTCACACCTGCAATGGCCCCACACCATCGCAGGTGCCACTCCCAAGCCGTACACATCTCTTCCTTCCCCCTCACAAAATGCCCTTTATCCCTACTCCAGGAGAAGAGTGTCCTTACAGATGTCCTTTACCCCCCCCACCAGCCTCTGTTCCTCATGTCCTGGGTTGTGGGAACGATGCTCGGTTGAAGGACCTTAAGCTACAAGTCAGCATTCTCACTTGTTTGTGAGTTCATGCTGTTTTGTGAGTATCTTCACTTGTATGCACTTTTTCTGGTAAATAAGTGAACATTTTGCATAATATATGGTTGGGGATGGTGCTGTAATTATCATGTTATCGTTGGGGAACGAAACCAGGTTAGCATCCTACCAGCACTCTACGCCCGAGAGCCAGCCAACGGAATATAATCAATTTATTTATTTATTTATCTATTAGCTTTTGGTAACCGGGTAAGTGTGCTAGGCAACAATCCTGCCTATTTTCAGGCACAACCCGGGAGAGTACAAGACAAAGGTACACAAATTACAGTGATATATCATAACATAACATTAAAGAAAACATTAGATTGAAAGCAATAATATAACAGCTATACATAGTGGAAAGAACAACAAGTTGATACTCCAGGATACAAACATAAAAAAGCTTTTATTTAGTTTTATATATCACCTTTCCTGCAACCTGTATCCCAAATCACTCTTGATAACTCAAGAGAGAAAGGACAGCGGACCACAGCAAACAAACAAAGTCCCTCAGGATGCTTGGTGCCAACTGACAAAACTCAGCATATAAGCAAAGCAATACATCATGGAACTCACCACTGGAAATAAGAGGATGGAGCAGTCAATTATCCTAGTATCTCTCATTTTCATTTACATGTTTTGAATAGCTTGCATATTCTCTCCCCCTCCTCCACCCCCACCCCACCCACACCTAAAAAGAGCCTTGGCTCAGTGTGCTTTGTCAGCTACCAGTTTTCATTAAATCAATAAATAAAGTGAGGCAGTGAAGATAAAGTCACAAAGATACAAGCTGCTGGAAGCACAGAAACTTCTAATATTTCACCTCCTTCAAGGCTTTTACATGCTTTTACCCTGACTGACCGGAAGAGAGAGACAGAATGTTGCTGCCATTCAGTGAGCAGGGAGATTCAAACAAGACAGAGACAGGCAAGAGAGAAAGGTTAAGTGACTTGCTGCTTAGGGTCACACAGTCCGTAAGCTGTGGTGGTGGGACTTGAACCAGGTTCACAGATCTGCGCTCTTATCACTCTAACAAAATGTGTCAAAATGGACACAGGTGAGCTGTTGTATAACCAAGACATCAAGTGGGCTACCTGGTAGCACAGCGGTAGTACTACCACATGCAAGCCGATGACTCGAGATCAGAAGCAAGCTTTGGGAATCGGGGGTGGGCTGGGGGAGGAGGCTCGAGCGCCCCAAGGATAGCGCTCCTCCTTCAGTGGGGAGGTGGGAGAGCTACCCAGCCTTCATCAGACTGCCACTTAGGGCTCAATTTGCAGAGCCCTGAGAATGCCGTAAGCCCCTGGTGCACTGATCATTTGGCGCATGGGGCTTGTGGTATTCTCTCGCTGCCAATCGGTATTTTCAGTCCCAAGGGTCAAATGCCACAAGTTAGATCAGTGTTTCCCTGGTCTAACTTGCACCACTTGGGGGGTCCTTATTACAGGCTTCCGCAAATATCTGGTGCAAGCTGCCATAAAGTGTGGAAAGTGTCGCAGCTGCACCCAGTGCACTACTATCAGGTTCAGTTGTGTCAAAGGAGTTTGTCGCAGCTGCACTAAACGACGGGGCTGATGTGCAGCTGCACCAAACGACGGGGCTGATGTGCAGCTGCACCAAACGACAGGGCTGATGCGCAGCTGCACCAAACAACGGGGCTGATGCAGGGCTTGCTGCAAGCCCTGTCTCACCGTTTGAAAACCGAGCCCCTAGTGAAAACTGAGTGCCAGCACAGCTGGGGCTTGGCAGAAAAACGGAGGGATGGGACGCTGCCGACACTGGTGCTAATCATGCATGCGCCGATGCGTGCCCAGAAGCACAATGGCCAGCAGTGTCCCAGGGGAAGAAAAAGAGGAAAATAGCAAGTCAGTGGGCAGATGGATCTTTGAATCCCCCCATCCACAGTCATGATCACTTTTCATAGCCTCAGAAATGCCCCCAGGCTTCACCTCCTCCAAAGGCAGCTTGATGTTGCGAGGCGAAGTGATAGCAGGAGTGGAAAGCAGGCCCAATGGGGGGGCTTAATCTAAGGGGGGAAACACAGCAGTGAGATGCAGGTGGCCCATGGAGTACTGGGAAGGCCAGGTAAGAAGAGGCTCAATGGACAGGAGGTGGCACTGGCAGTGGCCAAAGGGGGTCCTCCGTAAGAGTCCATTCATAAAGGTCTGCCACTGTTTGACTGAGACTGCCTGCTAGGAAATTTTTCCACCAGGAGAAGATGAGTGCCTGGAGAAGAACAAGAAAATTACATATTTACCATTGGTTTTGATCTTCCTCAGTATCTTCTCCACAGATTACAACTTTCAAATACCTCAAGGGAATCAACAAAGTCCAAGAGGATGGCATCTTTCAGAAAAAGAGATGTGCAAGAACAAGGGGACACAATTTCAAGATAAAGGGGGGACGGCTCAGAGGTGAGGTGAGGAAGTATTTCTTCACAGAGAGGGTTGTAGATGCATGGAACGGCCTTCCTGAGGAGGTTGTAGACTCAAAAACAGTGGGAGAATTCAAGAATGCATGGGACAGACATAAGACAATTCTAGTGGGGGTAGGAGGAAGTAGGCTGTTGGTTAACTAGGATCTGCAGCTTATCCTATAGGTAGGGAAATGGGCAGACTAGGTGGGCCAAGTGGTCCTTATCTGCCATCAAATTCTATGTTTCTATGTAACTGATGGGTATTAGGACTGGAGGTGCTAGGATTGGAGGGGCTAGAACCTCACAGATGCAGCAATTTTTCTGGTGGTAAGCCATGTGTGAGTAGGCCCCGCACACATGTCACCACATGCCCCAACTGGTATACAACGGCACCAGCCCACAGCTACTTCAGGACCTTTTTTACTGAGAAGGTGAGCTGCATGAAATAATCCTATGGGTACCCTTTGCACTAATTAAGGGCATAAGATAGCCCTGGTGGCCCATATAGGAAAGGCCACCAGACCCAATACATAGAGTGTCTTCACAGCCCAAACCAACAGAAAAGGGTGGAAGACAATAACAAGAATACAGAAGTGAGTCTGGGGGCTGGTTGGTGGGTTGTGGTAATCTATGCAGAAGATATTCAAGTAGATCAAAAGTTACAGTTAAGTATGCCGCTTTCATATTTTCCAAGAATCAATCTTCTACACAGATTACCACTGATGGGTCAGAGTACAAAGCTCAGAAAGCAGTCCCCTGGACTAGGAAGGCTGGAGTACAGGACTCTATTGGGCTAGATTTCAACAAGGCCTTTAGCACTGCTCCGGCATGGAAAAATCATGGGGAAAGTAGCACAACATGGAATCCATAAGAATACAGGAGCTAGATATAAAATAGGCTGACATGCAGGAAGCAGAGTGTGGCAGTGGAGGGTCCCTGTTCAGTGTGCAGGGATGTGCTAAGCGGAGTACCCCAGGGGTTGGTGCTGGGTCTGTTGCTCTTTAACACAGTTCTAAATGATTTAGAGGCTGGGCAGCAGCAGAGGGGCTGAAGTTTGCTGTTGACACTAAAGTGGCAATTAGAGTGTATGCAGCAGAGTGGGGGCCTGTACACATTAAGGAGGTGGGCTGAAAAATGGGGTCTTAGAATTAATGTGGGGAGGTGCACGATGCCAGCTGATGGTGTTTCCTTCAGCAGGTCTGAGTATGATTGATGGAGGGAAAAGAATGGAGGAGTGAAGAGCTGCCCACATTTATATAGATGCTGACACATGGGGCCCGATTCTAAGACACATACATAGTGGCATAGTGCAACTTGCACCAACACATATGGCGTGAGTCACACTTTGCACCATGGGTTCCGCTGACTGCAATTCCATAAGGCTGCCTGCACCCAGGCGGACCTATGCCACCCAAGACCCCTACGGCATGGTGGAAGGGGGGGTTACTGCAACATCTGCGCTCTATTCTGAAAGGGCAGCTGCCGTAACCCCACAACACCATTCCAGGAGGCCCTTCGGCACTGCGAGGTTAGACCAGCTATGTGCTGGTGTGACAGGATTCCGCCATGCCCAACATCCAGATGCCCTCCCCCCGCATGGACCCGACCTGCACACTGCCGTTACACACCAACCCTCCCACCGTATAGTAGCCCCCCCCAATCCCCAGCAGTACCGGGGTTCCACCTGCTGGCTCTTGGTACTGCGATGTGGTAATGCCAACCACCCCAGTGCCAGTGTGCTGCTGCCAACACCCCCCCATGGCCCACCGGGGCTTGTGGACATGTTTTGGGGCTTGGGACGGGTGGGTGGTTGCGCACTGTTGTTAGCATGTCAGCGCTTGTGGCACCCAGGTCCGGCGCCTTCCTGTGGCGCAATGCTGGAGGTGCCGCAAGTCGCAGGTCATAGTCGCCGGGGACCCTGCCTGTTCTGGAATCTGGCGCAGGGTCCCCAGTGTAGCGGCATATGTCGCAACTCACATTCGCCAGCGAGTTGCTCCATATGTCTTAGAATCGGGCCCCTGATGTCTTTGTGGATGGTCCCTAGTTAGCAAAAGTTTCCATGTATCCTAGCAGTGATGTGGGTATAGTTCCAAAGGTGTGGCCTAATGAGAGAGATATCCTTGAAGAAGATTTACAGCCGCACTCACACCCTATGTGGTGAACAATGGAGCAGACTGGTGAGGAAAGGATCTCGGGTGTAACTGTAGACAGTAAGATTAAGGCAGACAGGTAGGGTGCTGCTAATATGGGTAGGAACCAAATGCAGTGCTAGGCTGGAGTAGGAGGAGATAAAGTGCAAGTCAACAGAGGCAATCTTCCCCCCTGTACAAGTTCTTGGTTTGACCACACCCGGCATACTGTGTCCAGTTCTGATCAATGCAGTACGGAAAGGACACCAAAGAGATCAAGAGGGTCCAGCACAGAGCTCCCCAAGCTGATTAGTGGCTTAGTAGGCAGGAGGTACAAGAAGAACCCGGACATTCTCAAATTATTTAGGCTAGGAAAGAAAAGCTGAAAGGGGACATGATCACAATTTCCCCGGTTCATAAAAGGGATAGACAGTGAGAAGTATACCCAGATGTTAGAATTGGTGAGTAGTAGAAGAATTAAAAGGCATGCCCTCAAACTCAAGAGGGCAGGATTTAGGGTAATGTTAGAAAGCATTACTTCACAATGAGGGTGATTAATATGCAGAATAATCTACCTAGTGTGGCTGCAGATGCCTAGCATTGTTCAGGCTTTTAAAGCAGGACTCTACAGACTCCTGAGGAAGAATGTCTCAGAGGGCTGATTAAGTCTTGAGTAACATTCTGGCTTATAAGCTTGGATACTGTATGTGTCCATACCCAAACTGAGTATAGTCACGGCAGTACAGCAGGAGTAGTGGGCAGGACTGACCCTAATATCTTCCATCCTTAACAAACAGTTATTTTATTTTATTTATTTATTTTGCTCACATCGGAATTACAATCCTTTGAGTCATAGACTCCTTTTTAAAGGCTCCTCGTCAGGTAATACATAGACAACAAACAGTTACAGGTTCCATGTACAAAGCACATAGTTAAAGAAAATACCAGTTACAGGTTCCATGTACAAAACACATAGTTACAGGAATACAGTGCATACATTGTTGCATGGTTACATCGCAGCAAGTTTGTAGAGGCAGGCACTTAGTCACATCTAGCAAGGTTACAGAGGCAAGTTGAGTAGGCAGTAGATACACCGTTGATGAATCATTGGCATGTGCAGTACAGAGTGCTTGCAGGACATGTTGTAATGACAGTATGACATTAATGAGCTGTTATCGTAATCCTATACACTCAGTAGCTGAGGTAATAGTGCACCAGAGGGAGATTAGAAGTAGTGATGAGGGGTTTAGCAATCCTGGGGACATTGTCAGGTGTGTCAGCCCGTGACCTGAGTGGTAACTGGGGGGACAGGAATTTGCGGTCCTGAGGACACTGTCAAGAAGCCTGTTGGCAGGCAGATAAGGCTACCCACTATAAGGTCGAATACTGAATGGCAGCCAGGCCAAATTATTCATACTTACAGCACCGTGAGGCTAGGAGGTGGTTTCTTAGAGCAACTTTGAATTGTCTGATTTTTGGGAATGTTTGTGATGGTGGCTGGGAGGGAGCTGAACTAGGATGGGGCCCTGTAGCAGAGTGACCTCTGTGCAAGAGATGTCCTGGCTCTAGGCACCCAGAGGGTGTTCTTGTAAGCTCTGCATGTGGCGATGGTGGAGTTAGCATAGTGGAGTGAGGAGGTCACCGCAAGGGGGGAGAGGCCAAGTGTTTTTTTTGTCAGAAGACAAGCCTGGTAGCAGAGTCTCTCCTCAAAGTTGAGCACGTTGGTGGCAGAGTAGAGCGTGCATGTGTGTGTGACCCTGTCTACACCCCACTCAATAGCCTGCAAGCCTTGTTGATGGCTAGTTGGATATTTTTAAGCACAGTCTTGTCTGCTGCTGCATAAATCGGGAGGCCATAGTCCACAAGGGACAGAACCGGCCAGCCGAAGTGCCTCAAGGGGGCAGACAGTCCTTGTGGTGGTAAAGCAGGCCAATCCGTGAGTTTGTGGTGGAGGAGAGAGTGCTTATGTGAGAGTGGAAGGTAAGGGCTGTGTTGAAGGTAATACCCAGGTATTTGTAAGAGAACACTTGTTCAAGTGGGTGCTGCGTATTGGGGAGTATCTGGAGGGCTGAGTTTCGGGGCCTTGCTCTGGTGATGAGCGAAAAGCATAGCTTTTGTTTTTTTCAGGTTGACGACCAACCTGTGGTCTATGAACCATTGTTCAACCTGGGTGAAAGACAACTGGAGGGAGGCCTGAAGGGAGGCAGAGTTTTGGTGTGAGGCAAATAGAACTGCATCATTCGCATATAGCAGGAGTCTTCCAGAGCAGTTGCTGGGTAGTGAATTGAGGTAGAGACTAAAGATAAGAGGGCCCAGTATGGAGCCCTGGGGCACCCCGAAGCGGACAGGATGAGTATTGGACAAGGTAGTGTAGATTTTTACGCACTGGGACCTGGAGGACAGGTAGCTGTTGAACCAGAAGAGGGCCTCAGGGCAAGGCCAAGCTGGAGGAGGGAGTTGAGTAAGAAAGGGTGGCAGACCGTGTCAAATGCCTTGGAGAGGTCAATGAACAAGGCTCCAGCAAGGTTCCAACAATTAAAATGATAGACGACAATTAGATGTTTTTTGTGTTTTTTTGGGTTCAGTATAAGCCACTGAGTTCAGTTCTCAGCAGGTCATATTATTTCTTTCTCACAATTTGTGATTTAAATTGCTTAGCAGTGGCTAATACTGCATTAAAGAAAAAAAACACATTTAATTGTCGTCTTGATTATTCCTAGTTATAGGATTTGCAGTACCAGAGAAAGAAAGGGTGTCCAGGAACCCCAGGTCCAACCAATTAAGCCTGTAACTCACTCAGTGGTCAGAACACCAGGCTGGTATTCCTGGGGCCTGGGTTCAATTCTCAGTAGGTCACATTATTTCTTTCTCACTACAGTTTGTGATGACAGGAAGCCATACAAAAAAAATAAACATTTCTCTTACAGATAAGTTCCCATGTCACAACACAGAAATGAAAATTACGTACCTACCGTAATTCTTGATCTTTCTGTATATCTTCACCATTCATCACTACTGGGTACTGCTAGGAGCTAGGACTCCGTGGGAGACTTTCTTTTTTTTTTTCCTATGGGCAAAGTCAACGCGGGGTTGGCGCTGCCCTCGAGGCCGACGTTCCACGTGGCACTCGTGGGTTGGCAGTTATCTGTCATTGACTCCGCCCTAGCCTCATTTCTGAGACGCCGGAGAGTGTAAGAAAAGGGATGGAAGGGTCGGCCAAGGGAGCCCAAGAGATAGATAAAAGGAAAGGATATAAAAACCAAAGGAGAAATAAACGACAGAGAGGACAAAAAGGAGCAGACTAGATTTAGGGGATTGGGAAAAAGGGGGGCCCCAATCTCTGGAAAAGACAGTAGGGATGGAAAAGAGAAAGAAGAGGAAAAGAAGGGGGGTGAGAGGACTGCACCCCTGGCAAGTTGGACCTGGACTCCCTAGTATTTGCTCAAGTTGATGGTAGACAAGGATCGCCTGGACCATCCAGTCTTGCTTATTTAAAGAGAAGCTGCCAAGGAGGCAAAGCCTGCAGCTGAATAAGCAGCAGTAGCCCCAAGAGGAGGCAAAAACTTTTAGGGAGAAGGAGTTCCAGGCAGACAAGGGTGCATCCTTCCCCCTCCCCCCAAATAAGGGGAGAACCCCTAAAAGATAAGGGTGGATTAGTCCATAGGGATATCCAAAAGAAGGAAAAATAAGAAGTTTGAGAATGGGGGTCCATCCATCCCTCCACCCCCACTCCAGATTTAAGAGAGTTGGGAGAAAGCCAAAGGCGAACAAGAGAGAGAGAGGAAGGACCCCACGCCCACCCAAAAACACACCTTACAGGAAGTAACTCCTCCCTGTGTGTCTCCAGGATCCCCTGCCTCCTGACCACAAGGGAAAGGAGAGAGAGGAGTTGGAACAACAGGGAGACACACAGGGGAAGGGGGAGCCCAGAGACTGAGGCCTCAGGGGGAAGGTGGACGGGATTTAGTGATGAAGGGTGACAATTCACAGAAAGATCAAGAATTACGGTAGGTAGTTAATGTTCACATCTTATCTATGTCAATCTTCACCATTCATCACTACTGGGTAAGTACTGAGCCCCCCCCCCCGAAGGGGGCCAATACGTCCCTAAGGGACTAAGTCCCTTAGCCTCCAGTGGGGGAGACACCGGAGGGGAGGACCCTTACAGGCCTGGGGAGGCCTGAGACTGGTCCGGGTGAGAAGGGGAACCCACAGCAGGGGAGGGAAAGTGCCCCAAAAGCCGCTGTCTCACCCTGCAGGAGAAAAGGTGGGTTCTCCGGTAGGTGGAGGAAATCACCCTACGCCAGGCCAGGGGTGACAACCGGGATAAGCGAAGCCATGCCATCTGCCTAATGCAGATCGCTGTCCCTACCACTCTGGAGGCTACCTCGCTGGCATCATAAGAGGCCCTTGCTTGGTGCCTTGCCTGTTCCAGGCCCTGAGCAGAGAGGGTGATGGCATGCCTAGTTTCCTCTGCATCAGGCATTGAGGCTAGGAGCTGTCCTAGCCAGGACCACAAGAACCTGTCATAGGAAGAACAGTGGGTCTGATGTGCAGCTATAGAAAGAAGGATCCGTACTGAACAGAAGATCCTTCTCCTCCAGAAATCGAAATCTGCAGAGTCCAAGTCTGGGGGTCGGTCACGGTGTGGGGCGCGAGGCCCAGAGAGGATATACAGGCATGTCAAACCCGAAGGGGGATGAGGCAAGGTACCTGGAGACCCGGGAGGGTGCAGTACCATTGGAGTAGGTCCCTCAGCGCTGGAACAGTAGAGAAGGGACACTGCCAAAGCTGATGTGATGCCTCCCAGAAGGGGACAGTCCTGGCGGGAACCACCAAGTTGGCTGCACTGTACTCGCCTAAGAAGGTGTGCGTCACATGCTCGGGATTGCTCACAGGGAACGGAGTGAGATGGAGCTCGTCCAGCATCCTCGCAAGGAAGTGCTGATATGAAGAAAGATCAGACGCTGGGCAGATGTGGACATGTGGACCAATAACTCCTCTCCCTCTGAGGAGGAGGAGGAGGATGAGGAGGCTGACAAGCCAGAAGATTTGGGGTTTGGCTGCACGGAAGCATGGTGGAACACCTGCTAGTCCAAGGCACTAAGGTAGGTAGGGAAATGTGCAGCCAAACCTCTGAACTGTTTCCAGGTAAGAGGTCCTGTAGGACCAGGAATACCTGGGATAGCCAGGGATGGAAGCAGAGGCATGGGGGCCAAGCTCCTAGCAGCAGGAGAACGGCCCCTGTCAGGGCAGGGGGCCTAAAGGAAACTCCCAACAGGGAGGGAGACCTGGAGGTCCCAGCAGCTAAAAACTTTTCAACCGTATTGGAACGGTCAGTGCTGTGCCCATGGGAACAAATCCCCCCGTGAGGTGACCGGGACCGTGTGAGCCCAGAAGGACCGCCTCTGACCTCCAAAATTGAGGTCCCTCTCGAGGAGCATTCCAGGGAAGGGCGAGGGTACACCAGAACCTGGACCGGTCCCAGTGAGGGTGCACTGTGCCAAACCCTGACCCCTCAACCTTTTAGACTCTGAGAGAGCCCGCTTCCTCATAGCCACTAGCCTAGGTAACTGACAACCCATGGTGGACTCCAAAGAATCCACCCAGAGTACAGAACCTTCCCCTTCCTGGGGTGCCCCGGGCTGTCTCAAACTCAGACCATCCAAACATACCAAGGAAGGCGGTGTCCCGGCTGAAGGAGCAGATGTGCCAGTGGCCCCAGGTTGCACGTCAGTGGCCACGTGAACCGCTGACGGCTGGGTCAGTTTCACTGACCCCAGAACCGGCCGGCACCATTCGACCCACAGAGAGAGACTGAGTGGGGGTCAAGGTGCTAGACACCAAGGGATTGGAGGATTTTGAAGAATCTGAAAGCCAATCCAGATCAGACCCAGAGTCCCCCTCCGAGGAGGTGGACACAGAGGCCCGATGCCAGATGACTCCCCGATCCCTACCAGTTCCTGGACTGTGAGACGGACCACCCTCAGCCCCAGCACCGCAGACGGCACCGGAGCCAAGCGCGGCACCACACCCGATGCTGCGATCCTCCCCGGCACCGCGAGCAGCGCCAGAGTCGGAATCATCATCAAGCACGGTGCCACACTCCCCCCCCGTGCCATGAACAGCACCGAAGTCGAAGGTGGCACCGGCCGAGGCGCTGCCCCCTTCCCTGGCACCGCGAATGGCACCAGAGTTGAAGGCACCCCTTCCCTGCAAACGACACCAGGGTCAGAAGTGGCACTGACTCCAGTCACGGCGCCACACACGGCACCAAGACCAGAAACAACCCCAGATACAGTGTCAGCACCTCCCACAGCACCGCCGATAGCCCCGGTGCCAGGAGCAAAAGTGATGTCGAGGGACGGCCTAGCCATGGCACCACCCAGGCCTCCAATGCTGCAAATGGCACTGGAGCGAAGGGCCGCACCAAGAGGCGACTGCCAGAGAGGTGCCTCCCGCCCGTCCCCCCGAGAGGGGCACACTGGGCCTCCTGCACCGCGAAAGGAGCCCCCTCAGTGGCAAGACTGGAAGAGGCGGAGGCCCCCTCCTCCACATGCCGTATAGGACCAGGAAGGGACCTGGAGGAAGGGTCAAGAGTCCCGACCTTGGCTTGCTGACTGCGAACCCGCCCCCCAAAAGTCGACAGCGTACGTCCGACCTTAAATGCATGCATCTCAAGAACTCGACGGTCCATCGAGAACCAGACATCACAACTGCCCATGTCGTGGGCCAGACTGAGGCAGGAAAGGCAATGCTGGTCCATCACGGAATAAAGGTGGCCACAGGGGCACCGACACATTGGTGGCTGCCCCACCTTCGACGACTTCTTGCCCCCGGGATGAGACATGACTGCACAGTAAAACAACAGAAAACATTACTTGACTCCACCTTAAAATAATTGAAATGGTCTTACCGGCACCAGGAGCGATGTTGAGCAGGGCGAAACAGAACTGAGAACTAACTGGCGAAACTAGGCCGCAAAACACAAACTATGCACTTGCTTGTAGTCTCCACACGCGGTCTACACTCAACGGCGGGAGAAGAAGAACTGAGGCTAGGGCAGAGTTGACGACAGATAACTGCCAACCTGCGAGCGCCACGTGGAACGTTGGCCTTGAGGGCAGCGCTGACCCTGCATCAACTCCGCCCATGGGGAGAAAAAAAGAAAGTCTCCCGCGGGGTCCTAGCTCCGACGCAGTACCCAGTAGTGATGAATGGTGAAGATTGACACAAATAAGATCATCCAGTTGTTTTATGAATTGCCAGAAACCTAACCATTACTCCAGATTTGCTACAAATTGTCTGACTGCCAGTAAGTTGGCATAAACAAAATTCTGTTTGCAAGAAATACATAATTCAGTTAGTTCACTCACAGTATGGATATGATAGGGACATGACAGAAACGTTTGAGTACCCCACGGGAATCAACAAAGTCTAAGAGGGTAGAATCTTTCAGAAAGAGAGATGTGCAAGAACAAGGGGGCACAATTCGAAGATAGAGGGGGAATGGCTCAGGGGCAATGTGAGGAACTATTTTTTCACAGAGAGGGTGGTGGACACATGGAACGGCCTCCTTGAGGAGGTTGTGGGGTCAGAAACAGTGGGGGAATTCAAGAATGCATGGGACAGACATAAGGCGATTATAGTGGGGGGGTAGGAAGAAGTAGGCTGTTGGTCAACTTGGATCTGCAGCTTATTCAATAGGCAGGGAAATGGGCAGACTGGGTGGACCAAGCAGTCCTTATCTGCCGTCAAAGTCTATGTTTCTCTGGATGTGTATCTTTGGACAGAGAGGGTTGGCACCCTTTTACCAGAGAATGTTTCTATGGAATGTGGAGGGGGGAGGGGACTCATCAAACATGACACCAGGTCAGTGGGTTAAGTTACAATTAATGGCAGACCTGATGGAGTAGCGGTCTTTTTCTGGCAACAATTTGTTTTATGTTTCTATTTTGCTGAGTCCTGTCTGTGTTCTGTTACCTTCTCTCCTTTGCGACCATCTTGTCCAGTTGACCCCAGCATTCCTGCTTCTCCCTAAGGTAAAGAGCAAATATGTATTTTCCTTTCAACTTCTATGGATACAACATTCACATTGATCACAGCAGCCTAACAGTACTGCAGTCTAAGAGACCGAAGCAAAAACAGACACAAACACCAACCCACTTCACAGCTGATCAGCACCCCTAAAGCGAGGTGTGAAGTCCGAGTAAATGAAGCAGAGATTCTCACGCAGCACTAAATATGATATGAGCAAAACTATTCCTCTAGCCACAAATACTGAGTTCTGATCCAAAATCTGAGCACAGCCTAATAACAGATTATGGAGTTTCCAGTCTCCCTGACAACATGCGAAGGCCAGGAGAACGGTATGCTACAGCGACCTGATGAACCTGCTCTTGTGACTGCACTGACCAGTGAAGGACAGTAACAGCCTACCCCTCTGTACAAATCATTTTATTTGAAAGCTCACTGGAAATGTAATATATAGTTCATTAGTGTTTTTACTGGTACTATCTACCAGTAATAGTAACTGTAATCAAAGCAGAAGTGATTGTTAGCTGGCAAAATATTTCATCCTTTTGTTTTTATAACTCAGACGTGTTTACAACATCCATAGATTCATAATCAGTGTATTTTTAATTTCCTTGGATAGTTTTTAAACAGTTTTATAACCAGTTTTAAAGTTAATAACTCAAGTCACTTAAGTTGGCTGCCTCTCGCAATACTGAAAAAATCTCTTCATTTAGATTATCTTTTGAATGCACTTAACAGATTCATACTGTGGAGTTATTAGTTGGGCTGGCAGTATAGCCTAGAGGTTAGAGTAAAGAGGTGTGAATGAGCTTGATACATCCAGCAGACCAGACCTGAGTTTGATTCTCACAACCTCCACTTGCATACTGTGTGACTCTGAGCAAGTCACTTAACCACTCAGTGCTCCCAGGTCACCCCTGAAAACAGGCACTTGTGTCTAGTGGGACTTACCTGGTTACCAAAAACTAAACTAAAAAAAAAAATTAGGAAATGGCGAGGGGTGATATGGTAAGTTTTTTAACTGTTACCTCCTCCATATAAAACTCCTTGTGAGAAAGAAAAAACAGCGCTCAATGAATCACAAAAAAGGGGGTGCTTCACTTACGTGATCCAGGACAGGACCAAATCAATAACAAACAGCCTGTGTGCAGAGCACAAACCAAAAGGTGAGCAACATACGGGGCAAGAGTGCCCACTATCCATTGTTGACATTTGTTGGAAAATATATCTTAAGTCCCCTTCCTCCTTTGCTCCCTCTGGAAAGCTAGCCATTCTGATATAAGAGGCACATGAGTGATTTTTCTGCTTTATTTAATAGCAGGCTGCTGCAAATTAAGCACTCAAACGATTTGTTTACTTTCTGCAATTTTGCAGGTAACAAGCTGTCCTGTATACAGAGCTCCAAGCACGAGTCCTTAGTTCAGCAGTTAGTACCCCCTCATGAAGTTTCTTTTTTTTTTTTTTTTTGGTTGACTTTATTTATTTATTTTTTAATTTTAGTCTTTGGTAACTGGGTAAGGCCCACTAGACACAAGTGCCTGTTTTCAGGCATCCCCTGGGAGCCCTGAGTGGTTAAGGGACTTGCTCAGAGTCACACAGTATGCAAGTGGAGGTTGTGAGAATCAAACAAAGGTCTGGTCTGCTGGATGTACCAAGCTCATTCACAGCTCGTTACTCTAACCTCTAGGCTATACTGCCTAGGCCGGGCATCCTTCCAGGGTGCACATGCAGCAAGGACTGCTACTCCCTGCCTGAACCCTGGTCTCCGAAGGTACTCCCCTGACACCCCAGGCAGACCTAGCCTCCCAGATCACCCCCCCCCGGGACAGGTCCTTTCTCCCTTAACAGCCTTTCTGATATTAGAGAGGTCTTACCTGGGTGTGTCAGGTTGGCCAGGAATCCCCCGAGGAGATGGGCCAGCAGTGGGATGTGAGTCCTGCCCCTGGAGCCCCCATCATCTCCACAAACCTTGGACGGGATTTTTCTTGTTATTTTCCCCGTGGGAGTGCAGCGTGCAATGGCGTCCACGCACGGTTATCCTGCTAATGCCTACCGCACTCCTCCCCCTCTTACGCTGGCTGGCATGTCTGTGCTGCCCCTGATCTCCATCGGGAGTTGCTAGGATGCCGAGCAGGCCCCAGAACCCTCCCCACAGAGAGGAGAGCAGTCCTCCGGATGCTCAATCCTCTCTCTCTCCCCTGCCGACTCCCAACGTCCTGGGCTCGTTCCCGAACTCGGGTGACCAGCGTGGCGCGAGGTGTGGCGTCCAGCGCCCCAACCCTCAACGCCACTGGGCTGGCCTCCCATGAAGTTTTTTAATATGCTCTTATCTTTCTTTGCAGATCCTGCTGTCAGCGTGGCTCAGTTGGTAGCACATCCGTGGTGTCAGCGTGGCTCAGTTGGTAGCACATCCGCCTCTGGACCAGAAGGTCGTGGGTTCTTGTCCCACACCGGGATTGGACTTGCGCCTAAAAATCGCTGGCATCTGAGTGCAGTATTGGGGGGTGCTGTACTGCAGGGGTGTGCCGTCCTTCGGATGAGACGTTAAACCGAGGTCCCTTCTGCCCATCCTGGTGTTGTCCTGGTGGGTGTCCAGGTGGAAGTAAAAGAACCCAGGGCACTCTTCGCAAAGAGTAGGGAACATTCCCGGTGTCCTGGCCAACATTCCCCTTCCCATAAACCGGTTCATGCAATTACCCAGGCTGTGTGTGGGTGATGATGTGCGATATGGCCGCCACCACACATTCAGTCACTTCACTACCAGTCTAGCATTGCTTGTAAAGCGCTATATAAATACAGATTCTTCTTCTTCTTTTTCTTCTTCTTCTTCTGTCCTCCCGAGGCCAAGTACAGTCACAGAGGACTATACTGAGCCCCTGGAAAACAGCAGGACTGGCAACCTTCTAATCTGAGTTTATAAAATCTCTTAACACACACTACAAGCTACTGAATCTCCCACTGCTGCAGCCCTGCTCTGATGTCAGCTGCAGGGAATTCTGGGATTTCTGGTTAAAGCAAAAGCAGCTTGGAAGTCAGCAGAATCAGCCCGATAATCTACTACATTGCAGTGAACAGTAAGCACATAAAAATAGTCTGCACACAAAGTGCTGAGGTTCTCAGTGCTGACTGTTCCCCTTTAAGAAGATAAAATAAGACCTGATAAGAGAAAACTACCATCTTGTTCCACCCCAGAGACAGCTGTGCTGCCCACAATCCTTTTCAATGTGATTTAAAATGCCATACTATGAAAAACACAGTTCTGAATGCAGAATTATCTTCTCAGTTAAGAAATATAACAGATACAAAACGAGCTTACCACTTGCCCCATAATCCCCATTGGGCCTGCAGGACCAACCAAACCAACTTGTCCCTGTTTGAAACAAAAGGCAAAAATAAAAACTTGTTTATAATCTTTAAGCAGAAAAGTTAAGACTCCACTTTGGTGCAGTGTCCAGTGCGATTTAGATCCCTCTCACTTGTTCTGACCTTGGTTCCCTGAACTGTTTAATGGGCAAACATTTTGAGAACAAACAGATGGCACATTTTCAGAAATAACAGCAGCAGAACAGTCCACCCCCATTTGGAGATATAAATTTGCAGTTATTCCTTAAGGAGCATTCAGATTATAACCAGATCAGCAGTTAATGACAGTACAGCAGCTATTGTTCACATCTTCACATTTAATACTCTAACTTATTCAGTAACTATTCAGTGACTCAGTGCCACATGGAAGGCTGGGAAGGAAGTTAGTAGGCACAGGGGCGGGTGCAAAGCTGGTGAGATGGGTAGGAAACTGGCTGCAGGGAAGGCAACAGAGGGTGGTGGTGGGTGGGGAGCTCTCACACCCAAGGGCAGTGACGAGTGGTGTTCCACAGGGCTCGGTGTTGGGACCAGTGTTTGGGATATTCATTGCAGACATATCATGGGACATCAAGAGCAAGATCAGTCTGTTTGCTGATGATACCAAGGTAGGCGCGGTGGTGGATGACCTAGGGGGATGGCAGGGGTTGCAGGATGATCTGGCAAAGCTTGAAACCTGGTCAGACACCTGGCAACTGGGCTTTAATGCCAAAAAGTGCAAGGTGCTGCATTTTGGGATGAAGAACCCAAGGAGGAGTTACCAGCTAGGGGGAGTGCAGCTAGCCCAGACAGAGGAGGAGAAGGATCTGGGTGTGCTCATTACAGGGTCAGTGAACAACTCGGCACAATGTAGGAAGGCAGCTGCAAAGGCCAACAAAATGCTGGGTTGTATTGCAAGGGGTATATCCTTGAGGAGGTGATTCTGCCACTGTATAGGTCATTAGTTAGACCACACCTGGAGTACTGCGTGCAGTACTGGCGTCCATATCTGAAGAGGGACATTAAGTTACTGGAGGGGGTGCATCGCAGAGCGACAAAGATGATCAAGGGGCTGGGGGACTTATCATACGAGAGGAGGTTGAAGGAGTTGAACATGTACTCACTGGAGGAGAGGAGAGACAGGGGTGACATGATTGAAACCTTTAAATACATGAAAGGAATAAACAAGACAAGTACAGAGGGGCTGTTCAAAGTAAGGGAGGGGAGGGACACCAGGGGCCATGATATGAGACTGGAGCGAGGAAGGTTCGGGAGGGAGATGAGGAGACACTTTTTTACAGAGAGGGTGGTGGCTGGGTGGAATGCGTTACCTCCTGAAGTGGTATGCAGTAGAACAGTGGACTGCTTCAAACGAGGATAGGACAGGACAAGGGGGAGGGTTAATGAAGGGGAAGGGTGGAAGGAAGGGGCAGCTGCAGAATAAGGGGTGCTAGCTGCACATTCGAGCAGACTTGATAGACCTCTAGGCCTTTATCTGCTGGCAAATTTCATATGTTCGTAAATAAGTAAATAAAGGTAATTGTAATTCCAAGATTGCATAAATAAATAAAATATTAAGGTTTTGGTGAGATTCCACATAACAGTGTTTTCTGAGCAAATTATTTATAATGCTTTAGACCAAAGTATTTGATTGGATACCATTAGCTAATCAATAAGGCCATGTCCGCACTTGAGTTCTTGTAACATTACTGGCAGTCTGTAATGTTACCAGAATGGTAAACACGGTTCGCGTCCACACTGTAGCATGGTAAAGCCATGCTACAAACTGTGTTTAAAAAACGTACTAGACACCTGATCGGGGCAGGTTTCTAGCACGGTTTCAGACCAAAACGGTTGCCTTAAACCATGTTTTTTTAGTTGTTTAAAACTTTATTTTTATACAGGAACAAATGATTAGCGCCAAAGACACTGTTTACAATCAGGTCCTGTGAAATAATTCCATAAATAAACATCAACAAACTACAGTACAAACAACATTGACATAATAATTAACATTAACCATAACATACACATGCATTCTGCAAATATTAAAATAATTTACCTTTAAAACTAGACATGCTAACTGTATTTTGTAGGTATTTAGGCAATTTATTCCAAGAAGAGGCAAATCTATTTTGTAGCGTCATTTCCCTTATATTACTACAATATTTAAGTATTGGAATTCAATTTTCTGAATTCCTTGTACAAAGACTTTGATTATCCGAAAACTGTAACTTAACATACTTAGCCAAAGGATGAGTGCTTTTCACATATATAATCTTGTGACAATTAATTAATCACACATAATTTCTTTGAGCCTCAGGATGCAACCAATTTAACTGATTATATAACTTGCAATGATGTGTAACCCCCCTGCAAATGGGGGTTCCCAAAAGACTTCCAGGAGCTTGCTTGAATGCTCCAAGCCTGAATGGTGTTTGGCGTTTAAGCCATTTATCAGAGAGTGTTTTTAGAGCCTCTGGTACTGTCTCTTTAAGAGCTGTCTGCTTGCAGACATAATTAGTTTGTATGGGGGGACTGTGTGCTTCTCTGCTTGAGTACCACTCAAGCTGCTGCCAATTCACTCCATTTTTGCAGTCACTAGGAGTGCAAAGGGAACCTATCTGAAAGATATAACTGTTTGCCAGAAATCATTTAGAGTAATAATGAAAATACGGTTTGTCTAACCTGCTTTCTTTGCAGTCAGAACTGTGTTTGCCTAGTTCACCATTCTAGTTTTGAACTGCTGAACTGGACCAATCAGTGTGGGTTAAGGTAGCTCTAAAATGGTGCCTTGGACGAATCAGAACTTGGACTCGTAATCTGAGCCAGCCACAAGAGGATTGTATGGGCAGTAACTCTGGAGATGTAGTTTGGACTTCGGCGCCTTTTTGGACCAACAGGGGCAGTCTATTGTGAGTGACAGCCAATCCAGCCAAGAACTGGGAGGAACTCAAAGGAAGTGCCCGGTTTTGTCTGCTGGAGTTTCAGTTGAGCTCTGGCAGTGAAGAGGGAAGGAGCCCTGTGCTTTTTCGGTGTGCAGTTTTAGTCGGGAAACGTGTGTAAGGCCCAGAGTTCCGGTCTGCAGCTTGTGTAACTGCTTGCTAGGACTGAATCCGTCCTGTGAAGAGAATCAAAGGATATCTGAAGAGTAGAAACCAGGCTCACCCTGTAGAAGACTGGAGAAATTGCTGAATTGCACTCGGTCTGTCAGGAACTGAATCTGCTGTGTGTTCTACCGGGTATTGTGCAGTAATTGCGATCGGGATAGAGAAGCAGCCTGCCTGGTATAGTACTTTCTTTTTACCATATAAATGTGTGAGGAGGCTTGTGTAGCTCAAATGAATCCTGCTGCCATTAAAGGACTTTTGACTGTGACTGTTTACCATATAAATGTGTGAGGAGGCTTGTGTAGCTCAAGTGAATCCTGCTGCCATTAAAGGACTTTTGCCTGTTACTGTTTACCATATAAATGTGTGAGGAGGCTTGTGTAGCTCAAGTGAATCCTGCTGCCATTAAAGGACTTTTGCCTGTTGCAGTTGCCATATAAATGTGTGAGGAGTCTCGTGGAGCTCAAGAGTAGCCCTGCTGACGTTGAAGGACCCTATCTTGTTTGGAGGTAGTGAGTACTAATTCAGGGTGCCCCTGTTGAATTGCCACATTGAATCCAAATGGAATTACTGTACTGCTGACTGTTTAACTAATTTTTATTTTCTCTGTGTGAAAGGGCCCTACCAGCTGCCACCGGTTTGGACTAGCCACTAGGGCTTGGGTACCCAGGGACAGTAACTGGTAGGGATAGGCCTTGCACAGAGCCATAGGTAGATGAGTAAAGTGATAAGCTAATTAACCTGATTTCCCTGTCCTTGTTATACCCCCCTAAATAAATCAGAGCTGCTTGTTTCAGCAAAGTTATACTGCCCAGGTATTTGTCTATGTTAAAGTATTGTACTGTGATTGTTGCACTGTATCTTATTTTACAGGGGGGTCCCAGTGCCTGAACCAGTCCTGGGGGTAAGTGTATACTGTGAAGGTAATTCTGATATACTGTGTGGGCCACTAGTGGGAAGAAAGGGGGGTTGCAGTGTCCCAGAGGGCTGTGACCAAGTTAGTTTAACTATTGCAAACCCTGACCTCTGGGTGGAGGCACCCGCCATCGGATCCAGGCCCCTCAACCTGTTAGTGGCAAATCAGGCAGGGGTAGTAGCCCCTGGGATAGCGCCATCTAGGGGTTACAGATGCATTTTATATTCACCCTTAACAATAAATTTACCTAATCTATAAACTATTTGATTAACTTTCTTTAACACTCTCTGAGAGGAATTCATATAGATCAACGCACCATATTCAAGTACCGGTATTAGCATTTGCCTGACAAGTTTCTCTCTAGCTAGTTTAGGCAAAACACCTGTTAATCTTCTGACGGCACCCAATCTTTAGTTAACTTTTTTTATGTTTTATTTATTTTTATTTATTTCATATATCGGACTTACAACCTTTGAGTCATGGACTCATTTACAAATGCACCTCGTCACAAGAGAGTGATGTTAACAGTAGTGTGGATGCAAACCATGCTGTAACACGTTTTAAGGCAACCTCCATAACTGTTCTGTGGCTCTACAATACTTCCAGGACAAAAGGGGGAGGAATTACACATATCGATGAGTTCGCGGTGATCCCCTGAACAGTACGGGACCATTTTCATCTGGATCTGTTACAGAGTCCCATTATGAATATCCCGACATGCACTGTCACACTGCAGGCTTTGCGGTTCTGCTTCAATCATGCCTGGGAACTCAAGCAGGCAAACATGGTTGTTGGAGCGCAGTGTGGATGCTCTGTCAACCATGCTCGAACACGGAAACAAAAACGTTGCAGAAAATGTTTTAAAAACTGCATGACAGTGTGGATAGGGCCTTAAAGGTACCAAATCATCTGCTTTGTCTATTTGTTTGTATAAGGATCAATACAGCTACAAACATTTCTGCTCTTAGGGCCAGATATTCAGATGAGATGCGAGATGCATTCTTGGATGCGCTGCGCATCTCCAGTCTTCCAAGGTCACCAATGTACTGTGCAACCCCGACTGCGCCACTGCGCAGAATATTGTGATGCACCTAAGCAAATGAGGGGTCCCTCATGCATATGCCGCACATCACAATATTTGAAATCCCCCTGGCAAAGACATGGCTGGCTGTGCTGGGGCAAAGATATGTTTTTTTAAACGCTGCCCTAACTATACACGGGGCAGTCTGTTGCCCCATGCACAGTCTAGGCCAGGTACACAGCCCCCCCAAGTCCCGATCCCCAAACACATGTGTAAAAATGTACACCCCCCCTCTCTCCGAGCCCTGATCACATATGTAAAAATGTACACACCATTCCCTCGCCCCAAGCACTGTAAATAAATGGAAATTATGTACTTAGAGTGGTGGAGACGGTCCTATCCCTGCGCCGACCCTCCTGAAGATTTTTGGCTCCCACGGGGTACTAGCACCTCCGGTGTAGTTCCATTAGTGTGAATGAGTGGTGGAGACTTTTAGTCCAGGAAGATCAAAACATGCCTCAATCCCCTTTCCATAGTGTAGTGCCCCCCCCAGCCCCAAGCACTGTACATAATAAAACATGCCCCGATCCCCTTTTCTGAAGTGTAGTGGCCCCTCCCAGCCCCGAGCACTGTGACATATAATAAACTTCCCAGACCCTTTTCCGTAGGGTAGTAGCCCCCCCAACCTGATCACTTTTAAATCTAAAATACGTCCCAAACCCTGTTTCCTGGTGGCTAGTGGTCCCCCAACCCCAATAGGCTATAACCCAACACCCTGTACCCCACATCTTGACCCATTCCGTCGACTGGCAAAGCCCTCCTCACCCTGCCACAGCCAGCCACTGACTGATCAGTACCAGAGCACGTACGATAAATAGCACGTGCTCACTGGCTGCCTCAACAACCAAAGAGGGCATACTATTTACTGTACGCACTCTGGTACTGATCAGTCAGCAGCTGGCCATGGCAGGGTAAGGAGGGCTGTGCCACTCACTGGAATGGGTCGGGATTGGGGGTATGTGGGGTTGTGGGTTACAGCCTGTCAGGGTGGGGGGACCACTAGCCACCAGGAAATGGGGTTTGGGACATATTTTAGTATCAACAGTGATCGGCGCAGGGAGCCACTACACTACGGAAAAGGGGAACGGGGCATGTTTTATTATGTACAGTGCTCTTGGCCGGGGGCGCCACTACACTACAGAAAAGAGAATCGGGGCACGTTTTTATTATTTACAGTGCTCAGGTTGGGGAAGGGGGCTGCTACACTCGGAAAAGGGATCGGGCATTTTATTATGAACAGTGCTCAGGGCTGGGGAAGGGGGCCATTACACTACAGAAAAGGGGATTGGGGCATGTTTTAATAATAACAGTGATCAGGCGGGGGGTACGTTTTTACAAATGTGATCGGGACTCGGGGAGGGGGTTGTCATTCATTCACAGGTGATCGGGGAATGGGAGGGCTGGCCTGGCACAAATCATGGCGGCGCAGCCATGCAGATGAGCCCATAATGGGCATGCAAATGGCCCCATTGTGCCGTGCATGCCCAATGGGCTCATCCGCATATCTGGGCTGAATATCCCCCATGGGGGCCGCAGCACATACCAGTGTGCACTGCGCAGTTCCCCTATGGGCGGTATTCAGCCCTGCACCCTGGCTGTGCTGCGCGGCACATGTTGACCGCCTCCTCTCCACCACACAACCATGGTCAGATGTTTGAACAGAATGTGCGGTCTGTTCCGATTGTGCATTCCGTTTGAATATTGCGCCAATGCCGGCCGGCCCAATTTATTTGCGTGGTGCGCCATTATGCGTGCGCATCTGGCCAGCTCTGAATATGGGGCCCTTATGCTTTACTCACTCACTGGTTTTAATGTAGGCTGGGGTCAGACTGGGCATGTGCTGTATTAATCTGCTGTGTCCTAGCAGTGATACACCAACATTGTCCCAATTAAAACTTCACTTAGGCACCCAGTCACAAGGTCTCTCTCTCTACCACACCTCTGCCCCTAGATATCATTACTTCCTGGAGCCAATATAGTTTGCTCACCGTGCTAATGTTGTGCCCCCTCTTTTAATACATTTTTTATGTCCCCTATCTCCAATGTTGCCCTAGTTTGTGTCTTAACTTCCCAGACCCATTTGCTCCCATCTCTGTCTGTTACCAAGTCCGGGGGGGGGGGGGTCATCTCACTAGGAACATTTCCTTCACCTGAGGGCATTTTCTATGAGGATGTTCCTCCGGGAGTGTTGCACAGGTTGTGACTGCCTAGGGCCATCCTACTTTGCAGGGAACAGAGGGCAGTTGGGAGCAGTGGGACCAGAGAATGCTGGTATCATTTTATTCTTCTTGGTTTCAGGCCCACCCTCAGGACACAGCCAACTAGGGCATTATGGCATACACTTGCACTCAGAAAGCATGACCACGCATTGACGCCAGGTTGTATTTGCTTCTCCAGCTGCACCATCACCTGTGGTCACTCAAGTGGCATTTTTGCAGCAGAGAAGAATACCCTCCCTGGAGGAGAGCATCATGTGGGATCAATCAATGCAGGAAACACGCTTCTCATTCAGTAGTACTGTGACTGTTGGATGCTATTGTTAATCTTTAATCACTCTACCTTCTCCCACTTATTGATGGTGGCCAGGCTTCTGTCCACCATGCAGTACAGGTCTAAAATATTTTTCCCTCAAACACCTTTTTTTGTCCCCATATTCTTATTTATCCTCTGGCTACCAATCATCTCTGGTGATCTTCAAGCCCTGTCACCTATCTGCCTATATTTACCCAGTACCATGGAGATCCAGTTGAGGCAAGGGGCCCAAGACTGTGGAATCTGTCATCGTGGTGGCTACCATACCATTTTCCCCTGGAATTTTCTTCCCACAGGTGTCCTCTGAGCCCCTCTTCTCCTGTGCACTGCTAAGGAACACCTCTGTTGGCCATGCACATGCACAGCAAATCCCTCTGGAGAAACCAACTCCCTGACCCACTGCAAGGATTGCTGAGATGGTGGAACTCCGCAACATCCCTCTGTGGGTTAGGATGTGCTACAAGTGGCAGTGCTGCCCCAGCTTTGGCCAACCCCATTCCCAGAGTCCACTCCCAAAGTCGGGTTTACAGCACAGCTGCAAAGTCAGGGCTATGGTCCATCAGGCAACCTCCTCAAATATCCTTCCATATCATCTTCAAGTACAGTGTATGTTCGTTCAACAACCTTAGCTTTTACATCACATATTAATAAAGTTAATGGTATCGTCATTCACTAAACTGGCCATCTGGTTGGCTACATTAAACATTTGTGACTATTCGTAGCTAAGGAATGGCCGTTGAAGAGAAAAAACCCAAACTACTTCACTGTTTATCCTAATGTCAATTCGCAACAAGTAAATTGCCATACAGACTTTCTTTAGAGACACTATAGAGAAAAACAACCAGATGGCAAACGCTATTGTGCATTTTGTATAAACAATAAGGGGAATGCTATCTCATGGCTCTGTGACCTCCTGAGTTAGAGGAACTTGTCATTACCTTGAGAGCTTGACTCAAGCAGTTTCCCAGTTTCAACAGATCTTAGTCACCCTCACATTAAACACGAAGCTGTGTTGGCTCTAATCACATCTATTGTTTTTGTTCCAAGCCTCATGCTTAATGACAGAGCAACTAAGGTGCATGTCCGCATCATCTGTCAAATGAATGAAGCACAGGAACATAGACAATGTCAGCAGAAAAGAACTGCTTGGCCAACCCAGTCTGTCCAGATATTCCTTGCCTGTTCTGCCTCTTTAGACTCTGTCTGGTCTCCGGCTACCCTACTGCCTTCTTCCTTGCATCTTTTCTAATATACCTCTATATTTATCTCACGCATGCTTGAAGCCCTCCACTCCTTTAGCCTGCGCCACATCTACTGACAGTCTGTTCCAGGTGCCTACCACCCTTTCAGTGAACAAGTATTTCTTCGACCTTCTCTCTTGAACTCTCTCCCTCCGGCGTCATCGCATGCCCCCGGTCCCAGTGCTTGTTCTTATTTGAAAGAGACCCCCCACCTGCACTATGTTCACCCCTGCAAGGTACCTGTAGGTCTTGATCATGTCTCCCCTTTCTCCTCTTTTCCAGGGTGTGCATGCTGAGATTCCTCTCTCCACGTGCAAACCCTAGACCATTTTAGTTGCCCTCCTCTGGCCCGCCTCCATCCTGTCTATGTCCTTTTTGAGATGTGGTTTCCAAAACTGGACACAGTACTCCAGGTGGAGTTGCACCACCGAGTGATACAGCAGCAACACCTCTTTCCTCCTGCTGGAGATACTCCTCTTTATGCACCCCAGCATCCCACTAGCCCTACCCACTCCTGCCCCTTCCACCTTGAGGTCCTCAAATATGATAACCCCTAGGAGGTCTCATTCCCATCTAGTGACTGCCAGTACCTTCCTTCCCATCCTACACTCAGCACCAGGGTTCCTATGCCCAAGGTGCATGACTGAGCACATTTTGGCAGTGAACTCCAACTGCCATGTTTTTGCCCACTCCTCAAGTTTTGCAAGATCCATGCATGGTGTTCTCTACTCCCTCCTAAGTGTACATCCTATTGCAGATTTTGGTGTCATCTGTAAAAACGAAATGTCTTCCCTTTCAGTTCTTCTACAAAGTCCATGCATTGTGTTTAGCTTACTATGACATTGATTCTGATGACAGTTCAACTGCACTGTAATATCCTGTGCAGCAACCTGGAACTTGCATCATGATTCAAGTTTGTATTCAAATTAATTTTTCATTTGTAAATAAAGCAGCAGCACTAGTTAACAATAATTAAAAAAAACTTTGTGGGCAGTTAGGACAAACCAAAACGTCAAAATATATCTGATTTTCTTTTTGCTTTATTTCATTCCCAAGGCAAGAAAAAGGATTTTGAAGTTCTTAAAAGTTGTTGGTCTTTTACCATGTCAACAATTATGTCAACTATCGTGGATATAAGCGAATCAGGGTGGTGTTATGCTGCTAGCCATCAGAAACGTGCTGGCAACACCCTGACATATTTGCATTATAAATACAGTGAGTGCTGTTAGTGTGTGCTTTCTGGGGAGAAGATTTTTGAAAGTTACTGGTGGCTGCCATGTTTATTGTAGAGTCATTGAAATTACGAAAGCTGTAATTAAACACGGTTTTAAAAATAGCTGATTGAATTTAAAATACCCCAATGAAGAATGTAAGATTATCAGGAATACATTACTGCTAAAAAAAAAGGTAGGATGACATTTTTTGCAGGTCCCTGCATCCCTCCCAGGCTCTCCTCTCCCTCCTACCTAAAAATCATCTCTCCCACCAAGGACAAAAAAATACATCACTAAAGCCCAAGGCAAATCCAGAGCCAACAGTGACTTGTTGGATCTCAAGCTAGTCAGACTCACTCTAGATTCAATCCTCTTTCCCCTCACTAAAATCCTGAATCTATCTCTTATCGCTGGCAAATTCCCCCGCCTATGGAAAGCAGCTGTGGTCACCCCAGTACACTAAAGCGATGACAGAACACTCCACTCTAACTACAGACCTATATCAATTCTCCCACCCCTCTCAAAAGCATTGGACCACATAGTCTCAGATCAGCTGATGGAGTACCTAGAAAACTACCAGTTGCAATGCTGTGAGCACCATGGTTTCCATAAGCAACATACAGGGTAGTACCTGCACTGCTCTGGCTGAATACACTAGTTACAGTATATACATAATGCTGTGGACTGAGGACTTTTGGTGAGGGCAACCTATACAGACCTCACCAAGGCCTTCTATACCGTTAACCAGAAACTTTTTCTCAGTCAGTTGACACGTACCGGACTAGCCACAGAACCAGTTTCCTGGTTTCGAAGCTATCTTACTAGAAGTAAAAAAGTTAAAATTCAAAGTCTCCTCTCAGAAAGCTGACCTGTTACCACAGGGGTGCCCCAAGGTTCAATTCTTGGACCGTTACTCTTTAGACTGTTTCTAAACCACCTTCCCCTAGCTGTTGGTGACCAGAGTTTATTGTATGCAGATGATGTGGTGCTCTACTCTAGTCACTCTGGCCCTACAGAGCTTGAACATCGTATGCAGTCTAACTTCTCTGAAGTAGAGAAATGGTTTTTCAGATCAAAACTACTATTAAACTATAAAAAAAACGAAGACAATGATTTTTGCTTCTGCCCACAACAAGCACAGATCCTACCAGTTACAAATCCGTAACAATCTAGATTCCCCACTAGAAATGGAGCAAAGCTTTAAGTATCTTGGTGTAATGCTGGACTGCACTCTTTCTTACATGCAACACATTGTTCAAGTTGCTAAGGCAGCTAGTGCCAAGCTGGGCTTGCTTTACCGTAATAAGCACTGTTTAACCACTGAAGCCCTAAATATTGCTGTTGCACGTTCTTTGTTGACCATTACAGAGTACAGTGTAGTGGTTTATGGGGAGCTCAAGGCTCACCCCTTCTCCAGGCCTTAAGCTTCAGGTTCTAAGTTCTCCACTCTCCCCCTCCTGCTCCCCTTCTGGCCCTTCCTTGGTCTCCTCCTTCACCTACTACTCCTACTTTCCCTGCCCCTTGCTGGACATTTTGTGACATTCACCCCTATCCCACTCTCCTCTGCTTCCCTCCCTTCCAATTCCCCCCTCTTTTTTCCCCTGTTTCTCCCTTTCGTTTTCCCCCTCTTCCTTCCCCCTTTACTCCTCCTCCTTCTTCTCCCTCCCAGTATCTCCTCCAACCCTCCTAGTATCTCCTTTGACCCCTCCTCATTATTCTCGCCATCCTTTCTGCTGCCATATCCCCTACCACCTGCCCCTCCTTCCTACTCCCCTTCTCTGACCCCCCTCCATTTCTGCCAGTCCCCCTTCCCTAACTCTCTAACTACCTGCCCTCTCTAGCACTTCTCTTAAGCACATCAGGGTTTTTTTTCCCTACTAGCTCTTCGACAACAGACCTGTTATACTCCAGTAGCTCTGGCTATTCCCCCCCCCCCCTTTTCAGCATATTTGATAACTAGGTCTGTAATTACTAATTACTTGCATTGTTTAATGCCTAGACATTGTGACTATTTTCCTGAATCATGTAATCTCTGTAATGGTTCATTCCACTGTTTTGTTATTATGTACTGTATTTATCTTCACCTGTATTTTTGATTATGTATTTGCCTTCTACTTGTGTGTTTTTGTATATGATGTGGAACCTCTGTAAATGAGCCTCTGACTCAAAGGTTTATCTGATTTCTTCAAATAAATAATAAATAAAATAAACTAGTATTGCTGCTGTAACATTCTGCTAGTTGCTACACTGACTAGTCTATTAAGTAACATTCTGCTAGTTACTACACCAACTAGTTTATCAAGAACAATTTCCACGTTTTCAGAGAGGTTTGATTGTGCAAAACACCCACCAGTAAGCCGTTATACCCTTTTTCTCCTTTTGGTCCCCTTTCACCATTTTCACCGATGGTTCCAAAAGGCCCAGGTGACCCATGGGGGCCAGGATGTCCAGCATCACCCTGCAATAAAACAAAAGAACAATCAAGGAAAAATGCTTTGTCTGGGATGGAAACTGAACTGTAAGGACAGCACTTCAGCATTAGTTAATTAGTAGCAATAATGTACATTATAAGTCTAATTACTTATTCATAAGACAAACACATGCTCTGATTGGCTGCTGCCCTGAGCATTATTCCCTTAGAAATGTCCAGTACAGCTCGGAGTGGCATGAACGTTTGCAAACTTAATCAAAAAAGGCAGATTTTCCCCATAACTACTGCAATTAGGTGTATAATTGCAATAACGACCACCCAGCCTGTCATTTCTCAGGGATTAATGACTAGCTGGAAGAGGCTGGCCCTCAACTGCGCCTTGGGCCACCTTTGCTCCCTAGCTGGTTGTTAATTCCCAGAGGATGACCGCAGAGGACTGAAGTACCCCAGCAATCCAGCATGTTAAAATCTGTGCATCAGCTGATCCATCAGAGTGGCCACCAATAGGTGATGCTTAAGAAATCAATAGTGACCCACAAGATTATTTCCTAATGTACAAACTTCCCAGCAGGTATGACAGCATTTGGTAGACGCACTGTAAGCTGCCAAGAAGTAGACCACTGAGTCTATATGTTGGAATTAACATTGATCTTTTGGACCCAATGTACATATCCCCCCCATTTCTGTCCTGCTCCCTGGGAAAATGCTCTCCTTAAGCCATCTGCATGTATCAGACCATTCTTCTGTAGGGGTGACCTTTGGTGCTGACACCTCTCTGGTATACAGCTGTCCACCACCTACAACTCTATAGTGTATCCCCTCCAGATGGGATCCTCCTTCAGTGACAGAGAATTTGTCCCTTATAATATGGTGGTGGTGTGGGGAAGAGGGTCTGGAAGAGGAGCCATGGGCCCTGGGCTGTGCAACTGTGGAGGAGAGATACAGGGTTGTCATCCACCAGTTGACTTGTCCTATTTCCCAAATTTCCCCATGAACCCAGCCCACTGAGATACAGTATGCTGTGTGTGAATTAGAGGACACGACACACCATGCACGAGGGAGCCGCCTGCCCCTTACCACTCCCACCTGCAGTCATCCAGCCAGCCACGTTGAAGTGGGAGTTCTTTGCTACACCAAGAAGGAAAGGATCCACTGGGATATTTGACCCACTTCATCCTGTCTGCCTGGCCTTCAATGGTACAAGTTCATGACACAAACATTAAGAGCTATCCAGCCGTTTAGCAGAGGTGCTGGTATATACAGCTGTTTAGAGGTAGTGTTAAGCTTCTCGGCTATTTAGTAGTGTGGATGAACTGTGAAGCTGTTTAGTAGGCAGTTCTGAACTGTGCAGGACTTACAAAGCAATACAACTAAAACTAATTCTTTTTTATTGATACCCCTCATAGACACACAAAAAATGAAAATTACGTACCCACTGTAATTCTTGATCTTTCTGTGTATCTTCACCATTCATCACTGGTGGGTTCAGGCCCGAAGACAGGACCCGCGGGAGTTTTTTTTTTTTTTTTTGCAAGAGGAGGGGCAGAGCGTTGGGACAGCGCCACCCTCAGGCCCGACGCATTGCATGGCGCTTTGAGTTGGCAAGTGACCGATGCCACTCCTCAGACCCAGTTCTGCACGGAGAGTAGCCTAGATAAAGGGAGGGTGGGCAAGGTGCCCAAGGGATAAGAAAAGGAAAGGATATAGAACTAAGGAAGGAATAAAGCCGAGTGAGAGGACAGAAGGAGAGGAACCTAAGAGTATGGGACAGGAGGCCCCAAGCTCTGGGCGAGTAAGGGAGGTATAGGACAAGGGAGGGAGAAGAGATAGGCTAAAGAAGAAAGAGAGAAGGGAAGGGAAGGGGAGGGGGAATGAAGGAAAACACCACACTCCACACCACAAGAAGAAGGACTGCTAGAGGACTACAGAAGTACAATGCTGCTGAGCCGTTTACGTTTCTTCCAAGATGGAAATATCAGGGAGAGTGCAGCAGCCGGCTGGCTAAGTTGAAGGGCGAGGCAGCGCACAGATTTTGAAGAGTCCTCAAGGGATACGAGGCATTGTCTTCTTCTCCCTTCCCCTCCAAGCAAGGGAAAAGAGATACAAATTAAGCCCCCTAACTCTTTTATTTTAAAGAATGTCCCTCCGAGGAAGGATGGGGGGGGGGTCCTAACTTGAAGGACAGAGCCAGAGGAATCCTGGAAGGAACCCCCTCAGAGAAAACTCAAATAGAGGTGGAAGAGGGAAGGGATCACCAGGCCCTCACCATCCCAGTTTAAATAGAATCTTAGGGCTTTGATAAGCACGGAGATCAAGTTTCCGACCCAGAGGAGGGTCCCATAGGGAGAAAGAGAGCCCTGGTGACTAAGGAGATGCCTCCCTGCTTATCTCCCCAAGCATTCTTATTTATTTATTTATTTAAATTTTGGTAACCGGGTAGGCCCGCTGAGACCAATAATAGTCCCTTTTTCAGGGGCGACCCGGGGTTAATTACAACAATGGTGCAACAGGATATAATTTTTAGATTAAATTCAACAACATACAGTTAAATTATAATTCATGAAAGGAGACAGTCATTTAGGCAGACAGAGTATTAAAGGGGACTATTATCAGTTCTTTATCATACACATTAGGTGAGGTCAGCAATCATAATCAGGTATCAGGCAAGCAACAGGAATCTAGTGTGAAGTTCAGCGATTACAAGTGCATTGGTTTAATTCTTGCAAGTACGTTTGAAGTCCCTTTTTAAACACCCCAAGAGATACACATTCCTGGAGTTTGGGTGGAAGCGTGTTCCATATGGGAGGAATGAGGGATGAGTAGGCCCTGGACCCTTGGGAGGACTGTGTCCGGGGAACCTTGAGAAGCTGTCTGTTTGATGACCTTAAGAGTCCTGTTATTAATTTTAGGTTGAAGTAACTCTGCCAGGCTAGGTGGAGCAGAGGTCAATCTGAGTTTATAGGCTAGGCATAGAGAGGAGTAGTGTAGTCTACCTTCCAGGGTGGGCCATTTTAGGGCTTGCAGGATCTGACAATGGTGTTCTCTTTGGGGTGCCCCTACAGCAAATTTGCCGATCAGGTGGACCAGTGTCTTAAGTTTATTCATCTCAGTACTTTTAACAGAGAGAAGCACCGGGGAGCCATACAGTAGTTTGGGTAGCAAGGTACAATGGGCAATCTTAGCTCGTGACCCCATGGTAAGGTAGGGGCTGAGTCGGTACAGAAGACCCATCCTTTGGTTCAGTGTTTTGGATAGATGATCTATGTGGGCCTTGAAGTTGAGTTCCCGGTCAATGGTGAGACCTAGGTATGTTAGCGAATCCACTACCACCACATTTTCCCCAGACGAGAGGGAGAGTTTTAGCGTGTCTGATCTGTTGGGTGCAATATTTTTGGGCCCGAACAGCATCCCTTTGTTTTTTTTGCAGTTCAATAGAAGTTGATTTGTGGACAATCATACTTCCAGGGATTTTAGGTCTTTGGATAGCATTCTGCTGAGTTCATCTGGATCTTCCATTGATCTATAGACAACGATGTCATCTGCATAGAGTGCTAAACACCTCCAAGGAGGAGCACAACCTCTGCCAGGGCTGGGGGACTGAACAGGAGACCTCAAGGATAGAGAAGATCCGTCAGTCGAGCAGTCAAGGGCCATTCAACTAAGATGGAACAGTCAGGACTGAGCCCTAAGAGAGAATTCTAGGCACTCTAAATAGTGAATGAGCTGGAGGTACCAGACTTATTGTCAGTACACCAACTGAAAGACAAACAGGGAGGAGGTATCACCCAGAGACTGAGGCCTAAGAGGGGAAGGTGGGTGGGAAGCAGTGATGAATGGTGAAGATACACAGAAAGATCAAGAATTATGGTAGGTACATAATTTTCATATCTTGTCTGTGTCAATCTTCACCATTCATCACTGGTGGGTGATTACCAAGCCCCCTGAAGGGGACATGGTACCTCCCTGAGGGACAGAAGTCCCTCAGCCTCCTGTGGGGGAGACACTGGAGGAGGGAACCCTTCTAGGCCTGGTTAGGCCTGATATCAGTCTGAGTGAGGCGGTGTTCTCCTGGAATCAGGAGAGGGAAGTCGCCCCTGAAGCTCTCACCTCACCCTGCGTGAGAAAAGATGTATTCCCCAGAATGAGGAGGCAGTCACCCTACGCTGGGCTATGGGTGATAACCTGGAAAGATGAAGCCATGCTGTCTGCCTAATGCAGATCGTTGTTCCCACCAGCCTGGATGCTACCTCACTGGCATCATAAGATGCCCTTGCATGGTGCCTCACAAGCACCAGGCCCCATGAGGAGAGGGTAATGGCCTGTCTGCTTGCCTCCAAATCAGGCAAGGATACTAGGATCTGTCCTGGTAGAGACCATAAGTGCCTGTTATAGGCAGCATGATGGCCCTGATGTGCTGAAATAAACAAAGAGAGATGTGTCGAAGAGAACACTCTCTTCCCCCAAAAATCAAACTCAGCAGAGTCTGACTCCTGGGGTCAGTCACGTCTTTGGCGTGTATGCCCAGAGGGTGTGTCCAGTAACATCAAGCCTGAAGGGGGGATAAGCCAAGGCTCCTGGTGCACAATACCTATGCCAGCACTACCTTGGAGAGAGGACTGACGGACTTCTCCAGGCGCGATACCACGCCTTCCTGAAGGGGGAGGGCCAGCCGGGAACCACCAGGTTGGCCGCACTGAACTCGCCTAAAATGACACGCATTGTCCGCTCAGGATTTGTGACTTTCTAAACTGGATATGTGGAGCTCACTGACCAACCCCGCAAGGAAGTGCTGATAGCTAGACAAATCAGCCGCTGGGGACAGGTGGAGGGAGGAACCCTCTCCCTCAGAGGAGGAAGACGAGGGAACCAACAATTCCGGAGATTCAAGCACTGGCTGTACAGGTGAATAGTGAAACACCTCCTCGTCCATGGACCTAAAGTAGGCAGGGAAGATTGCAGCTGTGGACCTAAACTGCTCCCAGGTGAGAGGTCTCATAGGACCAACATGGTCTGGGAGAGAGGGATGTGTCAGCAGAGATAAGGGGGCTAAACACCTCCAAGAAGGAGCAGGAGCTCTGCCAGGGCTGGGGAACTGAACAGGAGACCTCAAGGATAGAGAAGATCCGTCGGTCGAGCAGTCAAGGGCCATTCAACTAAGCTGGAAGTCAGGACTGAGCCTTAAGAAAAAATTACTCACCTTAGTAATGTTGTTTCTTCAAACAACATGAAGTCTTGCTGTATTCTGACAATAGCAGTGAGTCCCAACCTTCGAACTGCCTCGGAGATAAAAGAGTTAACTTTCCATGCCAGGCATGGAACGCTGAGCTCGAGCTCGGTTGAGACTCTGTCTGTTGCTGTTTGAACTCAAACCATCAGATTCTTTACTCCGCCTCACTGAACAGTCGCTCCGGAGATTTCTCCTTTGCTCGGTTCAATTTGTCGGTTAAAGTCCATTTTTTCTCGGTTTTCAACCAAATTTAAACCGCAACCTGTCGGTTCAGTCTCTGTCTGTGGTATTCGTGAGTACTACATAGGTTTTTATTGATTTTCTATTCTGTGTGGAACTTGTAAACGTTTCATCGGTTCGGTTTGAACCGATCAGTTTGTTAAAAAGCTTTATTTCTACTTTTAGAGTGTGGTTACCGGTTCTAATCGGTTTAAACAAAAAACGGATTTTACTACGTTTTTTTCCATGACCCGTAACACGGTCAGGAACTGAGAAGAGTAGCTTGCCTGGCAGATTGCCATTAAAAGGGTAAGTTTTGTTAGAACTGGCACCATGTCTGAGAAACCCAAAAGAAAAACCGGGCCCACTGGGTTTCAACACTGTAGTGTGTGTGGGGAAGACTTTGCTAAGGCTGACCCCCACACCACCTGTGTTTATTGTCTGGGGTTTGACCACCTCGATTCAGACTGCCAGATTTGTAAAAATTTTCCTGCAGCTACCCTAGAAAAGAGAGTTGGTAGGCTCAGGGAAAGGGAGGCCAAAAAGTCCGCTGACCCGGATGGCCAGCCCGGTTCGGTTCAAACCGAACCAGAAGGAGTGCCCTCTGACCAGGGCGAAACTTCTTCGGGCAAAAGGAGAACCAATTCCGAGGGGTCGGTTCTGGTTAAGAGAACAAGAAGGGAAAAATCAGCCGGTGTGGATCCAAAACTTTCTTCTCCAACCACTGATGAAATAGCCAAAGCGATAAAAATTGTGCAATCACTTTCCCCGGTTCCGACCGAACCGGCACCATCAGGAGGGCGCTCAGTTCGGCCGGTTCCGGATTATTATTTGGAGGAATTTTATGAACCGGAGTAGGGGGAAGGAGAGTATGAGGACAGTGAATGTGATTATGAAAGTCTGGATGTGCCCACTGACCCGGACATCTCCCCAGACAGACCTTCAGGAGTGTCTCCTCCTAGGCTTTCTGAGTCCCCCTCTCATTTCAAGTTTTACAAGAAAGTAGCCGAAACCCTTCAGCTTCCTATGGAAGAAGCTGTGGATGACCAGGAGGAGCCTGACTATGTGGAAATGATGGATATCCCAGAGTGCAGGAGGCTGTCTATTTCCCTTCACAAATCTTTTGGGAAACAGACAATGAAAATTTTAAAGACTCCTAATTCTGTACCTCCTGTGGATAAGAGAATGGACAAGAGGTATACTCTTTCAGGCTCGGATACAGAGTTCCTTACCCAGCAATGCAGCCATGTTGGGGTAGTGCAGGCTGCAGCCTGTGATAAGGCTAATATACCCTTGGCTTCACACCCCAGATAAGGACTCCAGGAGGATTGATGCCATGGCAAAGAAACAGTACATGGCAGCATCCTTGGGACTCAGGCAGGCCAATTATATGGCCTATACAGCTAGGTATCAGAAATCTAGATGGGACACTGTCGGCTTTTAGCTAAACGGGTCCCTAGTGACTTGCCAAGGAGCTGGAGCAGGTTGCTGCTGATGGTATTGAGGCATCCAAGGTGCAATTCCATGCTGCAGTGGACTCCAATGATGTTTCATCTAGAGTCATGGCTACATCTGTGGCCCTTCGTAGGATGGCTTGGCTCAGATGTACTAGCCTGTCTCAGGATACCCAGACTGAGGCCATGGATTTTCCTGTTGTGGGTAATTCTCTGTTTGGGGAGCAAACAGAGAACTACATGAAGAAAATGGATGAATACAGAACCACCTATAGGAGTGCTCAGGCCAAGGAAAGGCAAGCCACTCCTCAGAGGCAGCATCCCAGGGGCAGGGGCAGGCCTTTTCATAGGCCTTTTACCAAGCCCAGGCCTCCTCTTCTGCCTATGCTCAGAGGGGGTTCTTTAGAGGGAGAGGCAGAAGGGGTACAAGCAGGCCTGCTTCCACCCCTCAGCCTAAACCTCCTGCCAAACAGGCACCCTGATGGGTTTGCCAGGGCCGATTCTCCACCACCTGTAGGGGGCAGGCTGGCTTACTTTGTCCAGGACTGGAAGTCTTTAACATCAGACAAATGGGTCCTGGAAGTAGTAAGCCAGGGACTGGTTCTCAGCTTCAAAAAATTTCCAAAGATGAGAACCAGATCCTTTCCACCTGCAAATCCCTCAGAGGCACTTGCCATAGAGGCAGAGGTCTCTTCCCTCCTGGCTCTCAGAGCTGTAGAAAGGGAGCCAAGGGTATATTTGCCTTATCACAGGCTGCAGCCTGCACTACCCCAACATGGCTGCATTGCTGGGTAAGGAACTCCATATCTGAGCCTGAGAGAGTATACCTCTTGTCCATTCTCTTATCCACAGGAGGTATAGAATTAGGAGTCTTTAAAATTTTTATTGTCTGTTTCCCAAAGGACTTATGAAGGAATAGACAGCCTCCTGGACTCTGGGATATCCATCATTCAACATAGTCAGGCTCCTCCTGGTCGTCCACAGCTTCTTCCATAGGAAGCTGAAGAGTTTCAGACACTTTTGTAGAACATAAAATGGGAAGAGGGACTCCAGAAAGCCCTGAGGATCAGACATCTGAAGGTCTGTCTGGGAGATGTCCGGGCAAATGCATCCAGACAGAAAGGTCAAACTGCGTAGATCTTTATGAGCTAAACTCCACTGAGGTCCTGTGTGGAAGCTGTAACCTACACCACTAGCCAACTGGCTACTAAATATAATAACAGATTTTGGTCCCAAAACAAAGACTCAAGTCAGAAAACCCAAAAATGAAATAAACACAACACCCACTCACCCAAAGAAAGAGGGTGGGGCACCTCCTGAGTGCCAACCTTTCTCCTCCCACATCCAAAAACAAAGGTTCTGAGAGGGAAGGCAGGGGAGGTCAGAATATAGCAAGACTCCATTAGAAGAAACAACATTACTAAGGTGAGTAATTTTTCTTCAAACAACATGAAGTCTTGCTGTATTCTTAACAATAACATTTCTAAGCAGTACCTCCATGGAGGAGGGACAGAGTACTTAGAAATAGGCTCTGAAGCACAGCTGTGTAAACTGAGCATCACTCCTAGCCTGGATATCCAGAGGGTAATGCTTGGTAAAGTTGTGAACTGTTTCCAGGTAGCTGCTTGACATATCTCTAAGATAGGAATATCCTTGGCAGCAGCCAGGAAGCAGCTGTACCTCTGGTAGAGTGAGCCCTCAGCCTGAGGTGGAATCTACTAGTTTTCAGAAAGCAAAATTTGAATGCAAGAGACAATCCACCTAGCAATGGATCTTTTAGTGGCAGGTTTTCCTACCAACCTCCCATAAGTGAGGAACAGTTGGAGGAGTCAAACCTGTGACCCTTGATGCGCTCTATGTAGTAGCTAAGAGGCTCTTTTTCACATCAAACTGTGCAACCTCCTCTATGCCAGAGGAGGAATAGTCAGTGAAGTACAGGAAGAGACATAGATTGGTTATAGGTGAAGTCTGAAACCACCTAGGTAAAACTTCCTGTTAGTCCTGAGGACCACCTTATCTCTATGGAAAGAGATAAAATCAGGCTCCACTGACAGGGCTTGTAACTCACTTATGCGCCTGGCAGAAGTGATGGCCACCAGGAACACAATTTTCCAAGTCAAGTACTTAAGCTCTGCTGAAGACAAAGGCTCAAAAGGGGGTTGCATAAGTTGAGCAATGCAAACATTAAGGTCCCAAGCAGGGGCAGGGTCCCTGAATGGTGGATTGGTATGAAGCAATCCCTTGAAAAACTTGGAGAATACAGGGCGAATTGAAAGAGAAGAGGGCTTACCTGCTGAAAGAAAGGCAGAGACAGATGCCAGATGCACCCTTAGTGTAGCTGGTCTGAGTCCCAAGCTATTCAGATGGACCATATAGTCAAGGATTGTGGGCAGGTCAGCAGACTCTGGGGAAATATGCTTCCCAGAGCACTATATGGAGAATCTTTTCCATTTGGAATTGTAAGTAGTTCTGGTAGAAGGCTTCCTAGAAGCCTTTAGAATATCCATAACACCTTGAAGAATTCCCCCTGCGAGGTGACTGGGGCCGCATGAGCCCAGAAGGGCGGCCCCTAGCCTCTAAAGATGAGATCCTTCCTGGTGAGATCTCAGGGGAGAAAACAGGACCGGCACTGCGACTCCTGCTCGGGCCCCCACGGGCTCCCAGGGAAGGGTGCTGCCCCTGATTCTGTCCCCTCAACCCCTCAGACTCAGAGAGGGACCTCTTCCTCAGAATCAGCCTAGGAACTCAATCACCACGCATGACTCCTGAGAGACAGTTACAGAGCGAGCACCCTCCCCTGCCTGAGCCGCCCCAGCCAACCTAAAGGTGAGGCCAACCTAAGCAACCAAAGGAGGGGGTACGCCTCCCAAGGGAGAAGGGGACCCACCAATTCTGGTATGTCCCCTAGTGCCACCCACAGCACCTGAGGACTGGTCGGGACCACTGACACCATAATCAACAGTAGCCAGTGACTTCAAGGCAGGGGGCTGAACTGGAGCAGAAGCGCTGGGCGAGAAGGAGTCAGGGGACTCTGAAGAGTCTAGGAGCCAGTCCAGGTCCCCCTCTGAGTCATCATCCTCACCAGATGAGGCCTGGACCCAGACCACTCCCGTGATCCCCTCTGGTTCTGGGGCCACAAGTTGCACCCTTAACCGGCCCTGCACTGCTCATGGTGCCGACATAATCCCTGGCATCGTGCGCAGCACCAGGATCAGAGTCAGCGCTGGGAGCCGGCACTGCCACCCGCCGCACCACCCCAATCTCCAGCACCGGATCCAAGGCAGCACCAGCAGATGGCGCCAAGGATGATGCCGGGATGGGCCCAGAATGCCCTAGGATCTGACGCTGGGGGAGCCTTCACCTCTGAGGAGGCGACTGCCAGAACGGTGCCTCCCGCCCGACTTCTGAAAGAATCAGTCAGGGCCTCCTGCACCGTGGAAGGAGCTTCCACCGAGGCAAGTCAAGAAGGTGTGGAAACCCCCTCCTCCACGAGCCGTATAGGACCGGGAGGGGACCCGGAGGAAGGGTCAAGAACCCTGCATTTGGCATCCTGGGTGCAAGCCTGTACACTGAAAGTCAGCGGCGCACATCCGACTTTAAACATGCGCAATTCAAGAACTCGACCGTCCATGGAAAAACAGGCATTGTATTGATCCATATCATGGTTTGGGCCCAAACAGGTTAAACAACGGTCATGCTGGTCTGTGAGGGAAAAAAGTCGGCTGCAGGGACACAGCCGCATAGGAGGCTGACCCGTCTTAGAGGGTTTCGTCTTGTCCTCTGAACAACACATGACCAGACAGAAAAACAAGAAACAAAAACAGCACTTGGTGTCGCTGAAATAAAATAAATGGAAAGATCTTACCAGCTCGACAGCACTGAGAGAAGCGGTAGAGAACCAGGTGTTGACTAGGCAGCTGACGCAGTTTCAAATCACTCCACACGAGGTATGTGTCAACTCAACGGGGGGGAGAGCAGAACTAGGTCTGAGGAGGAGTCAGTGTCGATTACTGACCAAACCCGATGGCGCCACGCAATGCGCTGGTCTTGAGGGGCAGGCTGTCCCAACGTCAGCTCGCCTCTGCAAAAAAAAAAAAAAAAAAAATCTCAGGTCCTGTCCTGGCCTGAACCCACCAGTGATGAATGGTGAAGATCGACACAGATAAAATCACTACCATACTGAAACATAAAATTCAAATTTAGCTGATATAATTTATTCTCAAGCCCTATCCAATTATCATAATCTTAACATAATCTAAGAAAATGTGAGAAAGTGTACCTCAATATAGAATAGTTTCCACATGGGAGATGAACTAATGTGCCACACCATTATCGATGTCAGCTCTGACACTGATTTTAGTTATGCAAAAACTCATCCTACCTATTTTAGATAAAGAAATTCATCTACCAGAATAGAAAGCAGATGTGAATTTTACCCTGCCAAATTTGCTAGTATATGAAGTATTTTGGATGGCCCTTCCTTCCTCAGTAGAATAATGAGAACAGTCAGCTATCTTTATCTTTCGAATCACCTTGCTATTAACAGTATCCTTGACCTGTTAGTTGGGAGTTTGCTTCTTCCATAGTACTGAAACTGCCCTACGGAATGAGTCTTCTAGTGCCCCTTGATCTTAGTGCTATGGTTTACAATACTGATTTATACGTTTGTATTCATCATCCCAAAACTTCTGCTAGGGTCTCTGACCCCTTACATTCTTTACCACTCTTTAATGGATCACAGACTGTGCACTAACATCTTTCTTAATTTAAATCCCATCTTTCTTACATATCCTTTTTAGTTTTGGGAAAAAATTGTTCCTCCTTCTCCCATCCTCTAAGTGATAGCGTTCCTGGGGGCTTCGTTTTAGACCATTAGATCATCTCACTTTATCTAGCCCTCTATGCTATCAAATTTCCAAATACAGTATAATAATAAGTGGGTCAACCCGTCAGCGCAGCAATGGAGCTTTTGCTTGCAACACCGGTGACCCAAGTTCAGTAGCGAGCTTGGGGAGTCAGAGGGCCGGTCAAGGGGGAAGAGGATCGAGCATCCAGAGGACTGCTCTCCTCCTCTGGGGGGGGTGGGAAGGTTTGCAGAGCCCAGTGTCTGTCTGGCCCCTAGCAAAAGCTAGGGGAAAGGCACCCGGGACTGCCTAGGAAGACTGAAGGGGTGTGGCAAGTGCCGATGTGCGGTGCGCAGGAGTACCCAGTGCATGTTGTGACACCACTGGGCACCATGCCACTTGGGGAAGAAAAATGAAAAACTGCACCAACAGGTAGGATGACACCCATCTTCCACAGGCCCTGCACCCAGCTATCAGGTGTCATCTGTGCGAACCAGATCCTGGTTCCAGTGGGGATTGGGGACCCCGCTGACCCCACTGGGATGCGCAAGCCCCGGGGGGGCAGAACTGGACGACGTAAGAGCTGAGGACGCCAGGGTGATGGGGATGGGGGGACTGGCAGAAGGGGGCTGGTTGGCACAAGGACAATTCAAAAAACATATATACTGTATTATACCATGGACATAAGTGAACAGCCAATGAAATCGTCAGACTGGCAGTTCACCACCTGTATAAATCCTCTGATAATCAATGGCTGTTGAGGAGCAAATGGTAGTCATCTAAATCCTAATCATCTGCCGCACAGGAATAAATACAATAAAAATAAACAAATAAAGCAACCTTTTTAAAAGTTGTATTTAATTATAGTAAAAAAATGTTACCTTGGTATAATCGCATTAAGCCACTCGGAGGATGTGGATTATCCGGGGATTTACCATGGTTGGCGAGGATTTACCCACTCATGGGAAAACTACTCCAGCCGGGGTAAATCCCCCGATAACCCACACCCCCTCATGGCTTATTACTTAAATAATAAATGGTATTTATGTAGTAGCCTACTGACAGCCACTTAGAACACCTTGTAATACAAAAATACATAAAAATCAAGAGAATGATACTTAAAACATCTATTTACATGAATACATTACCATCTCTTCATTCAAAAACATGAAATTTGGTCATAATGCACCAGTTTTTATATAACCTAACGTAGCCATCATACGCAGGTACTATCTGAGTAACCACCTTTAGCAAACGGATATCGAATTTACTTTTTTCTTTTGTGAAATTTTGATACATAGTAATGCATAGTAGATTGTGTATTACTGGGCTATTTTTTATATTGAGGGGTTAGAAAGACAAAGGGAGGGATAGTGAGGCTGAATAGAATGAACAGTGGGTGGGCAGAGGGGGACAGTGAAAAAGCAGGAATACTGAACGAATATTTCTGCTCAGTATTCACAAAAGAGGAGGGGGAAGTGCCTAATCCAATTAACAGAAGCACTCTTGATAGGGAGGTCGATCCCAGTCCTTTCACAGAAGAAAGGGTTCTGCAAGAACTCCTAAAACTGAAAGGTGGACAAAGCAATGGGTCCTGATGGAATTCACCCCAGAATTCTAAAAGAATTAAGGAGGAACTAGTGAAACCACTGGCTACTCTTTTTAATAAATCATGGGAGGATGGTGTGGTACCGAGGACTGGAGGAAGGCGGATGTGATTCCCTTCACAAAAGTGGGTCCAAGACAGAGGCGGAAACTACAGACCTGTCAGTTTGACCTCTGTGGTAGGAGAAGTGATGGAGTCACTTCTGAAGGAAAGAATAGTCAGTACCTAGAGGCCAGTGGAGCACAGGACCCAAGGCAGCATGGGTTCACAGTGGGAAGGTCATGTCAGGCAGATCTAATAGATTTCTTTGACTGGGTGACCAAAGTAGTAGACCAGGGAGGGGCTGTGGACATAGCCTACCTAGACTTTAGCAAGGCATTTGACACAGTCCCACACAAAGATTAATAGTCAAATTAACCAGCCTGGGAGTGGGACCCAGGGTGGTAGCCTGAGTAAACATTGGCTGGACAACAGGACACAGAAGGTAATTGTAAATGGAGTCCATTCTGAAGAAAGGGGTTACTAGTGGGTACCGCAGGGTTCAGTATTGGGTCCAGTCCTTTTAATCTTCATCAGTGACATTGCAGAGGGACTGGAAGGAAAAGTATGCCTTTTGCAGATGACACAAAAATCTGCAACAGGGTTGATACACACAGGAGGAGGCGGAAAGGATGAAAAGGGACTTGGCAAGGTTGGAGGAATGGTCGAAGTATGGCAGCTAGGATTCAATGCAAAGAAGTGCAAAATAATGCACCTGGGAAATAAGAACCAGGGAAGAATACACAATGGGTGGGAGGTAAGTAACAACAACAAAAAGGAAAGGGACCTGGGGTAATCATATCAGATGACCTTAAGGTTAGCAAGCAATGTGAGAAGGCAGTAGGGAGGGCTGGGGTATACTGGGATGTATAGGAGAGGCATCAGCAGCAGAAAACAGGAAGTTGTTATCCCTCTGTACAGACAGTTGGTGAGACCCCATCTGGAGTACTGTGTCCAGTTCTGGAGACCCCATCTCCCAAGGACATAGACAGGATAGAGGCAGTCCAGAGGAGGGCAACTAAAATGGTGCAGGGTCTGCAAGAGAAGCCCGTATGAGGAGAGACTAAAGGAGCTTAATATGTATACCCTTGAGGAAAGAAGGAGAGGGGACATGATAGAAACTGTTAAGTACCTCAGTGGAATCAACAAAGTCCAAGAGGGTAGCATTTTTCAGAAAAGAGACTTGCAAGAACAAGGGACACAATTTAAAGATAGAAGGAGGGCGGTTCAGGGCAATGTGAGGAAGTATTATTTCACAGAGAGGGTAGTGGATGCATGGAACAGCCTTCCTGAGGAGGTTGTGGGTCTAAAACTGTGGTAGAATTCAAGAATGCATGGGACAGACATAAGGCAAGTCTTGTGGGGGTAGGAAGAAATAGGCTGTTGGTTAACTAGGATCTGCGGCCTATCCTGTAGGTAGGGAAATGGGCAGACTAGATGGGCGTAGCGGTCCTTATCTGCCGTCAAAGTCTATGTTTCTATGTTTCTGATGATGTTACGTAAATTGCTGAAGCAGTTTGCTAAATGTCTTCAGAACATCACAATACAAACTATACCCTGTAATACACAGCCCGCTATGCAATATTTTTGTTAATATACAGGCCTATATTTCAACTGATCACCCAAACCAAGCCCCATCAGCAACAAGAGGTGCTGTTTGATTCCTTTTCTTTTATGATACTTTGATTAGAAAGATGCTATATGAAATTATACTGTATCAGACATGCTCTGAAAAACAATATCATATACAGTGCCACTTGGCACAGACACTCTGACATTCAGCAGCACAGACAACTCTACTTATAGAGAATATCACCTTCTCGCCTCTTGGTCCCGAGATTCCCAACTCGCCAGGATCTCCGACATCACCCTGCAAAAGGACAACCAAAGCATCAGACGAGAACTAGTAATACATACCTTCAGGGATTATAAACTCATTCCATCCCAGAGCGTAATTTTGTGAGACAAAACATGTTATGCTTAACCTTATTCAAAATGTCCACCTCAAGGTGAAAGAGTTATTAAGCAAGTGTACAGCTAGACATGAGTTTTGAATTGAGTGTTACAACAGAAAAAATAAGGAATAAGCTATGGGCAACCATACACAACAAGGCTGTGTTTCCATGGGGAGGGGGACTTCATAGATCTCGAGAACGAAGCTTTAGAGGTCTCTATGATGGCAACTCAAACCAAAATGGAAACATCCACCTTGCATATGGTTCTCTATGCATTATTTTGGATATATGTTTGTTTTAATTCATTTTTCTTCTTTCTAAGTACTTCTTGAACTGTGGTCAAAACAACATAAAACAGACCAAACAATAAAACAAAATTAATAACATTTAATGTGATTTAAGTAATGGTTACATGAGCTGGAAACATTTCTAGTAGTTCATCTTTTAGCAAACAATTCACTTGATGTGTTTTCAGTCTTACAAATATCTTCATGATGAGGAATCCATAGGTAAGAAAAAGTTACTTACAATAGTAACCTTGTTTCTCCCAGGGGATACTCCAATATTCATAACTCTTCTGTAGTGTGCCTTTAAGTCAGATCTGCCCGGAGACAGAACGTTATGCTAATGATGGAATCATTGGCATGAGCCACTTTTCAAATGCTGCCACTGTTTTCAAAAGCTGTATATAAGTGCTCCATTAACTGCTGTGGAGACTTTCCCACCACTAGCCAGTTGTTCAGATAAGGAAATACTGTGGCACCTTGCCTTCGCAAGTGTGCCGCCACTACAGCTAGACACTTGGTGAACACCACTGGAGCTGAGGTGAGACCAAATGGTAGGGCTGAGAACTGGTAATGACCTGAAGGGAGCCTGAATCTGAGATACTTTCTGTGAGACTCCCTTATGGGGATGTGGAAATAAGCATCTTTTAGGTCCAGTGATGCCAGCCAATCTCCTTTCTGAAGCGCTGGCAGGATCAGAGACAGTGTTACCATTCTGAATTTTAGTTTTGTTAGGAACCTGTTGAGGACCCTTAGGTCCGAGATAGGCCGCGACTCTCCACTGTTCTTTGGTGTAAGGAAATATCTTAAATATAGTCATTTTCCCCTTACATGTGGAGGGACTGGTTCCACTGCTTTTAGTAGCAGCAGATGCCTGACCTCTTTTTCTAGCAGTTTTCTCTCCAGAAGAGAAGCTGGTTTGAAAACCCTTGTTTTCAGAGAGAGGAAGGACTTGATGTTTAGGGACAGTCCCTGACCCACTATCTCCAGAACCCACTTGTCTGTGGTGATGGTTTTCCAAATCTGGAAATAATGGGTCAGTCTGCCCCTACTGGAAGATGAGAAGCAGCCTGGAAGAACAAGTCAGGGATCCTGCTTGGACTGGGGCTGAGACTGGGAGCCACGGCTGGCACCTCTCCTGCTCCTACCCCATAAAATACCCTTGCCGGGGGTATTGAGGTACCTGTAGTACTACCATGGCCAGGTAAAAAGGCCTGGAGTGGAACTGTCTGCCCCTGCCTCCCCTATTATAGGGTCTTATAGAGGGAGCAAGCTTTTCTGTTTCAGAATTACTGCAGAAGGTGGCTTTATACTCATTTACCTTCTTCACATAGGCGTATGTATGGCTACCAAAAAGGGAGTTTCCCTCCATAGGAAAGTCCAGAGCTTTATTCTGGGTATCCTGTGTGAGATTTGTGGTCCTCAACCACGCAAACCTCCTTTGGGCAATGGTATTGGCCATCCACCTTGCAGCAGTCTCATTGGCATCTGCTGCCATCAGAAACTGATATTTGGCAGCCTCCATGCCAAACCTAGAAGTTTCAGCTAGGTCTGCAGAAAGATTAGATGGAGCTTTCTCAGCCATAGCCAGAACAGACTGCCAAAGGGTGTTCTGGTATTGAGCTGCATAGGCTTGGTAATTTGCCTTATAGCCAGAGAGGCTGACAAATAGCCTTTCTTGGCCATGTTGTTGATTTTTCGTGAGTCCTTCTCTGGAGGATGAGAAGCCGTAGGGACTTTGGCCTTGTCACATGCAGCAGCTTGCACTACCCCCTGGTGGTCAGGATGTGAATATACAAAAATCAGCCTCTTCCCTGTCAAGCTGGTATTTTTTTATCCAACCTTTTATCTAAAGGAGGGACATACCCAGGAGTCTGGAGGAGTCTGAGTGCATCCCTTTTAAAAACTTTATTAACAGGAAGCAACAGTTACTTGGTGGGAGTTAAACCCATCATCTCAAGGTACTCAACCTCCTCCTCATCTTCTACCACCTCAGTGGTAGAGATGTCTAAGGCACCCACAATTTTCCTAACAAAGGAAAAATGTGAAGAATAATCTTCAGAAGTCCTGGTAGGAGAGTCAAACTCCTGCTCAGGGGATACCTCGGGCTCTATAGGCTCCCCTTCTTCTTCCTCTTCTTCTTCCTCACCATACTCCTCCGGAAAGGCAGGTGGGTTGGAAGCAACAGTGGTCTGAACTGGGGGCTGCAGATCCACAGGCAGCAGACCTTGCAAAGCTTGCATAATCTTAAGAGCCTGTGCTATCTCTAAGGGAGAAGGCACAGCTGTTGGCACCACAGAATTCCCCTTGGGCTGACCAGCAGGGGGTTCAGTGTGCTCTGTCTTTTTTGAATTCTTAGCTGGAACAGGAGATCTAGCCGGTTATGCTGTTCTCTTTTTACCAGTATCAGAGTAGGGGTAATGGGAGCTGTGGCTTCACCCACAGACCCAGAGGGTGTCGGCTGGTCAGAGCCAAAGGGACCCTTTGTAAGAGGCATTTTCTTTTTCAACCTTTCCAGACGTTTTTCAAGCGTCTTTTCTGGAAAGGTTTTGCATCCTTCACAATCATTTTTGAAGTGATCAAAAACAAGGCATAACACACAAATAGCATGTTTGTCTGCCTTGGCAAAAACTTCACCACATTCTGTACAATTCTTGAAACCGGGTTCGCCGGTTCTTTTCTTAGGTTTTTCTGATATAATGGTAGAAAAAAAACGCAACTGCAAGAAAATTTAATAATTTTAACTATTTTAAAGCTTTTTAAATAACAATTCTAATGGCTGCAGTCAGTTCAGTAACTGATCGGAAACTGAACGGAACCGGGAACCGATGAAAATCGAACCGGGATTAGCGGTTCAGTAACCGAGACAAACGGTTATTCAAAAATATATTTTTTTAAACTTTTAAACAATAAAATAACTCTAATCAAGGGGAAAAACCCCACTAAGCTAAGAAAAGGCCTCGGTTTTTCAATGGTTATACTTAACCGTGAAAAACCGAGAAAACAACTTAAATTAACTAAACTAAAGGTTAATAAAATAACACTAGATAAGAGGCAGCAAATGAAAATAAATAAAATATGCTTACGTATTTATTTATTTATTTTTTAACGTATTTATTTATTTCGAGGCTTTTTGTGACAAGATGTCGAGGAGGAACTCTCCGAACGTCTGGTCTTGGCAGGCGGAGAGAGAAATCTGAGGGTTAGAATGTAGGCAGTTGATAGGTGGCATTTGAAAAGTGGCTCATGCCAATAATTCCATCATTAGCATAACGTTCTATCGCAGGGGCAGATCTGACGTAAAGGCACACTACAGAAGAGTTAGGAATATTGGCATATTCCTGTGGTGAGAAGCATGAGAAATCTTAATGGACATGAGATTCTATGCTGCTGTACCTCAGTAGTGACATATCTACTGTGGAACAAGCATTCTGACATCTCTACTGTGAAACCTCAAGAATTCCCAGTGGCAGGACTACCAGATCACAGCTTAAGTAACAACCTAGGTCGAGTGCCTGGAGCATCTCCACCAAAAATCGCAGGCAAAGAGGGTGCTCAGCAACTGAGGACATGTGGAAAGATGATTCACTGTCCATTGAGGCGGATACTGCTGGGGATGAGGCACTGACCCTAGAGGCTGTTGGTGCTGGGAAGAAAAGACGGAAATGAGCCCTTTTAGTATCCCTGTGAAAGCTATCTAGGGCAACAACAAGCTCTCTGTGTTGCTCCAACGTTAGAGGCCTCTCAGGGCGAACTATCTAAAAAGTGGTAAGGCCCCACGGGGGATAGGACTCAGGGTCTTGAGAGCATCCACCTGGGGTGTAGGACTGCACAGGGGACCTTGCCCGAGGGAAGAGCCTAGCAGAATCATCCAAAAGAGGTCTTCCTACACCAGAGGAGAGACCCATTCAGTACTTATGGGGGTGGGGACCTTCAGATGAGGACGCAGTGCCAGACAGTCCCTGATGGGTGGCTCTGGTACCGGAGAGGGCACTGCGCACATCCTGCCCATCCAACTCAGCCATGGCCCAATGGCTCCGAGGCCCAAAGGCCCTGGAACTGGGTCCACTGGCCAAGTCAACTGGGCAGACGTCATACCCCCTACTCTAAAAGAGCGGCCCAAAGGTGAAACTGCTCACTGGAGCCCCATCGAGGACAAAGATGGGGCCCAGTGTCGAAGACTGTGGTTGTTAAGAATGGAGCCACAGAGGACCCCTCCGAAGTCGGGTCAGGCCTACTCCTCACCACCACCACCACCGATGATCCCCATGCAGACATACCAGAGGGCGACCTCGAGCAGTACTATTTCTTCTTCCACCGACAGGAGGAAGAAGAGCTCGAAGAGGGCAAGTCGGAGCTGGTCCCGTCGAGGCCAAGGCAGATCGCTGTTTTGTGCTCCGGACAGACTGTCCCCGAGCACCGGACTGCCCCTGGTTAGACCCCCCCATCTGCAAAGGGTGGCAGACCAGACACAGCCCCACTGCCATCACAGCTTTCAAACAAAGTCTCCCTACCATCACCACTACCATCTAAGGTCGACTCAGCTGATAGCAGGCTGAGAATTTCTTCTTCTTCTTCTTCATCATCTCTCTTTTTTTTAAATAAGAAAAGAACACTAAAAGTAGTAAATTAATTGAATACTGAACAGCTATAGCTGCTGTCGCATAGACAAAGACCTGACTCCCAGCAGGCGAGCAACATCGTCATCGAAACACACTCGATGGCAGGAGAAAAGAAACTGAGGCAGTTGGAGGGTCGATGCCGAGATAGCCTACACAGTGTGAGCTAGTCTCACGGTGCCGCGCATGCATTGTCCTATCCCAGCGCCAGCCCTCCTGAAGATTTTTGGCTCCCGCGGGGTCCTAGTGCCTCTGGCGTAGTCCCATTAGTGTGAATGAGTGGTGGAGACTTTTAGTCCAGGAAGAGCTACGCTTACAGCTGAGTAACCTATTTTTCCACGGGCATAGATATGGCTCACATATACACACATTGGCAGGCTTCCAGATGTTCTCTGGGAGGAGAGGGCAAGACGCTCACCACTATTTGCCAAACAGATTGGAGAACCAAGGTCCCAAATGCAGCATCCTAGCGAGACTCTAGGTTGATGCTGTAATGGGAGACGAAGATGTGTGCTGACTTCCAGGTGGAAACCCTGCAGATCTCCGGGATAGGGATGTCCCTGAAAGCAGCCACTGAGGCAGTGGTATGTCAAGTGGAATGATCTCTGAGCTGTAAAAGAGGCTTCCTATCAGCCATTCTATAACAGAGGCCTATGCAGGACGCAATCCATTTGTTAATAATACTTGTAGCTACTCGTCTGCCAGGTGCAGTTTCAGCGTATGTCACAAAGAGCTGGTGAGCCTCACCCTGAATTCCAGCTGCATGCTCTACATAATAGGAGAGCGCCTGCTACAGGTCCAAAGTATGGAGCCTGCAGTCATCCTCCAAAGATGGATTCAGTAAGAAGACCAGGAGTTTCATCACCTGGTTAAGGTGGATCTCTGAGACAATCTTCATGAGGAACACCGTGTAGGAATGAAGGATGACTATGTCCCTGTGGAAGACCAGGTATGGAAGCTCCACCGAGAGCGCCTGGAGATCACTGATCCTTCTGGTTCATGTGACAGCCACCAAGAAGGCTGTCTTCCACGATAGGTGTGACATTTCACACCTGTGCACAGGCTCACAAGTCTTGCCCATGAGTATGGCCAGAACTACCAACAAATCCCAAGATGGTGGAGGTTCATGCACTGGCGGGAACAAGTGATCAAGACCTTTAAAAATGCACCCAACTAGCCAGCCTGATGGTGCTGAGAGCTGAGGCGCTGGACGCCTTACCTCACGCTACACCAGTGACCCGTGTTCAGGAATGAGTATGGGCTGCCGGGGGTTGGCAGGGGAGGAAAGGGATCGAGCGTCCGATAGACTGCTCTCCCTCTGCTGGTGGGGGGACTCCAGTGGTCGGCGCATGGCTGTCCCCTAGCGGAGGCTGGGGGACATGGCGTTGGTGCTGCAGCGAGAGGGGGCATGATGGGGCAGGCACCGGGAGGAGCACGTGCGGACGCAAGCGTGCTCCTTCAATTGCCATCACTGCACACCCCTCATGCAAGGAAGTAAACAGGAGGAAAAAAACTGGTCCCAGTCGCACAGGATGATGCATCCACCCGCCGCAAGCCCCGACCCTGAATGGCACTCCCTGAACTGGATCCTGTTCAGATGAGTAGAGCCAAGAAAGAGGGGCCCCTCACTGCCCCACTAATGGGGAGTAATCCTTGGGGGAAATTGGGTAGCGGCCTGATCTTGAGGTACGGGGCTGGACGGGGATAGTAGCCGACTGGGACCTAGGGGAAGAAATAAATAGCAAAAAAAAAAAAAGGCACCCAACTACCTTCTCTTGTGCCACCATCAGCATATCAGCCTGTGCCCCGGTATGCAGAGATGGCTACCAGGTTCACTTTAATCGATCATAGTTCCAGCTGAGATAGGAAATTGCAGCTACGTAAGAATTTACCGTAACAGTAGATCTTCGAGAGAGGTTCCTGCAGTAGGTCTTCACATATAGGCCTGCGCCCCCTGGCATCAGGTTCCAATGGCAAACTTGTAGCTAGCAACCATCAGCAGGGACCGCCCCCGACATCAGGTGACGTAACGTCAGTCTGACTACAAAAGGGGTGGTCCCGCGCCTGCCCTCCAGTTCTTTTCCACCGGAGACCTAGAAAAAGACAAGTAGAAAGGAAGGAGTGCTAACTCCTAGAACCCTGCTTTCAATCTAGACCCAATGGCTAGGCAGGATGAAAATAAAGGAAACGTTCCAGGAGCTGGGAGAAGGTGGGTGGGAAAGTAGACCAACTGCAGGAACCTCTCTCGAAGATCTACTGTTACGGTAAGTTCTTATGTAACTGCAATATCTTACTTTGATAGGGTTCCTGCAGTAGGTCTTCACATATAGGACTGAATACCCAGCAGTACAAAAGAAAACTATGGAGATAAAGTTCCGGGAGGAGGAATTGTTTGCCAAACTGAGTACTGTCTTATGACAAGAGTCCTTGCAGGACTGCAAGGCCGAAACCAGTCCTACACCTAGAGGCAATGTCCAGACTGTAGTGCTTAGTGAAGGTATGGACAGGCGACCAAGTGGCCGCTGCACACATCTCTGCCGTGGACACATTACTGAAAAAGGTGGTAGAGGTAGCAACACTCCGAGTGGAGTGACCTTTTACCGCCCCCGGAAGTGACTTCCCATGTTTTTGGTAAGTGAAGTGGATGCAGTTAGCCAACCATCTAGATATGGTCTGTTTAGAAATGGCCTTACCCTGCCACTAGGGGGCAAAGGCCACAAAGAGCTGACTGGACTTAGGGACATCTTTAGTCCAGTTAGTGTAATACCTCAAGATCTGGTGCACATCTAGTGTGTGCAGAAGATATTCCCCCCTGTTGGAATGCTGAGGATAATAAACCGGCAATTCCACACTCTGTTTGAGAGTGGTTTCCGAAAGTACCTTAGGAAGGAAGGATGGGTTAGTCCTAAGGACGACTCTGTCCCTATGAAAAATCAAATAGGGTTCCTTACAGACGAAAGCCTGAAGTTCTGAAACTCTTTGGGCCGAAGTGACAGCAAGTAAAAATAAGGTCTTCCAGGAAAGGAAGCGCGTGTCATAATTTGAAGCTGGTTCAAAGGGGGGGGTAGGGTAAGTTTCTCTAACATAAAGTTAAGGTCCCAGGGAGGACAGGGGTTCCAGACTAGAGGTTTTAGATGGAGGATACCTTTCAAAAAGGTTATGGCGACCTCCAGTTGAGCCACAGTTTTGCCCTCCACTAGGAGGTGGTAGGCCGACACTGCAGAGAGATGAACCTTGATGGAGGAAAAACAAAGGCCCATCTCTGATAAATGTATGAGGTACCCTAACACCTGGGCAGCCGAGTACGAAAAGGGGTCCAAGCTCCTGGCTAGGGCCCAGATCAAAAATCTCTTCCACTTCATGGTGTAGGTGGATCTGGTAGAAGGTCTTCAGGCTTCCACCAAGATATGAGCAACCTGGAAGGAAACTCCATAGCGGGAAGCCACTATGTCTACAAGTGCCACGCATGAAGATGGAGAGGTTGAAGGCTCAGATGGACCAGGGTGCCCTGTTCCTGTGTCAGGAGGTCGTGAGACACTGGCAGGAGAATTGGAGGGTCTAGCGCCAGCTGTTGTAACAGTGGGAACCAAATCTGACAGGGCCACAGGGGGCAATCAGAATTAAATAGGCTCCTTCCTCCTGAAGTTTCACCAGAACCTTCTGAATAAGAGGAAAGGGAGGAAACACGTAAAGAAACCTCCCTGACCAAGAGAAAGACAGTGCGTCTCACCAAAAAGCACCACACCCGGGAACAAACGAGCAAAAGCTGGGTAGTTTTGCGTTGAATGGGGAGGCGAACAGATCTACTTCTGGCTGACCCCATCAAAGAAAGAGGTCTTCGACCACCTCCTGCTTAAATTCCCACTCGTGAACCCAGGCCACCAATCGGCTGAGACTGTCCGCCAGGATGTTGCTTATGCCTGGAATGAGAACTGCTGTCAAGAAGAGGCTGTGCTGAATCACCCAGTACCAAACCCTCATTGCTTCCCTGCAGAGAGGGTACGAGTGAGTTCCTCCCTGTTTGTTGATGTACCAGACTGTGGACATTTTGTCCGTCTGGATGAGAAGTGATCACAGCAGGAGAAGTGACTGGAATGCCTGAAGAGCATACAGGACTGCTCTTGTCTCCAGAACGTTGATGTGGAACAGAAGCTCCTGGTCGGACCAAGTCCCTTGCGTCTTGTGGTCCCCCAGATGGGCTCCCCAACCCATGTCTCAAGCGTCTGTGGTGAGGATCTAGGAAGGGTTTGGGGAGTGGAAGGGGGCTCCTCCTAGTAGACTGGAAAGATCTTGCCACCAGCGAAGATCTTTCTGGAGGCTGTTGGAGATCATGACCCATTGATTCATGTCGTCCATCCTCTGATCCCACTGGATTCGGAGAGACCACTGGGTGACCCTCATATGTAGTCTGACCAGGGGAAACCATCAAAATGGCCACTGCCATAAGTCCCAGAAGACAGAGCACAGCATGTGCTGGGACCCATCGAGTCTGGGCCATGAGGGTGGCTTGAGCAACTAAAGTCTTGGCTCGATCTAGTGGCAGAAAAGCCTTGATCTGAACTGTATTTAGTACTGCTCCAATGAATTGGAGGCATTGCATGGGTACTAGCTGGGACTTGGGGAGATTGACTGTGATACCCAGAAGGACAAACAAGTTCAGAGTAAACGAGAGAGACTCTTTCAGGCTGTTTGGGGAGGGTGCCAAGAGGAGCCAGTCATCCAGATACGGGAACATGTAAATGCCCTTGCGGCGAAGAAAAGCTGCAGCCACCGCTAAGCACTTGGTGAACACCTGGGGTGCTGAGGAAAGGCCAAAGGGTAGTGCTCAGAATTGAAAATGGTTCCCCTGGAAGGAGAAATGGAGGAAGTGGCAGTGGGCCGGGAGGATGGGGATATGTAGGTAAGCATCCTGCATATCCAGGGAGCACAGCCAAGAATTTGGTTGGAGCAGGGGGAAAAGACCCTGAAAGGTCAGCATGTGAAACCTTTTGTACTCGACAAAGAGGCTGAGTATGCTGAGATCCAGGATTGGTCTCAGATCTCCCATCTTCTTTGGTACTAGGAAGAAGTGGAAGTAAAATCCCCTTCCTATTTGGTCATGAAGGACGGGGTCTATGGCCGTTTTTAGCAGGAGGGCCTGAAGACTGGAAGACTATGGGGATCTGATCACTTGGATTAAAAGACCGTCCTGGAGGGTGAGGGGCAGGTATCTCTGTGAACTCTTATCGAGTGACCTCGTTGAATGAATTGCAGAACCCATAGATCTGTGGTGATGGCCCTCCATTCCACCAGGGGGAGGCCAAACCTCCCTCCTACCGGTTCCTCCTTGTTGACTGGAGGTAGTGGAAGGAGGGTGAAGGAGTCAGGACGCCGAGGGGAGTGAAGCTTTAGCCCCGGAGGCCTGTTTGAGAAATTTGGCCTGGGGGTTTGGGTTCCAGATCCAGGGGCTCGTTGTTTGCCCTGACGTTTTCCCTTGGTCTTATTCCATCGTCTTTGACGGCAAAAGGGCTGCTTCTTTTGCACCGTCCTATACGTGGAGTGTACATCCCACAATGAGCATCCGCTTTCCTGCAGCCCCATAATTATGTCCTTGGCGTCGCCGCCAAAAAGGACGGAACCCCTAAAAGGGGTGTCCAGGAGGGAAGACTGAACGTCCTGTGCCAAACCTGCAATCCTGAGCCATGAAAGACATCGAATGCAGATCCCCATAGCTGCCGCACTAGCCACTGAGTCTACTGAATCATAAGTTGCTCAGAGAGCATGACGACATGAAGACTTGCTCATGTGGACCTTGTCCAGAACCTTGTTTCTGAGCATCTCATCCTGGACCTCTTGAAGGTCCCTCTCGACCTCCGAAAGGGAAGCCTTCTGGAAGGCCACCATATGTGAGATATAGTTAAGGGACCGGATGGCACAAGAAGTAGAGGAATATACTTTTCTGCCAAACTGGTCCAATTGCTTTGAGTCCTTGTCAGGAGGCGAGGAGCTCAACTACTTGGGTTATGCCGACCAGTCATGAGCGGCCGTAATGACCATTGAGTCGGCCTTCGGATGAGACATTAGATGTTGGATCCCTTCCAGGGGAAAGTAAGTCCGATCGGCCTTTCTGGACACAGCAGGGATAGAGGAAGGCTGTTGCCAGATGGTGGTGACCAGATCCTCATGAGGGCCCATCCAAGAAGTCATGGACAGAGGATCTGTAGTGGCCAGATCTAAGTGCTCCGCCAGTCTCTTGCGCTGGGGGTCCACTTCTTTAGAAGGCCAGCCTCCTGCTGCCTAGATCGTCCTCAGAAGGTTACCGAAAGAGGGATCTTCTGGGAGGAATTTAGGAGATTCCTCAGGTGGGACCTCAACTGGAGACTGAATGTCCGAAGGATTGGAATCGACGTCCAAGTCAGAAGGTTCCGAACCGCTGGGGATGGAAGAGTCCATCCCAGAGAAACCCACCGGCAGAGAACCCGAAGCCCATCCGGAGGGAATCGGTGGGGAAGGTGCCCCAGGCAGGGGAATGTCACCCACCGGATGCCGTAACTCTGAGAAAAGCTGGGTCCTGGCATCCTGCCACCAAGCCGGGATTGTATCCCGATCGATCGGTGGTGGAGGAGACTGGTAGCCTGGGTATTGTGGGTGATGCCAAGTAGGGTACTGGAACCCTGGCATTCCCGGGTTGTGGTCTGGGTGGCTTGATTAAAGGCCTGACAAATGGCACACTCATCCGAGTTGTGCTTGGGGCCTAGACACAGAAGGCAGCGGGAATGGTCATCCCTGTGCGGGATTTGAGCTCCGCACTTAGAGCACTTCTTTTTAGGGTGAGCCAACATACAATCGGTCAGATGTTGGTGAGAAAAAACGTTATAGAAGTCAACTTCAAATGACACATGGGCGTTTGATCGCTGTTCTTAAACAAGAGCCAAATGAACTGAGGTGATGCCGGGAAAGAACTGCAGGGAGGGTGCGGGACCGCCCGTTTTGTAGTCGGACTGACGTCGCGACACCTGACGTCGGAGGCGGTCCCCACTGATGATTGCTAGCTACAAGTTTGCGATTGGAACCTGATGCCAGGGAGTGCAGTCCGATATGTGAAGACCTACTGCAGGAACCCTCTCGAAGTAAGATCCAGAGATATTCCAATATATTAGCCTTGGGGCAGGCAAGGGGATCAAGCACCTTACCCTGATTCTAAATGGAAAACCGTTTCCATTTAAATGCCTAGCACTGGTGAGTCGATTCTTTCGAGACGCCTCTACAATGTGGAGCACATTCTCTGGCAGACCCAGAGCCTGGAACTCTGGCGACTCAGGAAACAGGCTATGAGGTGCAGGGATTGAAGGTCTGGGTGCAGGATCTTCCCGTGTCGTCGGGTCTGCAGATCTGGGCAAAGAGGCAGCTGCCACAAGGATCTGCTGCTGAGGCTGAGGAGATCCGGGTACCAGAACTGGCAAGGCCAGTCCAGAGCTATCAGGATCATCCATGCTTTGTGCTTCTGTACCTTGACCACCACCTTGTGGATCAAGAGAAAGAAAGGAAAAGCATACAGGAGGCCTGGGGTCCAAGGCTTTGTGAAGGCATCCCCCACCAGTGTCCCGGACCGTGGGGGACAGGCACAGAACAGCCTCTATTCTGTGTTCTCCACGGAGACAAACAGGTCCACAAGAGGGGTGCCCCACAGGGAGAACAGGTGGCTCACCACCTCCTGATGTATGGACCTCTTGTGTGGCATCTTGCCCACCCGGCTGAGAGCATCTGACAGCTGGCTGTCTGCTCCTCCGACATGGATCACCAGGAGATCTGCAATCAAGCTGCACATGAGGGTCCAGGTGTGGAATGCATCCCAACACAAAGGAAGGGAGTGTGTGCCGCCTCGTGTGCTGAGCCAGAACATGGTCGTGGTGTTGTCCGTCTGGACTTGCATGACCCATCCACTGACTAGAGGAGCAAATTCCATCAGAACTAGTCACACTGCATGGAGCTCCAGCAGGTTTATGTGGTGATGGGACTACCTGGGTGACCAGAACCGGTGAGTTCTGTGGTCCCCCTAGGTGCATTCCCCACCACATTAGAGACATGTCCGTCATGACAGTGACCATCAGTTCTGAGTGGACAAATGGGACTCCTTCCTCAGATGGTCTGGGATCAGCCATCACTGAATGGCATCCCACATAGGCTGGGTCACTGTGACTAGCTGGTCCAGGTGTCCTAGGTGTTAGGACCACTGATTACTCAACTCCCACTGCAGGTGCCACATCCACCCGCAAGCCCACTGGACCATGCTGATGCAAGATGCCATGTACCCCAGCAGCATCAGGAAGTCTCAGGCAGGGCACAAATGCCCAACCTGAAATGATCGGGCAAAGGAGGTAAAATCCAATGCTTGATCCGCAGGGAGGCAGGCCTTGGCCTGCAGGGAACTAGCGCTGCCCTGATGAAACTAATCACCAGCAAGGGGATCAGTTCAGATTTGGATGGGAAGTCTATGCAGGTCTGGAGGGACAGGTCCCTGGACTGCTCCACTGCCTCCTTAGACACCTCGGCTATCAGTCCGTCATCCAGGTAGGGATAAACCCAGACACCCTTGCACACCAGGAAAGCTTCCACCAGTGCCATGCACTTGGTGAAGACCCTGGGCACAGAGGAGAGGCCGAATTACATGACCTGGAACTCATAGAGTACGTACCTTCTGCGTGGAACTAGAGGTACCACCAGTGGGATGAACAGACTAGGATGTGGAAGAACACATCCTGGAGGTTCAAGGAGCAGAATCACATGCCCTGCTCCACAGGTAGAATGACCTGGTTCAGTGTGACTATCCTGAATTTGCGCTTCCTGAGAAACTGATTTAGATAATGAAGATCCAGTATAGGATGCCAGCCCCCATCTATTTTAGGACCAGGAAGCAACAGGACACAAATCCCTGACTTGACAGAGCACCTGGGACATGGGCTGTGGCTCCTTTGTGAGCAGTTAAGCAGCATCCTCCCTGAGGGCAGACAGCATGTCCTGTGACACCAAAGACTCCCTTTGAGTGTGGGATCGGTAAGGCAGGGGAGCCTTGAAATCCAGAGGCAACCTTCTGCCGACCATCTTGAGAACCCTCTTGTCCATAGTAATGACAGATCAGTGAGGTCAGAAGTGGCGAAGCTGACCCCCCCCACAGATAGCTGGGTCATGGACTGGACAGGCAGGTGAACACCCCCGACCCGTTACTTGGCAGCTTTGGAGGGAGCACCAGCCACTGAGGCTGGAGAGGCACCAGTTCCCCCTCTCCCCACCGTTTTGGGGCCCCTGGCCAGAGAACCTGGCCTTGGTGGACAAGGACTGAAACTGCCCATGCTGAGGCTGAAAGGGACAAAACTGAAAGGCCTTTTTTTTTTGCTTCTGACCTTTCGGTTCCTCCTGGGATGGAGCTACAGAATCTAGGGTGGCACTGGACTTCTCGATCCTAGTGAGATGCCCATCCACTCCTGGGCCAAAGAAGTCAGTGCTCAAGACAGGGGCACCGGTCAACTTATGTTGAGCATCTGCTGTGACGGTGAAGATCCTCAGCCAGACCCTGCAGTGCATTGTGATGGCCGCTGCCATGGCATGGGCACAGGAATTGCCAATGTCCAAGGCTGTCTGGAGTTGGTGTTCAGCCAGTACTTGACCTTGGTCTTTGATGACCTTGACAGGTAGCTGCTTATCAGCAGGCAGGTAAGGGAGGACACTGTCAAGCACTCCCATTGGGGAGTGACCAAAGTGAGCCATCATCAGGGCATGACTGGCCTGACAGAGACCAAGACAAGACATGACACAGACCTTCTTAGCTATGTGGTCAAGCTTTTTTGACTCTTTGTTGGGGGCCATGTCCATGTCCCCAGTGTTTCCTGATTTCTGGAAGACCAAGTCAGAGACCAGACCTTCGGCCGAGGAATAGTCAGAGAATCCAGGCCAAGATCCGGTAAGGACCACATATTTGCAGGCTATACAGTCTGTGGGTGAAAGGCAGGATGCTGGATGCTTCCAAAGCTCCAGAGCCAGTCCCATAATGCCTTCAGCCATGGGAAAAGTGACCCTGACAATTTGTCCTTATTCAGGATGTCAGTAAAGAGTATTTGGCCTTTTTTTGAACTGGCTCCAAAGGATCATTCATGGACTCTGACGTGCTTTGGAGGACAGCCCAAAAGACACTGGCCTGTGGTTAGTAGTCAGTTCCTTGACCAATTCCTGGTTGAACGTATGTGTCCTTGAGGACTGCATACAGGACCCACTGGAGTAGTCAGAGGACTCAAAGACAGCCCTCAACCTTTTCCCACCATGAACCACTCTGGAGTCATTTGAATGGGTGATTTCCACAGATAACCAACCTGGTAAGCCGGTGCTCATACAGGAGTCCTTAGTAGGTGCTCCCCACTCAGAGTGCTGTGTAAGCAGTTCTACCAGCAAGGGTGGAGAAATACATCTTGGTGATAGTTGTCTCAGAGGACTGGCATAGACTTGACTCGCACCTGTCAGTGCACCGCAGGGGTCAGGTAGTAGAGCCCTGCCCTGCCAAGGCTCACTGCTGCCAGTGGAGCTCCTTTTAGCGCTGCTGCATCTGCCAGCGGAGCCTCTTGTCATCCAAGGATGAAGAGGATGAGGAGAACTGATGGCAACGCCTCCTGGTCAAACAAGATTGAGGACTCAAGGAGCACCTTAACCTCAACCTGTGATTTGACCTTGACTGTTGACCCAGGAGTGGCTGTTGAGGAGATGCAGCTAAAGGTGCTGTATACATGACAGGCATTGGGTTTAACAGCACGACCTCCGGTGGAGGCTGATCCAGAGTGGGAATGGCTGGGGATGCCAACTGCTCCACATCCTCCTGTGTGAGGACCAGGAAGACTGGTGACTTGGTGCTTTACTAATCATTGACCCATCTGACAACTGGTCAAAAGGGTTGAGAAAAATCTTGATCACCTGATCAAACGGTATCAAGGTCATCAACCCGACAGGGGCATCGTGGAGCTAGCGACTTACCCTTTGACCAATTTGGCTAAGTTGAAACTGAGCATTCAAGAGTCTTTGAGCGGTCGGGAAGTCGAGTGAGCAGGAGAAGTGTGATCTCTCCTGGTCCCATGACCGATGGTGGTGTTTCTTGTTTTTTGTGCTTCCTACTGTGGCAGGCAGGGATCTGCCAGAAGGTATGGAGGGTCTGACCAGGCAAAGATTAAAATCTTGGAGATGACACCAACCTTAACAAAGGCCTAGAACCAGGACCAAGAAGACCCCCTTCATTGCCAGAGTCCTGCAGGGAGACAAGGCCCTCCTAGCCCTCAACCCCCGGGTCATCCAAATGCCCAGGTGAATAGGTACGAAACGCCTCCACAGGATGCCTAACAGGCCAGGCTCTAAAGGCCTTCCTTCTCCCAGCTCCACAGGTGGTGTCAGGAGGGGACCTGGCCCTGCAGCCAGCATTGGCTCACTCACCAGCACTGGCCTTAGTGCCAGAAGCCGAGGCATAGCTGGGCCACAACTCCAAGGTGCCTGCCAGTGTAGGCCCATGTATCTTTGACCTCACCACCAGGGGCACCCACTGCCCCAGTGGGGATACAGACTGGGAGAGGTGCTCAACTGGCACCCCTGAGGGAGTTTGACTGTCCACCCAACACCTCCCCTAGGCTCTCTGTCTTGGTGGGGCAAGGACTAGGAGCAACTTGGTCTCCCTCAGTATATATATAGTACTGGGGAGGGGCTCAGGGGAAGAACCCAGAGACCCTAACTTGTAAGTAAGTAAGTAAAGTTTATTTATTCAGCACCCAATCTCAGGGGCTCTGGATGCTTTACATAAGGTGCAGCATTTAAAACAAAACATTTCAATAAATATAAAACATCAAGTCGGAGTTGGCTATAAACATTATATAATAGTTAATACTGTTCTAAAACCCCATAAAATCTTACTCCAAATTAAAAGCTTGCCTGAGCAGGTGTGCTTTAAGGCTGCATTTAAAAGTCTGAATGGGAGAGCTCGGAACTGAAAGTGGTGGCCAAGAAACTCGAAGCGAAGGAACCTCCTGTGCGCTTGAGCCACTGGGATATGCAGGTAGGCGGCCTGCATGTCTAGGGACGCTAAAAAGGCGTCCTTCTTTAGCATGGGGATGAGACCCTGAAGGGTCACCATGCGAAATCATTTGTAGGCGACCAACATTTTGAGGTCACTGAGGTCCAAGATTGGACAGAGGTCCCCTGTTTTCTTCGGAACCAGAAAGAAGTGGGAATAGTACCCGGACCCTATCTGGTTCTCTGGAACATACTCCACCGCTCCCCTTTTGGAGGCCTTGAGTATTTCTTGCCTGATAAGCAATTTGTGTGACCAGTGAGGAAGCAGAGAGGAGACTTGTGGGTGGCTTGTCCATGAATTCTATAAAGTGGCCTCTTTCGACCAACTGAAGGACCCACCTGTCGGTGGTTATGGACTGCCACCTTGGCAGGTAGTCCGCAATGCGGTCCCCGACCTTGATGTCCCATTGATCCTGAGGGGCGGGGGCCGAGAAGGAGTCATGCTGTGGCGGCAGAGGGAGCCACAGGCTGAGCCGGCTTAGCTGGACGCTGACTTCGGCCCGTGGACAACTTTCCTTGGGCTCTACGAGAGAAGGAGCCCCTCTGTTGTGGACCGGCGCGGGACTGCTGTCTCTGCGTCCGGCCATGAAAACGGCTTTGGTTCCAATGAAAGGAACTAAGCCTGGGTCGGTACATAGCCTGGACCGACCTCACCGCCTTCCCGGCCTCTTGGAGTTTGGTGAGAACCCTCTCAGAGGATTCACCAAAAAGAACTTCTCCGTCAAAAGAGGCGTCCAGGATGTTTTTCTGGACGTCCGGGGTGAATCCGGAGACACGGAGCCATGAGTGCCTCCGGAGGCATACGCCTGAAACTGCCGCTCTGGCCAAGGAGTCCGCAGAATCGTACGCGGCTCGCAGCACCTGGGTTCCCACGTCCGAACCCGTACAGAAGAGCTGCAACATCTCCTCCTTCTGCTCACCTTCTGGCATCTTGTCTGCCAGATCAGTCCCTACTCCCACAAGGCATTTTGGAACCTGTACCATGTGGGTCAAGTAGTTTAAAGGGATCTAATGGCGCAAGTAGCGGAAGCATACGTGCGCCTGCCCATAGTGTCCAGCTGTTTGGACTCCGGGTCCGGTGGCAGGGTGCTCAAATGTTGCGGCCTCTGGGACCGGTCATGAGAGGCTGTGATGACCAGAGAATTGACCAGAGGATGTGAAGCCAAGTACTGGTCCTCCTTAGGGGCCTTGTACAGGCGGTCAGCTTTCTTCGGCATCACCGGGAGCGAGTATGGATGCTTCCACGCTGCCTTGGTGACATCCACAAAAGTGTCCACCAAGGGTGGTACCACCACAGGCTTAGGGTCCTTCTGCTGAAGATACCTGGCGAGGCGTAACCTCTCGGGGTCGAGTTCCTCGGCGTCCCAGCCCATGTTCTCCTGGATATGCCTCATGATCTCTGAGAACGATGGGTCATCCGGAGGAGACCTTGGGAGCTCCCGTGGATCCAGAGAAGGGACGGTGATCGGAGAGGGGGATCTGGATTCATCCGAGAAGTCCGAAACCGTGTCCTCCGTCTAAGGCGTGCAACGTCTTCTGGGTCTCTTGGGGCTGGGTGATCCAGAAGAAGATCTGGACGGAGGTCTCCGTTTCCTTGATCTGCCCCAAGGAGGATCCGCAGGTTCCTGGGGGGAAGGTACTTGGTCCGCAACCCTAAGTGGAGTGGGGGGTGCGGGAGCCAGTGGGATCGCGGGTGGAGGAGGAGGAGGAGGAGTAGGTGTGGGAACCATATCCCTTTTTACGGTGTCCCACCAGTAAGTAAACAACTCCTTGACCTCGGACATGCTGAGGCCCGAAGACGGACCGGGCGCTGATGGCCGGTCGTCGGGTTCCGACCTCGGTTCCCCCGGGGCCTCAGATTCCGGCGAGGGTTCCCTGGGGGGGCCGACAGGACCAGGTTCGCCCATCTGGTCCTCGGGCTGGTTCAGCTCCTCTTCCGTAATCGTCTCCTGACCGACGTCGGTGGGAGGCGTCGGGGTCCTCTTCTCGGTGGGTACGGACATCGCTCCCCCGGCCGGCGTCCGAGAAGGCGTAGGCCTAACCGGCAACGGGCGTCGGGCAGTCAGCGGTTCCTGGGACCTATGGTGTATGGCCAGCGTCGGACGAGCCAGCAACGGTCCGACGACTTCTTCAAAGAGGTAAGCTCTTTGGTCTTCCGCTGGGAGGAGGAGGCAAAGAGACAGACCTGACATCGGGTTCCGAACGGCGGGAACCAGACTTATGATGGTAATGATGGTCCCCCGACCTAGACAGGGCCTTAGAAGCTGAGGATGAGGAAGGCCTGGAGGTCTTGGCCTGAGAGGCAGAAGAGGAGCCCGAAGGGGTCTTCACCGCTGCGGGGGGAAGCTGAGAACGGGCCCGGGAAGGAGAGCGGTCAGACCAGGAGCAGGAGCTATGGGAGTCAGAGGCCCTAGATGGGGACTTAGATCTAACTCTCTCCCTGTGCTTCTCGAGGTGTCTCCGGGCCTTCTCTGAAGATTCCCCCTTGGAGGCTGCGTCCATGGCTTTGATTTTTTCTTCGAGCAGGAATGCCTGAAGGGCCTTCTGGCGACAGATCCGGGTCCGGCTGTTGAACCCCAGACAGAAGAAGCAGGACCGGGTGTCGTGGTCTGGACCTAGGCACCGGACGCAGGCCAAATGCGGATCCTTGAATGGGATTTGCTTCCCACAGGCGCACTTCGAAGGATGGCCTTCAACGAAGGTTGGAGAGGACATCAGACAGCAACTGAGCCGAAAAAAGAACTTTTTTTTTTTCCCGAAGGAAGAACTTAACTGGCGCGTAGCGCTAGAAACAAGCGAAGGGTGAGACATGCAAGTCGTGGTGGGAAAGAACTGGGGAGTGTGGCGGGACCGCCTCCCCTTGTCTCGACTCTGATCGTCGGGCGCGGACCGACGACGGGGGCGGTCCCCGCTGAAGACTGCTAGCTAGAAGATTTTCATGGGGTCCTGACGCCTGCTGGCTTCAGTCCTAATGGTGTTACCTGCTGCAAGAGCTGTAGCTCGAAGTAAGATATCTCCACAGGGGGTGCTTCCCATAGAGAACGTGGTAAGGAGTCCCACAGAGCCGGTTCAGTGACCTCAAAAGCACGGTCACTGGAGGTCTTGAGCCATGCCCTGGGAACCATAAGAAAGCCCTCTGTGGAAGAGCAGAGTGGGCGCACCGGGCGGGCAGGTGTCAGAAGGTCTGATAGGTAACCAGGACCCGAGCCATATAGGGCCTTATAGGTGTGTGGCCTGCCTACGAAAGTGGGGTGCTGATGACCCCACTTCATCATGCAGATCTCGCAGATCTCTAGGGTGTGGAAGTCCATGATGAAGCAGGTGTCGCCATGGTCCATGTCATGGTCAGCTCCAAGGCAGGTTCAACAGCAGTCATGTTTATCCCAGATGGACACAGGTCTCCCACAGGAGCACTGACATGGGGAGGGGCTATCCTTCTTCTTATCCTTCTTAAACCCCTGGGAATTGGACATGACTGAAAATAGGAAATAACAAGTCAGTAAAAAAATGACATACAGCACCGTAGGGACAGAAACAGGAGAAAAATTGGCACTGAAAAATGGCTCAAGAGATGGCACAGAGCGGGGTGACACAGTAAATTAAAACAGCTTGAAGCAGAAGCCCCCATGAAGTCACCTCAATGGCGTGAAAAACAGAATCAAGGTGTGGAGGGGGCTGATGCCAGTTACCGGCCAGCCCATGAGTGCCATGTCCTTTGACTGTCTCGTGTACAGTGCCATCACCAACGTCGGCCCCCTAGTTCTGAGCTCTAAAAGCTTTTGCTCCTGTGGGGTCCTAGTGTCTCCAGCACAGACCCAGACATGGTAATACATGGTAAAGATTGATTCTTGGAAGATCTCCCCCAGTGAAGTATGCTCTGACACTGGCCCCAGCCAGAAGCAGCATCGAGGCTGACAAAGTGCTCACTGCAGCCTTTGCCACCACCTCTTCCAGAGCTACAAATTGGGCCACTGACCCCATCACAGCAGAGGCTGTTTTACACCTACCCTTAGGCCACAATTTTGGGTCTCCGTCGGCCAGCCAAGGAAAAGACAATCCTTATGGTCTTCAAGCAATGACGGAAAGCATCATCTGGCAAAGGCCACAACCCGTGACATCGTGTGCTGTCCCTAGGCAGTACAGGTACGACACATTTAGGTCTATCCATGACATTCTCTGCTAGTACATGACATATTGTTTGAAACCAGGAGTGGGCTTTGCTTCCTCTTGTTGCATTATTCAATCGAGCAATGAGAGGAGTACTGAGGAATATACTGGAAAGTCAAAAGTTAGAGGAAAGCCTCTACGTTTGCCAGTGGCACACTTAATAGGCCCTACAACATGGATCTGATGTCATGCAGTGAAGCAGAAGAATACATCACCTGGGTGGTAGAAGGAGTTTTGTGCTTAAAGATGTTGCAGCGAATCAGCTCTTAAGAAACAACTGCCAATGTGTGGAAAAATCAACCATGTCCACACCCCTAGAAAATGAAAATTACGTACCTACCGTAATTCTTGATCTTCTTGGACGAGTCTCCACCACTCATTCACAGTATTGGGATCTGCGCCGGAGGCACTAGGACCCATCGGGAGCAAACTTTTAGCTGGGGTGGCGCCAGAGATGGCGCCCGTGAGGAGCAGCGTGAGCCCTTCAACTCGGCGGCAACTATCTCGGCGTTGACTCCCAACCGCCTCAGTACCTCTTTTACCAAGGAGGTGCAGCGTAACTAACCTAGAAGGGTAGTCTAACCTAAAAACCGGACATAAGATAGTCCGGACGACCCGTGTAAGAAGGGTCAACAAAGAAGTCTTCAAGGCCTAAAGATTTGAGGGAGTGAAGACCAGCAAGAGAGGTGAGCTCAGGGGATGGAGGGTGGGCGTGTGAATGAGTGGTGGAGACTCGTCCAAGAAGATCAAGAATTACGGTAGGTACATAATTTTCATATCTTCCTGGACATAAGTCGCCACCACTCATTCACACTATTGGGAGAGTACCGAGTTAGTAATCCCCCGAGAGGGCGGCAGGAGAAACCAAGAGCTCACGTTTCTTAAGACAGAAGTCCATTAAGGATGACTCTGCCAAAGGAAGAATGTCGTCTGGCATGGACAATGAGTGCATAATGCTTAGCGAAAGTATGCACTGAGCTCCAGGTGGCTGCATTGCAGATGTCTGCAATGGGCACGTTGCAGATTTCCGCTAGGGATGCCGCTACCGCTCTGGTAGAGTGAGCGTAAACTCTACCCTCCAACTTAACCTGCGCCATGGAATAGCAGTGACGAAGGCATGCCACTAGCCATGCTGAGATACATCTAATAGCGACAGGTTGACCCAGCCGGGCCTCACTGAAGGAAACGAACAGTTGCTGGGCTTTACGAAAATCCTTGGTTCTATCTAAGTAGAAACGCAAGGCCTTCTTAACATCCAGAGAATGAAGAGAGCGTTACCCTTCATTTTGGAAGTCCGCAAAATAAGAGGGAAGGACCAAAGGCTGGTTAAGATGAAATTCTGACACAACCTTAGGAAGAAATTTAGGATGAGTACGAAGGACTACTTTGTCCTTATGGAACACAGTATATGGAGGGTCTGTGACCAGGGCATGTATCTCAGAGACCCTACGGGCTGAGGTAATGGCCACTAGGAAGGCAGTCTTCCAGGTGAGGAACTTTAGTTCACAGGTAGCTAGAGGCTCAAAAGGTTTCCGAGTGAGCATGTCTAGCACAAGATTAATGTCCCAGGCTGCAACAGGACGTCTTGTAGGGGGCCTGGTGTGCAGAATGCCCTTAAGAAATCTCTTAACCATAGGTAACTGAGCCAGTGAAAGAGAAAAAACCAGCTCATGATACGCTGAAATGGCACTAAGGTGAACCTGAACTGGAGACCTGAATTTGAGAGGTCCAAAAGGTACTCTAAAACTTTATCTGGAGGGCAGGAAAAGGGATTCAAAGAGGACTTTGCACACCAGAGGGAAAAACGCTTCCACGCAGCCAGAAGGATATCAGAAACTCTTCAAGAGACATTGAACTGATTTACTTCTACCTCTTCAGGAGCCAAGCGTGAAGGTGAAGAGATCTCAGATTGGGATGGACCACCGGTCCTTGAGTTAAAAGGTTCATCTGCACGGGAAGTGGTCTCGGAGGAACTGCCAACATACTGTTGAGAAGTGGAAACCGCAGTTGCCAAGGCCAAAAGGGGAGCAATGAGAATCATCTTGTCTCCCTGAGACTCGAACTTGAGGAGTACTCTCTGAATTAGAGGAAGAGGCGGAAAGGCGTAAAGAAAGCGTTTTGTCCACCGCAGCCTGAACGCATCCTGACAAAAAATGCCAGGCCCTGGACTTCTGGAGCAGAAGAGAGGCAGTTTTGCGTTGAGTGGGGACGCAAAAAAAGGTCCAGGACCGGAGTTCCCCACTCTTCAAATAGTGACTGAACTATGGTTGAGTCGAGAAACCACTCGTGAGGATCTGTCTCTGTTCTGCTGAGACAGTCTGCCAAGTCGTTCTGTACACCTGGCAGGTAGATTGCTTGAATTAGAGCCTTGTGCTCCAAGCACCATTCCCAGACCCTCATCACTTCTCTGCATAAGGGGTAAGAATGAGCACCGCCCGGCTTGTTGATGTAATACATCACTGCTTTGTTGTCCGTTTGGAGGAGAATATTCTTGTGACAGAGAATGTCCTTCAAAGCTCGGACCGCATAAATGACGGCTCTCATTTCTAGGACATTTATGTGAAGCTGGGACTCGAGTTGAGTCCACACACCCTGAGTGTGGAGAGCCTGACAGTGAGCTCCCCACCCCATTAGTGAAGCGTCTGTGGTAATGGAGATCTGATGGTCTAGAGGGGCAAAGGGGTATCCTTGCAGGAGATTGTCCTCTTGAGACCACCAGGTGAGAGACCTTTTTAAGGGTTCTGTCACCTTGATGAGCTAGGACTGCGGGTGAGTGGTTGGAGACCACTGAGTACTGAGCATCCACTGGGTGGTTCTCATGTGCAGACGGGCCAGAGGTGCAGTGAACACTGAGGATGCCATGAGGCCCAGCATCCGTTACATCGAGAGCGCTGTAACTGACCTGTTCTCCCCGATGTAAACGGGCCATCTGAAGGATATCATTCCTTCTGTCCTCTGGGAGAAAAGCCTTCGCACAAGATGTGTCCAGAAGGGTCCCTATGAAAAGGAGCCTCTGGGTGGGCTGCAGCTGCGATTTCTTGAGGTTTAGCAGGACTCCCATGGACGTAAGGAGGCGAGAGGCCATCTCTACGGCATCCAGAGTCCCTTGCCTGGAAGGACTTGTCAGAAGCCAATCGTCCAGATAAGGGAACACCTGTATTCCGAGTTTTCTGAGGTGCGCTGCGAGAAATGCACAACACTTTGTAAAAACTCGCGGCACCGAGGATAGCCCAAAAGGCAGGACTCTGAACTAATAATGTTGTCCCAGAGCCACAAACCTCAGGAATTTGTGATGCCTCGGGTGAATGGGAATGTGCTGGTAAGCATCCTGCATGTCTAGGGAGGCTAACCAGTTGTGCTGATGAAGCAAGGGTAACAGGGTTCCTAGCGAAATCATTTTGAATTTCTCCTTGGAGAGAAATTTGTTTAGCTTTCTAAGATCTAGAATGGGGCGCATTCCCCCAGACTTCTTTGGAACCAGAGAGTAATGAGAGTAGAACCCCGTGTTTCGCTGATGCAGCGGCACAAGTTCTACTGCCCTGTTGTTTAGAAGGCCCTGAATCTCGGCGGTGAGAAGGTCTGACTGAAAGGCAGACAGCCTGGGCTGCCGTTTGGGAGGAGCGATCCGGAGGGTTTCCACAAAATTGAGTGAGTACCCCTCGCGGATTATCCGAAGGACCCATTTGTCTGAGGTTATGGACTTCCACTGGCTGTAGAAGTGCATCAGCCGACCTCCCACCGGAGAGGAAAAGTCCACCTTGGGCAGTTGAGGTGGGACTTGGGCCAGCAATACACAAGGTAGCGCTGGGCGCTTTGGGCCCTTGCGCTTTCTGTTGCGCCTTCTTTTGAAGTTGGGCAGGTTGGTTCTTATGGAAACTTCCTCTGCCTCTGCCTCGAAAGGACTGACGGTTATGAAACTGACGTTTACTGGCATGCCCTCGAGAGGGGGCAGGAGGGGGTCTAGCCAACTCAATGGCTGACCTAGTCTTTGTGTAGCTTCTAGAGCTTGCTCGACCTGAGGACCAAAAGATATGCACCATCAAAGGGCAATGCCATTACTTGTTGTTGTGCATCATTGGTGAAGCCTGAAGTCGCAGCCAGGAATGGCGGTGCAAATACCAGCAGCTGCTGAGCAGGGAGGCAGTCGAGCGTCCATGGCTGCTTTAACTTGTTGGTTGTTAGATTCAATACCCCTGGTAATGGTTTGAAGAAGCTCTGGTTTTGAATCCGACTGGAAGAGCTTCAACCATTTGCTTGAGAGAGTGCCACAGGATATACTCGTACTGAGAGAAATAGCCTTGGTAACTGGCAATACGCATACTTAGGGTAGAAGCAGCAAAGACTCTCTTACCTTAGGTGTCTATCTTACGAGATTCCTTGTTAATAGGTCGAGCTGTAGTGGTTTGAGGAAGGACGACCTTATCATTCTCTGCCAGGAATACAATAGGATCCGCAAAGGCTTGAGATGCCAAAATGGGACGATCCTTGGGGGCTGAATATTTTCTATCAATGGATTTAGCCACCGATGAAGAGAAAGAGCAGGATTATTCCATACCATTTGAGACAGCGTCTCGAAGGAAGGCTGAATCGGAGGAGTCAAATCCGTAGGGATCTCCGAGGCGTGAAGGTATTGGAGTCTTAACAATTTCCCAGGATCGATGTCTGTAGTCTGGAGAGAAAGTGTGGAAATCATATTCTTCAGCAGAGACTTAAAAGACAGGTCCTCGACCATAGGCTCTGCAGCAGTAAAAGATCCTGCTTCGTCCACCTCATCGCCCAGCCGCAGGTCTGGGTCAGGCTCAACATCATCTCTTGACAGTCCAGGAGGGACTGTATGGACAGGAAAGGGATGAAAGGCAGAAGAGGAAGGAGGAAAAGGGACAAAAGGGAAGTCCCCGAGAGCCCCCAGCGCTGAGAACGACGCCGAGGAACCTTGCGGCGCCGAGAAGCCACACGGCGCCGAGGATGGCATAGCGGCGCCAGATGGCCATGCGCGGCGCCGCTGGCACCGGAGCCGCATGGTGCCGCGGGTGACGTCGAGGATGGCGCCAGCGAGGGCTACACGGGCGTCAAGGCACTTGCAGACCGAAAAACAGGTTTTGACGGAGATAAGAGCATCGGTGTGGCCCCTCGCGCTGAGCCATGTGGGGGACACCTAAGCATGGAGTCGGCGGCACCCAAGAAGGTGCGCGCAACCAGGAAGAGTCCAACCGCCCTACCTGGTCGCCCAGAGGCCGAAGGCCACTGACGACTGGAGCCAGGTGGCCGAACCAACCTCCGAGCCCACTGCTCCATAAGAGCGGCCCACTGATGAAACTGCTCATCTGAAGACCTACCTGCGGGCGGGTAGGACTCCAATGTCGAGGACGTCGGCTACCAGAAGCCGCTGTTGGTGACTCAAGAGGAGGACCGGCAACTAGCCCCGATAACCAAACGTCTACACGCAGACGTATCAGAGGGCGACCTCGAGTGATGCCTTCTCTTTTTAGACCTGCGGGCCGAAGAAGAGCTCGAGGCCGAACAGTGCTGAGAATGCGACCGTTTGGCTTTATGCTTTCTCGGGGACCGCCCATCCCCCCAGACACTGGACTGACCGTTGTCAGACCCCCCTTCCGGAGAAGGCGGCGGACCGGACCCAGCCCAACTGACTGAACAGCTTTCATACGAAGTCTCCCTACCGTCACCTGACCTGCTCATGGTCGTCAGTGTAGGCTGAGACTTCTTTATCGTTTTTATTTTAAAATAAGAATAACTTGCGATACTGTATCGAGATAATACTACAAAATAATAAAAACTGAAAACTATGCTGCTAGTTTGAAGTTTGACTCCGACAATGATGGCGTCATCACTGAGCGCTTTCGGCGGTGAGAAAAAAAAGAACAGGGCAGTTGGGAGTCGGCTGAGATAGTCATTGCCGCTGAGCTGGGGCTCGCGGCGCCGTTCCTCTCGGCGCCATCTCTGGCGTCGACTCCCCAGTAAAAAGTTTGCTCCCGATGGGTCCTGGTGCCTCCAGCGCAGATCCCAATAGTGTGAATGAGTGGTGGAGCCTTATGTCCAGGAAGATCTTTGATTTTCCTAAATAGATGCAGCTTATCCCTACAGATGACCTCCCCCATCAGGGCCACTACCAGAGACCACCTAGCTCCATCACCATGGCAGTTTCCACTGCATTGAAAAGCATGAGAGTATTGGTGGCTGTCACTCCCTTTAACCACAGATGCCATATCATACCTGTGCAACTGCAGCATCCCTGCGAAGGAGGCCAAGAGGGACCTCCATGGCTCACCACAAGGGTTGCAATGGCAGCAGAAGGTGCCTTCCTCACCCAGTAAGGCAACACAGCCACCAACGGCACCACCCCTTCCCTGATCATGGGCTGCCAGACCACAGGGAGCCTGGGTTCACTCCGGAACCTGGGTCATCAGTAACGTAGTGCAACCCATGACAGCTGCACCATCAGGGCAGCGTTCAAACACCACACCATTTCTGAGTCAATCCAACTGTTATGCCAAATAAGAAACACCCACTAGCTGCCACAGCAGTATAGCAGTACAGCTACCACTTGCGGCACCAGTGACCTGGGTGCGGCAGCAAGCCTTGGTGACCGGGGGCCAGATGAGTGGAGGAGGAATGAGTATCCCAAAGGACACCCTCCTTCAGTGGAGGGGGGTAGTCTGAAGTTCTCCGCAGCACTACCACCATCTGGTTGACCACAGGTGGTGGTGCAGATGGAGGAGCATGATGTTCAGAAGAGACAGGCTGGATCTGACATCACAGCACATGCCCATTCTTTGTGAGCATTGTTGCATGGTGACAGAGTCGGCCTCAAGAATGACAGCAACACAGTGGGATAAATACAACCCTCCACCAAGTAGCACGAAGACCTGAAGCTCCCACAGGGCCTGCAACCACTGATCCAGGGCAGACCCCTCTGACTGCTTCTTGGTCTCCGTCTTGGGTTTCTCATGCCTTCTCTGGGAGGCCTCACCAGGGAGACAAGTCATGGAGTCTTTGGAGTGGCAGGTAAGTATTTGGGGAAGGGCTGGGTGTTGGGACTGGGGTGCTTCCAATAGGATCTGATGGTGTATACCCCCTAACTACCACTGGAGCAGAAGGAAAGTCTAAAAAAAGAAACCCCACTAATATACACTGTAACACTGTAAGGCTGGAATGGACTCTAGGTCCATCATGTCCCCTTCCCCCACCTCAATATAAGCACGGATGAATAAGTTTAACAGTGCAGACAAACTAGACAGGTAAAAGCCCTTATCTGTCCTAAATCTTCAATGTATATGCTGTGCAAACACCATGTACTAATTTATAGGGACTCCTTACCAAGTGTACTATTCAGGATACTCTGGGATATCATTAGTAAGCAGAAATGTATCCAGGCTTACCTTGAAGGGTGTACTGTCTTCACAACCATTGTCTCTGCTGGTAGGCTGTTCAATAGCTTCACCATACTCTTGGAGAAGATTGTTACTAGGAAATGAACAATTTTAGAATCTGTAGCTTTTTTACCTCCTTTCCTGGTTCTCCTGCTTCCCCAGGAAGTCCTTTTGGTCCTTCCTCTCCCGGCTCTCCTCGAGATCCATCTAACCCTTTGAACCCTTGCATGCCAGGCTCACCCTGTAATGCAAAGAGAAAAATGGAGAAAGGACTTGATTTAGATGAAATGGTACCCTAAGCAGATACACATACTGTATGGTACATCCAGCAAAAAGCTATACTACTCAAAACAAGCAAGATAACCATTTGGGTTTTTATATTTGCCATTTGCCCTCTTCATGCATGCCAAGCTGAATTCTGTTTCTTCTTTTCCTTTACCCCCCACCCCCAGCAGCAGTGTTGACATCTCAGGCAGTCACTTGGTTTGCTTCTGCCAAACTCTACCTTTGATCGCAGTACATATCTAAGCATGAAAACAAGACGACGGATGACCCGATATTTAAATAATGCAAATTGGGCTTGCTTGAGCAACCAATAATGGGGTATTTGACTCCCTTGGCATGAGAAACATGGGTTGGTTACATAAGAACTTTTAAAACCCAGTCTGAGGTAATGGTGGACTACTGTGGCAAGAAGTGGTGCAACTGGCTCCTGACCAGGAGCTGAGAGGGACTGGACGGGAGAGTGATGACACCACAGAACCCACCACTGCACAGGAGAGGGCTCCAGCCACTGGGGCCACGGCAGCAGCACCACCACCACCTCTACCCCCCCCCTCTTTTTCGCCCCTGACCTCCAAATTTGGGCTTCTGGTGCCTGTGCTGATATTGCCCCTGCAGAGTCTGCTGCCAAGGATGTTGTGTCTGAAAGGACCAATGTCAGAAGGACTTTTTAGGCTTTTGTGTCTTATGGTTCTTCTGGGAGGAAGCCACAGAATCAGCACTGGACTTCACGATCTGCATGAGATTCCCTTGGTGCCCAAGAAGAGGACAATGGACAGCTTGTGCTGCTTATCTACTATAAAGGTGGAAAGCCTAAGTAAGGCTCCACAATGCAGTGACAGTCATTGCCATAGCACAGGCACAGGAGTCGCCCATGTCGAGCTATCTGGAGATGGTGTTTAGCCAGGGAGTGACCCTGATCTCTGAATAACTTCATCAATAACTGTTTATTGGCAGGAAGATGGGAAAGCAGGTCCCCCATGAAGCCCATGAATGACTCACTTTTGGAGTCAGAGGATTCCTCAAAAATAGCCCTCGACTATTTGCCACCATGGACTACCCTAGGATTCTTGGACTGGGGATCTCCACCAAGAGCCGGACAGGCAAGCTAGCAGCAGCAAGGGTCTCCTTGGTTGGCTCCCCAAATGGGCTGCAGTGAAGGCAATTCTAGGGGATGGGGGTAGGAAAAAGTAGGCTGCTGGTTAACTAGGATCTGCAGCTTATCCAGTAGGCAGGGAAATGGGCAGACTGGGTGGGCCAAGCGGTCCTTATCTGCCGTCAAATTCTATGTTTCTATGTAAGGTGGCTCCACCTGAAGGGGTGGAGAAGTGGATGCAGGGGACAGCTGTAAAGTGCATTGAGCAGAGCCCTACCCCCCCCCCCAAACAATGGTCAACTGTTGCCAGAGGAGATTTCTGTAGCATCAATGCATTTTTTTCTTGATGTTTCTCCTTGCCTGAGGAAGATGAGGTCAAGGAGCGCTGCCGGCAGCACCTACCGGTTGAGCAGGATCAAGAGTGCGAGCGGCACCTCGACCTTGATTGTCGACCCAAGGACTGACGTTGATAGCTATCCTCCAGAGGGTAATGGTAAACCACCTACCTCAACACATTGAGCATAAAAGGCTTCAGAAGCATGACCACTGGTGGATGTCGCATTAGATGCCACCCAGCCGGGGACACTGACTGGGCCACATCCCCATGAGTGAGCACTGGCAGAACTGGGGTTTAGGAGACTGCCTACGCATTGATCTTCTCTGACAGCTGGTAGTCAGGATTGAGAAAGACCTCGACTGCCTGCCCAAAGCCCAATGGGGGTATAGTTGAGCTCTCAACCTTACCCTCGAACCTGACTAAGGCTGGAGCAGTCAGTGGAGAAGAGGTGTGATTTTTCATGGTCCCACGACCTGCGACAATGGTGCCTGTGTTTCCTGCTGTGGTGAGAAGAGTTTTCTGTGAAGGTCTGGAAAGTCTGACAGATTTTCCCGAACTCATCAAAGAATGGCCCTCCGACACTGGCCCCAGCCAGGAACAGTGCTGAGATTGATAAGGAACTCACCGTAGTCGTCAACACTTCTTCTTCCATAACTACTAGCTGTGCAGCCCAATTGGCAGCCACCAAGGCCTTCTTGCACTCTTTTGGTCAACAAAGTGCCAGTCAAGCCTTACGGTCCTCGATGGATGAGGCAGCAAGGCCCAGTTCAAAGTGCATCCCTCAGCATCATATTGATTCCCCAAGCAGTCAAGACACATGTTGTTTTAAACTGTGGCTGACATTTTCTGCCGGCACCAAGTGCTCACCGTTGTTAATTGTGATCAAGACGTGGAGCCAGAAGACAAATGGAACACTACAGTTTGAAAACTGACTTGAAAACTGTCCCTTCCAGCGAAAAGAAAGATCTGACACTACAGGGTGGGACTGGAGGATATACCAGCTGAGTTGTGGGAGGGGCTTAGCTTGAAGACTTCCAATGACATGCCTGTCTCCAGGAAGACTGCCAAGTGTGCATACTGAACTGAATCTACAATCTCATAATGCCTACTTTTATACCTAGTTTTGTACTGTCTGCATATTTACCGATCCATCCTTCTAATCCCCCACCCCACTCTTATCCAAGGACAAATGACTCGCTCCTTTTGTAATAGCTGAGAACATGTTGCCTTGGATATATTAACTTCATAGTCTGCATGCTCAGAAATGGATGATTAAATGCCAATTTAACCATGGTTATCTGCTCAGAAATGGATCACTGATTCCCAGTTTACCCCTGCTTATCAATACCTGAATTGACTCAAGCACAGAAAGAAAAAATTACTCACCTTAGTAATTATGTTTCTTCTAATGCAGTCTTGCTGTATTCTGACCATTGCAGTGATTCCCAACCTTTGAACTGCCCCAGAGAACAAATAGTTAACTTTCTATGCAGGGCATAGAATGCTGAGCGCGAGCTCGGTTGAAGTCTCTGTCTGGAGTGGTTCAAACCTAAACCGTCAGATTCTTACGAGCCCAACTAAACTAAAAATTATATGTGGAAATTGTAAAAATTCTTACTAGCCAACTGGCTGAAAAAAGTTTTGGATTCCCAAGGAAGACTCAAGTTAGGAAACCCAAAAGCCAAAACGCAATGTACTACAAATAACAATAATAAATCAGCACCCAAACAAAAAAGGAGGAGGGTGCAAGCAAAAAACACCCCTGGGGTGCAACACTGCACCTGCCCACCCACTTCCCAAAAACAGGTTCTGAGATGGGAGGCAGGGAGGGAGGTCAGAATACAGCAAGACTCCATTAGAAGAAACATAATTACTAAGGTGAGTAATTTTTTCTTCAAACAACATGAAGTCTTGCTCTATTCTGACAATTGCAGACTACCAAGCAATACCTCCAAGGAGGAGGGACAGAACCTACTTTGGGAACAGGCTCTGAAGTACTGCTATTCCAAACTGAGCATCACTCCTAGCCTGGATATCCAGAGAGTAATGCTTGGTAAAAGTATGGACTGTTTTCCAGGTGGCTGCTTGACAAATTTCTAAGAGAGGGATATCCCTGGCAGCAGCCAGGGAAGCAGCTGTACCTCTTGTGGAATGAGCCCTCAGGCCTGAGGGTGGAGTTTTTCCCCAGGTTTTCATAGCAGAATTGTATACAAGACACAATCCACCTGGCAACAGATCTTTTGGTGGCAGGTTTGCCCTTTCCCACTTCTCCATAAGTGAGGAACAACTGCAGGGAGTCAAACCTGTGACCCTTGGTACGCTCTATGTAGTAACTAAGGGTTCTTTTGACATCTAAACTGTGTAGCCTCCTCTCTCCTGAGGAAGAAAGATCAGTGAAAAAACAGGGAGAGACATAGACTGGTTTAAATGGAAGTCTGAAACCACTTTGGGCAAGAACCTTCTATTGGTAAGGACCACTTTATCCCTGTGAAATGAGATAAAATCAGGTTCCACTGACAGGGCTTGCAATTCACTGATACGCCTGGCAGAGATAATGGCTACCAGGAACACAGTTTTCCAAGTCAAGTACTTGAGCTCTACTGAAGACTTAGGCTCAAAGGGGGGGTTGCATAAGTTGAGCAATGCAAAGATTCAAATCCCAGGCAGGGGCAGGGTCTCTAAAAGGAGGATTGGTGTGTGAAGCAATCCTTTAAAAAATTTACAGAACAAAGGATGGGAAGACAGTGAGGAAGACTTTCCCACTGACAAAAATGCAGAAACAGCTGACAAGTGTACTTTGAGAGTAGCTGGTCTGAGGCCTAGGCCATTAAGATGGACCATATAATCCAGAACCGTAGGCAATCCAGCAGTGTCTGGAGAAACATGCTTCTTAGAACACCAAATGCTGAATCTTTTCCATTTGGAGTTGTAAGTCTTTCTGGTGGAGGGCTTTCTAGAAGCCTTGAGGATACCCGGAACCCCTTGGGAAAGATGCAGATCTGCAAACTCTAACTCTTCAAGAGCCATGTTTTGAGATTGAGAGACTGAAGATTGGGGTACTAAATCCTTCCCTGAGAGGATGTTAACAGATTGTAATTCCTGGGAAGAGACAGGGGAAGATGTACTGCTAGGGACAGCAGCAAGGAGTACCAAGGCTGTCTGGCCCAGTCTGGAGTAATCAGAATCACCTTGCAAGGTTGAGACCTTATTTTTACCAAAACTTTGAACAAGAGTGGGAAAGGGGGAAAGGCATACAGAAACTTCCCTTCCCAATTCAGGATCAGGGCATCCAGAGGGACTGAGCCCAAGACTGGAGGTCTGCAACAAAAAAAGAGGGAGTTGGTGATTGTCTGGGGCTGCAAAGAGATCTATCTCTGGAGTGCCCCACCTTGAAAAAATCACCTTCAACACCTGAGGGTCCAGGGACCATTCGTGATGGCCCTGAGAAATCCTGCTCAGTGCAACCACTAGCACATTGTCCTTGTCTGGAAGGTGAACTGCTACAAGAGAGGTTTGCAGGGAATAAGCCAGGGACCACAATTTCATGGCTTCTGTGCACAAGGCTGTGGACCAAGTGCCTCCCTGCTTGTTGATGTACCACATGGTGGTGGTGTTGTCTGTTCTGACTTGAACCACCCTATTCTGTACTGACTGTGAAAACGCTTTTAGAGCCAGAAAAACTGCTCTGAGCTCTAGAAGATTGATGTGGAGAAGGGATTCTTGGGGGGGACCACAGCCCCTGGGCAGTAAGAAAAAATTACTCACCTTAGTAATGTTGTTTCTTCTAATGGAGTCTTGCTATATTATGACAAGTTGCAGTTTGTCCCACCATTAGAACTGCTCCGAGGTGAAATAGTTAAATCCATTCCATGAATGGAACTTTGAGCCGAGCTCTAAGATAGAAGCTCTGTCTGTGTAGTTTCAAACCTGAACTGTCAGATCTTTACGAGCAAAAACTCACTAAGGTCTGTATGGAAGCTGTAACCTACACTAGCCAACTGGCTACCTAAATAATAACACCCATTGCTGGTCCCAATACCAAAGACTCAAGTCAGGGGACCAGAATTAATAATATAATTTAACAATATGAGAAATAACACAAGAGAATAATAAACACCACACCCCAAACCCCAAAAAGGGGTGAAATGCCTAAAAAGGGCATAAAATAGTGCCCACACTAGGTTGCCCACACCATACCCAAGTAGAAGTTCTGAGAGGGGCAGGCTGGGGGGGAGGTCATAATATAGCAAGACTCCATTAGAAGAAACAACATTACTAAGGTGAGTAATTTTTTCTTCAAACAACATGAAGTCTTGCTATATTATGACAAGTTGCAGACTACACAGCAGTACCTCCATGGAGGAGGACAGAACCTACTTAGGGAATAGGCTCTGAAGCACAGCTGTGCCAAACCGAGCATCTCTCCTAGCCTGGACATCAGGAGTAATGCTTGGTGAAAGTGTGTACCGTTTTCCAAGTAGCAGCCTGGTATATCTCCAATATAGGGATGTCTCTGGCAGCAGCTAGAGACAGCTGTACCTCTGGTAGAATGAGCCCTCAAGCCAGAGGGGATCTCTGCAGTTTCTGATAACCAAATTGGATACAAGAGACAATCCACCTAGCCATTGATCTCTTAGTGGCAGGTTTCCTTTCCAACCTCACCATAAGTGAGGAAAAGTTGAGGGATTCGAACCTGTGACCCTTGGTATCGCTCTAAATAGTAACTAAGGGCCCTCTTAACATCCAAACTGTTGCTTCCCTCTCACCAGAAGAGGAGTGTTCAGTGAAGAATACTGGAAGGGAGATAGATTGTAAGATGGAAATCTGAAACCACCTTAGGGCAAAAACTTCCTGTTAGTCCTGAGGACTACCTTATCCCTGTGGAAAGAAATAAAGTCAGTTTCTACTGGACAAGGCTTGGTAACTCACTTATGCATCTAAAGAAGTGATAGCCACTAGGAAAACAGTTTTCCAAGTTAGATACTTCAGCTCTGCAGAAAACAGAGGTTCAAAGGGGTTGCATTAACTGGGCAGTGCAAACATTAAGGTCCCCAGGCAGGGGCTGGATCCTGAAAAGGTGGATTAGTATGGAGTAATCCCTTAAAAACTTGGAAAACACAGAGGTGAGCGGAGAGAGGATGACTTTCCTGTTGAAACAAAAGCACAGACAGCTCAAATGAACTCTCAGGGTAGCTGGTCTGAAGCTCAAGGAATTAAGATGGACTATGTAATCTAACACAATGGGCAAATCAAAGACAGACTTGGAAATATGCTTCTCAGAATATCAAATGGAAAACCTTTCCATTCAGAATTATAAGTAGCTCTAGTGGAAGGCTTCCTAAGCCTTTAGAATTTCAAGAACACCCTGAGAGGTGGAAGCAGGCAATTCTAACTCCTCAAGAGCCAGGCCTTGAGGTTGAGGGATTTGAGGTTCGATACCAAACTCTCCCTGGGCACAGGATAATGGGTTGTGATTCCTGGGGAGACACAGGGAAGACTGACTGTCAGGACAGAAGGAGTGGGTACCAGGCTGCCTGGTCTAATCTGGGGCAATCAGAATCACCCCTGCAAGGCTGGGATCTGATTTTGACTAACACTTTGAACAGGAGAGGAAGGGGGAAAAGCATAGAGGAGCTTCCCTTCCCAATCCAGAAGGAGGGGGTCCAGGGACTGAGCCCAACACTGAGGCCTGCAGCAGAACAGTGGGAAGTTGGTGATTGTCTGGGGGCTGAAAAAAGATCTATCTGAGGGGTGCCCATCTGGCAAAGATCTATCCCTCAGTACTTGAGGGATCCAGGACCATTCGTGATGGCCCTGAGAAATCCTGCTATATCATCTGCTAGGAACATTGTCCCTTTCTGGAGGTGAACTGCTATGAGGGAAGTGTTGAGGAATAGGCGAGACCACAACTTCATTGCCTCGTGCACAAGGCTGAAGACCAAGCGTGCTCCATTTGTTGATGTCCACATTGTTGTGGTGTTGTCTGTTCTGGACTTGTACCACTTTGTTCCTTGAACAGATGCAGAAAACACTTGACGTGCTAAAAAGACAGCCTGAGTTCCAGCAAATTGATGTGAACAGAGACTTGGGGAGACCACACTTGAGTGGAGCGGTCGCCCATGTGGCCCCCCACCCCAGGAGTGGAAGCATCTGTAGTGAGAGTCAACGGTGAGCAGGGGGAATGAAGGGACCCCCAATCTTAAATTGCTCAGATCCTGCCACCACTGGAGGGCCTGGATCAAGGTTCTAGTCACTGGGACCAACTTGGAATGGGGGTCTCTTCTGAGACCAATAGGTCTCAAGTGAAACTGAATGTCTCTCATCTGAAATCTTGCTCCCTGCACTACACTGGACTGTGGATGCAGCCATGTGACCGCAGAGCTGCAAAGTGTCTTGCTGGTCGAGAGACCTGCAGAGTGAAGGAGGAGGCCAGAGCTACCAAGTTCCTTACCCTTTCTATGGAAGAAAAGCTCTGGCCCGGTTTGTCCATTTTGCACCTATAAAGGTGAGTACCTGGACTGGTTCCAGAACCGACTTTGGTAGATTTAGCAGGAAGCTCCAGGAGGTGAGAAGCTGCTGGGTGACTTGCAGGTGAGATTTTACCTAGTGTAGGGACTGGCCTACAATGAGCCAGTCAAGCTCAGATAGGGAAAAACAGCATCCTTTGCCTCTTAAGTGAGCCACTACTGCCAGACATTTTGTGAATACCCTTGGGCAGAGGTCAAGTCGAAGGGCATTGACTCTGAACTGGTAATGACCTGAGGTAGTTCAATCTGAGGTACTTTCGTGGGAGCTTCTGGATTAGACGTGAAAATAGGTATCCTTGGAGGTCCAGGGAAGCTGAAGGCCAGTCCCCGGCCTTAGAGAAGGTAAAATCACTGCCAGAGTTACCATTCTGAACTTTGGTTTCAAAAGATGCTTGTTCAGGATATCTGAGGTCTAAGATGGCCGCCATTCTCCTGTCTTTTTGGGGTAAGGAAGTATCTGGAATACAGACTTCCCTGCCCGGTGTAGGGAGGAACCTTTACTGCTCTGAGAGCCAATAGGTTGAGACCTCTACTTCTAGAGCAAGGGTCTCTAAAGAACTTGTGAGGTAGAAAAGGCTTGGCTCTCATCTTGGGGAACTTTTAAGTTGAGAATCAGACCCTGGCTTACTACTTCCAGAACCCACTTGTCTGAGGTTAAAGACACCTAGTTCTGACTGAAGTAGTTTCAACCTGCCCCCTACTGGTAAAGGAGAATCAGCCCTGGCACCCCATCAGGATGCCTGCTTGCAGGGAGCTTTTAGGCTGAGGGGTGGGAGCTAGCCTGCCCACACCCCGTCCTGCTCTCTGTCTGAAGAACCTCTGAGCATAAGCAGAGGGAGGCCTGAGTTTGGTAGAAAGGCCTGTGAAAGGCTCTACCCCTCACCCCTGGGGGTGCTCTGGGGGAGTGGCTTGCTGCCTTAGCTTGGGCACTTTGTAAGTAGTCCTATATTCATCCATCTTTTTTTCATATAATTCTCTGTCTGCCCCCAAACAGAGAATTTCCCACCACAGGAAAATCCATGGCCTTAGTCTGGGTATCCCCAGAAAGGTTAGTACACCTGAGCCAGGCCAACCCTACTTAAAAGCTACAGATGTGGCCAAGACTCTAGAGGAGACATCATTAACATCCACAGCAGCATGAAACTGCACCTTGAAGCCTCAATGCCATCGGCAGCCACCTTGTTCCAGCTGGCCAGCAAGCTGGCCATGGGCTTGTTTGGTTAATTCCATAACAGTATCCCATCTAGATTTCTGATACCTTGCTGACATAAGCCATATAATTTGCTTGCCTGAGTCCCAAGGACGCCACGTACTGTTTTTTTGCCATGACATCAATCTTCCTGAATCCTTTTGTCAGGAGGCTGTGGAAGCTAGGAATATTATTTTATCACAGGCTGCAGCCTCTCGAACTACCCCAACATGACTGCATTGGTTGAGAAAGAATTCTGTATCAGGACCTGACAATGTGTACCTTCTGTCCATCTTTTTATCTACAGGAGGCACAGAATTAGAGTTTTAAGATTTTTATTGTTTGTTTCCAAAAGACTTATGCAAAGGAATAGACAATCTCCTAGACTCTGGAATATCCATCATTTCTACAAAATCAGCTCCTCTTGCTCATCCACAGCTTCTTCCAAAGGAAGCTGAGGGTTTCAGCAACTCTTGTAAAACTTAAATGAGAGGGACTCAGAAAGCATAGGGGAGATTCTAAAGGTCTGTCTGGGGAAATGTCCAGTTCAATGGGCACACCCAGACCCTCCCAGCCACATTCATACTGTTCATAATCATCCTCCCCTCCTCTGGTTCATAAAACCTCAACCTCATATTCTTGAACCGATGGAACCGGGGCAACCGACCTTTTACCAGATAGTGGCGGTTGGGCCAGGACCGGAACAGTGACTGGACAATTTGAATAGTCTTTGCTATCTCTGCAGTGTTGGAGAAGGATTTTTGACCCAAACCTGCCGCTGACTTCCTTGTTCTCACTAGGAACTGCCCGAATCAGCTTTTCTTTTTTGCCCGCCGAGGAAGTCTCACTCTGGTCAGAGGGTACTCCTCCGATTCGGTGCCAGCACCGAACCGGCTGGCCATCCGGGCCGCGGACTTTTTGCCTCTCGCCCCTGAGCCTGCCCAATCTCTTTCCAGGGTGGCTGCAGGAAATTCTTACAAATCTGGCAATCTGACTGGAGGTGGTCAAACCTCAGACAATAAACATGTGGTGTGGGTCAGCCTTGCAAAGACCTCCCACAGACATCACAGTGTTGAAACCCAGTGGGCCCGGTTTTCTTTTTGGGTTTCTCAGACATAATGCCAGCCTAACCAGAAAAACTTGCCCTTTGAACGGCAGTGCCAGGCAAGACACCCTTATCGGTTCCTAACCGCGGTGTCACGGTATTGGAAAAACGTAATAAATCCTTTTTTAGAACCAATAAGAACTGAACCAAGACTTCAAAAATGACAAGCTTTAAAATTTTTAAGCTTTTATCCAGTTGATCGGTTCAAAACCGAATCGATAAACTTAGAGTTCCACACAGAAAATACAATTTAAAATTACTTACTGTATACCACAGACAGAGCTTGAACTTAACGGTTTTTATGTTAAATGAAACTATTCTCGTTGAATCGAACTGAGAAAACACTGTTTAAACCAGAAATGAACTGAGCAGTAGGAGAAATTTGAGCGACTGTTCAGTGAGGCGGAGTAAAGAATCTGACAGTTCAGGTTTGAAACTACACAGACAGAGCTTCATCTTAGAGCTCGTTCTCAAAGTTCCATTCATGGAATGGATTTAACTATTTCACCCCCGGAACAGTTCTAGTGGTGGGACAAACTGCAACTTGTCATAATATAGCAAGACTTCATGTTGTTTGAAGGAACCCCAGATGGGCTCCCCAGCCCAGGAGAGAAGCATCTGTGGTAAGGACCAGTGAACAAGGCTGAGCAACAAAAGGAACACCTTGTCTTAAATTGTCCTGATCCTGCCACCACTGGAGGGCTTGGATCAAGGTCACAGTCACTGGGATCAGTTTGGTAAGGGAATCCTTCCTCTGAGACCAGAAAGCTCTCAGGCGGAACCGAATATCCTCATCTGGATCTTGCCCTTTGACCACTGCTGTTGAAGCTGTCATGTGGCCCAAGAGCTGGAGAAATGCCTTGCTGGTCGAGATACCCGAAGGCTGAAGGAAGAAGCAAGTTCCATAAGAATCCTTGCCCTTTCTAGAGGAAGAAAGGTTCTTGCTCTGAGTGTGTCCAAGCTCCTGCCCCTTAAAAGAAGAAGCTGGACTGGTTCGAGAACTGGACTTGGGAAGGTTGAGAAGAAATCCTAGAGAAGTGAGCACTTGCTGGGTCACTTGCAGGTGAGACTTGACTTGGTCTGGGGACTGACCCACTATTAGCTAATTGTCAAGATATGGAAAAATGGAAATCTTTTGCCTTTTTAGAAAGGCAACTACTACTGCCAGGCACTTTGTGAAGACCCTTGGGGCTGAAGTTAGGAAGGGCATTGCTCTGAACTGATAATGGCCTCAGGGTAACTCGAACCTGAGGTACTTTCTGTGGGAGCACCAGATGGGAATGTGAAAGCAGGCATCTTTGAGGTCCAGGGAGGCTAGCCAGTCCCCTGGCCTTAGAGAGGGAATGATTATTCTCAGAGTTATCATCTTGAACTTTGGTTTTAAAAGATGTTTGTTTAGATATCTTAGGTCTAGGATGGGTCGCCACTCCCCTGTCTTTTTGGGGGCCAGGAAGTACCTGGAGTACAGTCCTTGCTCCCAGTGTAGGTAGTAGGTGCTTTCTATAGCTCTTAAAGCTAGGAGAAGAAACCTCTGCCTCTAGGGCAAGGGTTTCAGAGATTTGCAGGTGGGAAAGATCTGGCCTCATCTTTGGAAATTTTTTGAAGCTGAGAACCAGTCCCTGGCTTACTACTTCCAGGACCGACTTGTCTGACATCCAGTCCTGGACAAAGTAAGCCAGCCTGCCCCCTACTGGAATAGGAGAGTCAACCCGGGAAAGGCCCATCAGGGTGTCTGCTTGGCAGGGGCTTTAGGCTGAGGAGTGGATGCAGCCCTGCTCATCCCCCTTCTGCCTCTCCCTCTGAAGAACCCCCTCTGAGAAAAGGAAGAAGAGGCCTGTGCTTGGTAAAAGGCCTTTGAAAAGGCTCTACCCTGCCCCTAGACTGCTGCCTTTGAGGAGCTGCCTGCCTTCCTTGGCCTGAGCACTCCTGTAAGTGGTCCTGTATTCGTCTATTTTTCATGTAATTCTCTGTCTCCCCAAACAGAGAATTACCCACTACAGGAAAAATCCATGGCCTTAGCCTGGGTATCCTGTGAGAGGCTAGTACATCTCAGCCAAGCCATTCTCCGAAGAGCCACAGATGTAGCCATGACTCTTGATGACACATCATTAGAGTCCACAGCAGCATGAAACTGAACGTTAGATGCCTCAATCCCACCTGCAGCCACCGCCTCCAGCTCCTTGGCTAGCTGGGGGGAACCCTGTTTAGCTAGTGCCAGTACAGTGTCCCACCTGGACTTCTGGTACCTGGCTGTGTAGGCCATGTAATTCGCCTGCCTGACTCCCAAAGAAGATGCCACGTACTGCTTCTTTGCCATGGCATCAATCTTCCTGGAGTCCTTGTCAGGGGGGTGTGAAGCCAAGGGAATATTTGCCTTGTCACAGGCAGCAGCCTGCACTACCCCAACATGGCTGCATTGCTGATATAAGAACTCCGTGTCTGAGCCTGAAAGTGCATACCTCTTGTCCGTTCTTCTATCCACAGGAGGCATAGTGTTAGGAGACTTTAAGGTTTTTTGTGTCTGTTTCCCAAAATATTTATGGAGGGGAATAGACTGTCTCCTGGACTCTGGGATGTCCATCATCTCTAAATAATCAGGCTCCTCTTGATCTTCCACAGCCTCCTCCATAGGAAGCTGGAGGGCTTCAGCCACCTTTCTGTAAAACATAAAGTGAGAAGGGGACTCAGAAAGCCTAGGAGGGGAAACACCCGAAGGTCTGTCTGGGGAGATGTCCGGTTCCACAGGCACATCAAGACCTTCACTTACATCACCATCCTCAAATTCCTTCTCTTCAAATTCCGGTTCATAAAATCTTCAAGGGTATACTTGAACTGGGGAACCAACCGAACCGAACTCTGCCAGAAGGAGCCGGATCGGTCAGAATCGGACGGAGCGATTCCACAATCTGAATCGCTCTGGTTATCTCTTAGCGGTCGGAACATGAACCTCTGGATCCAGACGGCCGATTTATTCTTTATGCTTTTTTGTTGGAACCATCCCTTGAATTGGCTCTCCTGTTGCCCGAAGAAGTATCGCCCTGGTCAGAGGGCACTCCTTCTGGTTCGGTCGAAACCGAACCGGGCTGGCCATCCGGGTCATCAGACTTCTTGGCCTCCTTTTCCCTCAGTCTACCTAATCTCTTCTCAAGGGTAGATTTGGGAAAGTTTTTACATATTTGGCAGTCTGAATCGAGGTGGTCAAACCCCAGACAATAAACACGTGGTGTTGGGATTGGCCTTAGCAAAGACCTCCCAACACTCACTGCAGTGTTGAAACCCAGTGGGCCCGTTTATTTTCCTGGGTTTCTCAGACATGGCCAACCTAACCAAACTTACCCTTTTTCGGCAACCGCTAGGCAAGACTCCTTATCGGGTTCCTAACCGTGTCAGGTATTGGAAAAAACGTTTCAAAAACGTTTTTTTAGAACCGCAGAACCGTAACCACACACTAAGTAAACAAACAAATTTCACTATCAAATGGTCGTTCAGCCGAATCAACCGCACTTTTATAAGTTCCAAACAGAAAACAGAACAATTCCTATTCTAGTACTCACGCACCACAGACACAGACACTGAACTGACTATGCGGATACTTTTTCGGTTTAAAACAAGCGAAAACTGAAACTTGAACCGACTTTTAAGACGAGCTGAAGGAGAAATCTCTACAAGCGACCGTTCAAGTCGAGGGTAAAAGAATCTGATGGTTTAGGGTTTGAACCACTCCAGACAGAGACTTCAACCGAGCTCGAGCTCAGCATTCTATGCCCTGCATAGAAAGTTAACTATTTGTTCTCCGGGGCAGTTCAAAGGTTGGGAATCACTGCAATTCTCAGAATACTGCAAGACTTCATGCTGTTTGAATCATGAAATATATAAAAATTACATTTAATTCTCCATGATATATACGTTACAGGATAATACACACTAAAGACTACAGTATTAGGGTAAAGTATTTCTACAGAGATAAAAATAAACACTATTGAAAAGACAGATATCACACAGAAAAAAAAAAACATTAAAGCTATCTAGATTCTAAGTAGAGCAGAAGAAGCTTACCCCAACTGGGAACTGGTGAGCTATGAAAATTACGTACCTACTGTAATTCTTGATCTTCTTGGACGAGTCTCCACCACTCATTCACACTAATGGGAACTGCGCCGGAGGCACCAGGACCCAGCGGGAGCAAACTTTTTGCTGGAGGGCCGGCGCCAGAGATGGAGCCGTGAGGAGCGGCACTCCGAGCCTCAGCTTGTGCGGTAATGACTATCTCAGCGTTGACCCTCCAACCACCTCAGTACCTTTTTTCCAAGGAGGTGCAGCGTAACTAACCTAGAAGGATAGTTTAACCAAAACCGGACATAAGATAGTCCGGACGACCCATATAAGAAGGGTCAAAGAAGTCTTCACAGCCTAAAGATTTGAGGAGTGAAGACCAACAACAGAGGTGAGCTCGGGGATGAGGATGAATGAGTGGTGGAGACTCGTCCAAGAAGATCAAGAATTACAGTAGGTACGTAATTTTCATATCTTCCTGGACATAAGTCTCCACCACTCATTCACACTAATGGGAGAGTACCAAGCTAATAATCCCCCGAGAGGGCGGCAGGAGAGACCAAGAGCTCACGGTTTTAGGACAGAAGTCCATTAAGGATGGTTCTGCCAAAGGAAGAATGTCGTCTGGCATGGACATCCAGTGCATAGTGTTTAACGAAAGTATGCACTGAGCTCCAGGTAGCCGCGTTGCAAATATCTGCAATGGGCACGTTGCGGATTTCCGCCAGAGATGTCATGACCACTCTAGTAGAGTGAGCGTAAACTCTGCCCTCCAACTTAACCTGCGCCATGGAATAGCAGGGGCGAAGGCATGTCACTAGCCATGCTGAGATACATCTGATAGCTACAGGTTGACCCAGCCGGGTCTCGCTGAAGGAAACAAACAGTTGTTGAGCTTTGCGAAAGTCTTTCGTTCTATCTAGATAGAAACTCAAAGCTCTCTTAACGTCCAAGGAATGAAGAGATCATTCTCCTTCATTTTGGAAGTCCGCAAAGTAAGAGGGAAGGACCAAAGGTTGCTTTAGATGGAATTCCGACACAACCTTAGGAAGAAATTTAGGATGGGTTCTAAGGACTACTTTGTCTTTATGGAACACAGTATACGGAGGGTCTGTGACCAGGGCATGTATCTCAGAGACCCTGCGGGCTGACGTAATGGCCACCAGGAAGGCCGTTTTCCAGGTGAGAAATTTTAGCTCACAGGTAGCCAGAGGTTTGAAAGGTTTCTGAGTGAGCATATCTAGCACAAGATTAATGTCCCAAGCTGCAACTGGACGTCTTGTAGGAGGTCTGGTATGCAGAATTCCTTTAAGAAACCTCTTAACTATTAGGTAACTGAGCCAGTGACAAGGAAAGTACCGGCTCATGATAAGCTGAAATGGCACAAAGGTGAACTTTGACTGTAGAGTACTGCAGACCTGAATTTGAGAGGTCTAAGAGGTACTCCAGAATTTTATCTGGTGGGCAGGAAAAGGGATTTAAAGAGGACTTTGTACACCAGAGAGAAAAACGCTTCCATTTGGCTGTGTAAGTTTTCCTAGTGGCTGGCTTCTGTGCAGCCAGAAGAATATCTGAAACCCTGCGAGAGACACTGAACCTGTTCACTTCTACCTCTTCAGGAGCCAAGCATGAAGGTGAAGCGACCTCAGGTTGGGATGAACAACAGGCTCTTGAGTCAAGAGGTTTGTCTGAAGGGGGAGTGGTTTCGGCGGAGCTGCCGACATATTGTTGAGTAGTGGAAACCACATCTGTTGAGGCCAGAAGAAAGCAATGAGGATAATTTTGTCCCCCTGGAATTCGAACATGAGAAGTACCCTCTGAATTAGAGGAAGAGGCGGAAAAGCGTATAGAAAGCGTTTTGTCCACCGCAGCCTGTCACAAAATGCCAGGCCCTGGATTTCTGGAGCAGAAGAGAGGCAGTTTTGTGTTGAGTGGGGATGCAAAAAGGTCCAGGTCTGGAGTTCCCCACTCTGCGAATATTGACTGAACTACGGCTGAGTCAAGAGACCATTCGTGAGGATCTGTCTCTGTTCTGTTGAGGTGATCTGCCAGTTCGTTCTGCACTCCTGGCAGGTAGACCACCTGAATTAGAGATTCTGTTGTAGGCACCATTCCCAATACTCATCGCTCTCTGCATAAGGTAAGAGTGAGCACCACCCTGTTTGTTGATGTAATACATCACTGCTTTGTTGTCCGTTTGAAGGAGAATATTCTTGCGACAGAGAATGTCCTTCAACGCCCGGACCGCATAAAGGATGGCTCTCATTTCTAAGACATTTATGTGAAGTTGGGACTCGACTTGAGTCCACGTACCTTGAGTGTGGAGAGCCTGACAGTGAGCTCCCCACCCCATCAGGGACGCGTCTGTGGTAATGGAAATCTGATGATCCAGAGGAGCAAAGGGATACCCTTCTAAAAGATTGTTCTCTTGCGACCACCAGGTGAGTGACCCTTTAGAGGTTCTGTCACCTTGATGAGAAAGGATCATGGATGAGTGGTTGGGGACCACGGAGCACTGAGCATCCATTGAGAAGTTCTCATATGAAGGCATGCTAGGGGTACAGTGAACACCGAGGATGCCATGAGACCTAGCATCCGCTGCATCGAGAGAGCTGGAACCGAGTTGCTCTCCCTGATGTAACGGGCCATCTGAAGGATATCGCTCCTCCTGTCCTCTGAAAGAAAAGCCTTCGCACAGGAGGTGTCCAGAAGAGTTCCTATAAAAAGGAGCCTCTGGGAGGGCTGCAGCTGCTGCGATTTCTTGAGGTTTAGCAGGACTCCCATGGATGTGAGAAAGCGTGAAGCCGTGGCTGCGGCATCCAGAGTTCCCTGTCTGGAAGGACTTGCCAGAAGCCAATCATCCAGACAAGGGAACACCTGTATTCCGATCTTTCTGAGATGCGCTGCGAGAACTGCACAACACTTTGTAAAAACTTGTGGCGCCGAGGATAGCCCAAAGGGCAGGACTCTGAACTGATAATGCTGTCCCAGAGTCACAAACCTTAGGAATTTGTGATGCTTTGGGTGAATAGAAATGTGCTGGTAAGCATCCTGCATGTCTAGGGAGGCTAGCCAGTCGTGTTGACGAAGCAAAGGTAACAAGGTTCCTAGAGAAATCATTATGAATTTCTCCTTGGGCAGAAATTTGTTTAGTTTTCTGAGGTCCAGAATGGGGCACATGCCCCCAGTTTACTTTGGAACCAGAAAGTAATGGGAATAGAACCCTGTGTTTCGTTGATGCAGCAGCACTACTTCTACTGCCCTGTTGTTCAGAAGGCCCTGAATCTCGGTGGCGAGAAGGTCTGACTGAAGGGTTGACAGCTTGGCTGTCGCTTGGGGATTATCCGGAGGGGTCTCCACAAGATTGAGTGAATACTCATGGATTATCCGGAGGATCCATTTGTCTGAGGTTATGGACTTCCATTGATTGTAGAAGTGCATCAGACGACCTCCCACCACTGAGGAAGAGTCCACCTCGGGCAGCTGAGGTAGGACTTGGGCCAACAACTCATAAGGTGGCGCTGGGTGCTTTGGGCCCTTGCGCCTTCTGTTGCATTTTCTTTTGAGGCTGGGGAGTTTGATTTTTATGAAAACCTCCTCTGCCTCTGCCTCGAAAGGACTGACGGTTATGAAACTGGTGTTTATTAACACTCCCTCGAGAGGGGACAGGAGGAGGTCAAGCCAACTTAATGGCTGACCTAGTCTTTTGTGTAGCTTCTAGAGCCTGTTCTACTTGAGGGCCGAAAAGATACACACCATCAAAAGGCAACACCATTACCTGCTGCTGTGCGTCATTCATGAAGCCTGAAGTGCGCAGCCAGGAATGACGGCGGGTAGAAATACCAGCCGCTCGGGAAGCAGTGTCGAAAGCATCCTTAGCCGCTTTAACCTGCTGGTTGTTAGATTCTATACCCCTGGTAATGGTTTGAAGAAGCTCTGGCTTTGTATCCAATTCCGGTAGAGCTTCAACCATCTGTTTGAGTGAGTGCCAAAGGGTATACTCATATTGAGAGAAATAGCCTTGGTAGCTGGCAATACGCATACCCAGTGTGGAAGCAGCAAAGACTCTCTTACCTAAAGTGTCTATCTTATGAGATTCTTTATTAATAGGTTGAGCTGTAGTAGTTTGGGGAAGGATAACCTTATCATTCTCTGCCAATACTACAATAGGATCCGCAAAGGCTTGGGATGCCAAAATGGGTCAATCCTTGGGGGCTGAGTATTTCCTATCTATGGATTTCGCCACCTAAGGAATGAGAGCAGGATTATTCCATACCATTTGAGATAGCATCTCGGAAGGAGGGCTGTACCGGAGGAGTCAAATCCATAGGGATGTCCAGAATATGGAGGTATTGGAGCCTTAGCAATTTCCCAGGATCGATGTCTGTAGTTTGGAGAGAAAGAGTGGAAATCAAGTTTTTCAGCAGAGACTTAAATGACAGTCCTCGACCACAGGCTCTGCAGCAGGAATAGATCCTGTTTCTTTCACTTCATCACCCAGCCTAAGGTCTGGGTCAGGCTCAATGTCATCTCCTGATAGTCCAGGAGGAACTGTATGGACAGGAAAGGAGTGAAAATCAGAGGAAAATGAAGAAGGAAAGGAGTTGAAGGAGGAGTCCTGACAAGTGTATGACGCTCTAAGAACCCCCGGCTTCATGGAGGCGAACAGCGCCAAAGAAGCGCATGGCACTGAGGACGGCGCCGAGAAGCCACACGGCGCTGAGAGGCCGGACAGCGCTGCAAAGCCACCCAGTGCCGAGGATGGCACCGAGGAGCCGCATGGCACCGAGAGGCTGGACGGCGCCGCAATGCTAAGCTGTGCCGCACACGGCGCCGACAGACGCATCGGCGCCAAAGACAGCGCTGAGCATGCCATCGATGCCGAGGGCGCCGAAAACACTCCAAGACTCTGAAAGACAGGATTTGAGGGGAAGGAAGGAAGAAGAGCAGGAGATAAGGGCATCGGTGTGGCCCCCTGCGCCGCAGCCATGTGGGGGGGGGGGAACACCTAAGCGCGGAGTCGACAGCACCGAAGACGGTGCCAGCGACCAGAAGGCTCAACTGCCCTACCTGGTCTCCAAGAAGCCCAAAGGCCCCTGAGTGACCGGGCCAGGCAGCTGGACCAACCTCCGAGCCCATTGCTCCATAAGAGCGCCCACTGATGAAACTGCTCATCTGAAGACCTACCAGAGGGCGGGTAGGGCTCCATGTCAAGACGTTGGCTACGGAAACAGAAGCAGGCGATCAAGGAGGAGATCGGCAACCAGCCCCACAACCGACCGCTCACGCCAAGAGACATATTGAGGGCGACTGAGGATGCCTTCTTTTGACCCGTGCAAGAAGAGCTGGAGGCTGAACGGTGCCTAGAATGCGACTGCTTATTTTTATGTTTGAGGGCATTGGACTGACCGATGTCAGACCCCCCTTCCGGAGAAGGCGGCGGACCGGACCCAGCCCGACTGACAGAACAGCTTTCATACGAAGTCTCCCTACCGTCACCTGACCTGCTCATGGTTGACTCAGTCAAAGTAGGCTGAGACTTCTTTGTAAATAAGAATAAACTTAAGCGATACTTATTTGAGATATTACTACAAAATAACAAAACTGAAAACTATGCTGCTAGTTTGAAGTTTGCCTCCCGGCGGGCGAGCGACGTCGTCACTGAAGCGCACTCGACGGCGGGAAAAAAGGAACTGAGGTGGTTGGAGGGTCGACGCCGAGATAGTCATTACCGCACAAGCTGAGGCTCATGGTGCCGCTCCTCGCGGTTCCATCTCTGGCACCGGCCCTCCAGCAAAAAATTTGCTCCCGCTGGGTGCTAGTGCCTCCGGCGCAGTTCCCATTAGTGTGAATGAGTGGTGGAGACTTATGTCCAGGAAGATCTTCCAAGACTCAGTCTTCACCATTCATCCACACTTATGGGTCAAAGCCAAAAGTGCTAGGACCCACTGGGAGCAAAGTCTTCTGCAGCCTAGAGGACCGACGTCCGTGCTGGCATGGTCCATGAGGCAGATGTAGTAACGTTGTGCACTTGGGTTGGCCAGTTACCAATACAGGCACCCTCCCTTACTCAGTTTTGTTTTTTCAACCACTGAGTGCACACCGTGGGATCTCCTATAGTTGGTGAAACTGCAGCACAACCTTCTCAGTTTGTCGTTGTCTCAGCTTGATGCTATTTTTCCTTGGTACCATGTTTTTCAGTGACACTATTTTTCTAAGTTTTCATGCCAGGTACTGGGGTTGTAAGAAACCCAAGAAGAAGAGAACAATGGCGACCCCCCATGTGTTGGTGCTCCTGTGGGGGTCATACTACTATCCAGGACTAACATGAGGATTTCTGGGCCTGCCGTGGCATCGACCATGACATGGACAGGTGCAATGCCTGCTTCTCCATGGACTACCTCGGGAAGAGTGCACTGAAGTGGGGCCATGACCCACCCACCTTCGGAGGCACGCATTGTACCAGGGACACCAAGGTAAGATCCCTGGTATCTTCCTGAGTCCCTTACCAGTACTACACATACTGAGGAAGTCCAGGCCACTCCATGTGTTCTCTCCACTGAGACAATGGAGGCCCTGGGGGGAGTCTGGTGGACAGTCGACTCTCTCAGGGGGGCTGGCTGAACACCCCCCCCGACCATCAGCCCTTCGAGGCAGTGGACTATACACTTGGTCAACACCAGAGGGCACTGCAGTGTTGCAGCCTAGTGCTGCCCTGGCTCCTGGTACTAAGGCCAGTACTAGTGAGTGGGGTGGTGCAGGTCCCAAGGCCAGGCTCCCTTCTTGCTCTGCTCGTGGTGCCGGAAGAGGGAAAGATTCTGGAGCCAGGCCTGTCTTGAACCTGGAGGTCGCTGTTATCTCTTCACCTGAGCGTTCTAGTGAGGAGGAGAATTACTTCGCCCTTGGGCCAGGGGACAAAGCCAGTGAGCATGAAGGCCTCCCTGGGCCTGGTTCCGAGACTGACTCGGGGTCAGGAGTCACTCTTGGGGTTGCCCAATCCTATGAATCAGACCGGAATAAAGTCAGGTAAGTCTCTTCCGAACTGTTGCCTGAGTCGGAAACTAAGCATAAGATACCTCAGACTGTCACCCACAGCACTGAGTCGAACAGTCATCAGTTGAAGGCAGATATGGATGCCTTTGACACTGCCTCGCTTTCTGCAGCTGCGGGAATCTGCATTAAAAAACACTCCTAGCTTTAGACATCAGGTTTCTCCAATGATGTCCAGCAGTAGGTTACGAATGTTCCCTTTAATGGTTCCTATCTGTTTGGTCAACAGGTAGAACAGTCTCTTGAGACCTCTCAGAAGACCAGCACTGCCATCAAGACTTTTTGGCCTGCCCCATCTCATCCCTAGAGGGGAAAGGGGTGAAGTTTTTATCACAGTAAGCTGTCCTTTTGAGGTAAAAGCAAGGGGGAAAAGTTACGCTCCAGCCTCCCCAGTCACAGAAGAAAGCACAACAAAAGCACAGGCCCCAAAAGTGCCCAGTGCCACTCTCTGAATTTCTGGTGCAGGTGTAACCTCAGCTGCCCGAAGCAGACTTCTCCTCTCAGGTGTGTGTGTGTGTGGGGGATCTAACCCAGTTTTACAATCAGTGGGAATCCATCACTATGAACAGGTGGGTTTTCAAGATCATCTGGGAGGGATACTCGCTGAACTTTTCAGAACTCCCTCCGGATTATCCACCCAGAAAGCACCCCCCTTTCAGCTCGCATGTTGGAGCTTCTCACAAAGGAGACTGTGGACCTCTTTAGCAATACGGCAGTGAAAGTAGTGTTGGAAGCTTCTACTCCCATTACTTTCTCATTTCGAAAAAGTCAGAGGGCACGCGCCCCATTCTCAATCTCAGAAATTTGAACAAGTTCATGCAGCAGGAGAAGTTCAAAATGATCTCTCTAGGAACCCTGCTACCGCTCCTCAAGCTGCAGAATTGGTTGGCTTCCCTGGACATGCAAGATGCCCACCAGCATATTCTGGTCCACCCCAGCCACCACAACTTTCTTTGCTTCATGGTTCTGGGTCAGCATTACCAATTCTGGGTCCTACCTTTTGGGCTATCATCAGTACCTCGAGTTTTTACAAAATGCTTTGCTGTTCTCACAGTGCACCTTTGAAAGCTCGGACTCCAAGTTTTTCCCTGTCTGGACAACTGGTTGTTAGCCAGTCCATCCAAGTAGGAGATGGAATGAGCAACGGCCACAGCTTCTCAGTTCCTGACCTCCGTAGGAGTCCTGTTAAATCTAGAGAAGTCACAGCTTCAGCCCTTTCAGCAGCTCCTCTTCATAGGAGCCCTCCTGGACACCACCAGGACGAGGGCCTTTCTCCCAGAGAACAGACAGAAGGAATGCTTCAGAAGGCTTAGTTCATCATTGAGCAACAGTCCGTTCGAACTCGCTCCATGCATGCATGTTAAGTCTCATAGCCTCTTCTGTCTTCACAGTAACTCTGGGTCGGCTGCACGAGGAAAACCCAGTGGATGCTCAACATGCAGTGGTCACCAGTGACGCATCCTCATTTTTATCCCATCAAGGTGACAAAGCCTCTGCTTTGGTCACCTAGTTGGTGGGCAAAGGAGGGCAGTCTCCTCCAGTCTTCCCTTTTCTCAACCAGAGCCTCAGGTAACCCTTACCACAGACGTGTCTCTGCTGGGATGGGGAACCCATGGTCGGGGTTACCACACTCAGGGAGTCTGGAGCAACACAGAGTCCCACCTCCACATCAATGTGCTGGAGATGACAGCAGTTATTTACACCTACCTGGCCCTTGTAGATTTTGTCAACAACAAGATAGTTCTCCTCCAGAGAGACAACAAGTCTGTCATGTACTACATCAACAAACGGGGACAGCACACTCTTATCCTCTCTGCAGTGAGACAATCAGAGTGTGGGAATGGTGTCTTGAACGGGACATTCTGATTCAGGCAGTTTATCTGCCAGGGCTCAGAACAGTCTAGCAGACGAGCTCAGCTGAACAGAAGCCGATCCTCATGCGTAGACGTTGTGCACCAGACATCGTACAGTCTCCCTTTGATTAGTAGAAAACCCCAGATGTGGACCTTTTTGCGTCCCCACTCAATGCCAAACTGCCATGATTCTGCTCCAGAAATCCCAAATGCGGCATTTTGTCAGGATGCATTCAGGCTGCAGTGGACAAATTGCTTTCTGTACACATTTCCTCCTATTCCTCTAGTCTAGAGGGTACTGCTCAAGCTGGAGGCACATGGGGACAAAATGATTCTGGTTGCTCCATACTGGTCTCAGCAGATATAGTTTCCCCTGCTCAACAAATTGTCAAGGCAGCCCTTGGGGAGCATTCCTTCTCTGGACAGACCTTCTGATGCAGGGTGTCCCTGGTTCACCCCAACCTGTGTGCCCTTCATCTCCATGCCTGGCTTCTGAAGACACAGAAGTGGGCAGGTATAATGGTTGACCCATGATAAGAGCGAGTTTGAGGCAGTATTGCACAGTGGTTTAAGGCTCTGAGCTGCAAACTTGGAGACCTGGGTTTGAATTCCACAGCCCCCCCCCCTGCATACAGTGTGACCCTGAGCAAGTCACTTAACTTCCTTGTGCTCCCAGGTAACACCTGTGAACAAGTTTCAGCTTAGTGTGTGTCTCCTGGTTAGAAAAAATAAAAATATAAAACTAACAGCAAGGAAAAATGAGCGACTCATTTATGGTGAATCAGTAATGAACGAGCTGCACTACATGACATTGGTTAGGAAGAGCGATGTGCTGCGAGGTAGGGACTGCGGATTTGTAATTTGTAGGCAGGAAACTGGCCGAGTCGAGCCAGCAGCATGGTGTAGAGGGTAAGAGCACTGCCTGTGAGTGTGGTGGCTCCGGGTTTGGGACAGGCTTTAGGTTTTTACTGATTACACAGGTGGATTTTCGTCTCTCGAGTCGATTATTTTATAATTGGGGGATATGGGGGGCCCCACTCCCCCCTGCATAAAAAGTAATTTTATAGTTTTCCCCATTGATAGAATGAAGTGCTGGTCGGCGTTTGTGTGAGGCGCTGTGGTTCTAATTGCCATTTTGCTTTTCGGCGATTTGTAGTCGCTCTTGTGCTGCTAGCTATTATGCAGTAGCTGTTATCGCATGGTATCGGTATAAAGTGTCTCAGAGGGTCTCTGAGATTCTTCTGGCTGCTTGAAAGCCCTCCACCAGAAAAACCTACACAGTCAAATGGAAACTAGGGATTGGCAAAGTCAGGGTGGATTTGGGTTCGTCACATTTAGCCTATATGTATAATTGAAGGAAACGGGGAGGTTATCATGAGAAAAGCACCAGAAAATGTCAATGAAGTGACAGTAATACTAAAGGGGCCACTGCCTGAGATACATTCCATCCTGCAGTTTAAAGTGTTAATTTCTGACCAACCTACATGTTTTGGTCAATGACATCTGTCTAGTTCATGAGGTGGGGTAAGAAAAAGGCCATGGTGAAATGCGGGGTCAAAATCTTAAGAAAAACATGAAGTTACAAGTTGAATTTGAAACACACTGGAAACAAACCTATAACATCATAGTTTCTTGAGATTTTGACCCCAAATTTTCAACATGGGCTTTTTTACCCCACCTCATGAACTAGACAGTTATTTTTCAAATCCCAATGGAAATGTCATTTCGCAGAACAATGGCGAAATGTTTCCGGTGGGATCTGAAAGAACAGGTTACTCAGCTGTAACAGTAGTTCTAGGAGTGGTATATGTTGTTCATCCACACTTCTTGGCATGTCCCTTTCCCCTTTAAATCTTGCCGGAAGTCTTCAAGCTGGCTCCTCCCACCCACCTGGGTGGTATAAACCTCGGCCCCGCCCCATGACGCCAGATCATAGCCTGCTGGAAGTCAGGTTGTGCGCCTAAAGCCGAAGAGGTTGGGTGGGTGCGTGTGGATGAACAACATACACCACTCCTAGAACTACTGTTACAGGTGAGTAACCTGTTCTTCTAGGAGCATGGATATGTTGTTCATCCACACTTCTTGGCAGACTCCAAGCAGTTCTCCAGGAGGAGGGAGGCAAAGCGCACACCCCCTACTTGGGAAATAGAGATTGGAGAACCGAGGCCCCAAAACCAGCATCCGGCGTGACTCAAGGTCGATGTGGTAGTGGGTAATGAAGGTGTTTGCTGACTTCCAGGTAGCAGCCCGACAGATTTCCTGGTTAGGGATGTCCCTGGAAGCAGCCACCGATGCAGCAATATGGCGGGTAGAATGAGCTCTTACCCCTCTGGGAGGCTCCTTGCCCGCCAAGTCATAGCACAGACCTATGCATGATGTAATCCACCTTGCAATGGTCCATTTGGCTGCAGGTCTGCCAGAAGCGGCTTCAGCATAGGTGACAAACAGCTGGCGAACCTCTCCATGAATTTCCACCATTCTCTCCTTGTAATAGGAGAGAGCACGTCTCAGGTCCAAGTATGAAGCCTGTACTCGGCGTCCGAGGTGTAGTTAGGGTAGTATACCGGCAGAGTCAATACCTGGTTAAGGTGAAACTCTGATAACACCTTCAGAAGGAATTTCCGGTGGGGGGCACAGGACAACTTTGTCCCTGTGAATGACCAGATAAGGGGAGTCCACCAACAGCGCCTGGAGCTCCCCCGTCTTTCTGGCTGACGTGATAGCCACCAGGAAGGCCGTCTTCCACGACAAATGTAAGAGTGCACACTTGTGCACAGGTTCGAATGGCGTGCCCATTAGTTTTGCCAAAACCAGCAATAGATCCCACGGAGGTGGAGGTTCACGCACTGGAGGGGATATGTGATCCAGGCCTTTGAAGAAGTGCCCGATCACTGGCTCCTGCACCAGTGTTGGCTGACCAGCCCGCGCCCGGTAAGCAGAAATGGTTGCCAGGTGCACCCTAAGGGTCGATGACTGCTGAGCCCCTTTGGAGAGAGACCAAAGGTAGTTGAGAATGTTATCCACAGGGCAGGATAAGGGGTCCAGACTCTTACCATGACACCAAATGACTACCTGAAAGAGCTTCTGGTTTCTTACCTCCCTGTGCATCCGCTCCGCTCGTCTGACGAGGCTAAGGAGATTCCGAGGGTCTTTAAAATCTTCAGGGTCAAGCATTTATGTTCGTGGCCCCTACCCTCTGGAATTCTTTACCCCATTGGATAAGGGAGTGCATGACCGTGGGGGCTTTCAAACAGGCATTAAAGACGTATTTATGGGGCATGGCATACGGTGATGTGGAAAACAGTTTTTAATTATATAGTACTGTATATTTGTTACTGTTGTGCAGCATTGTTTTAAATTGTTTTAATTTGTACTGTACCTTGAAACTTGAAAGGCGCATTAAAAATAAAGGTGATGATGATGATGATGAAATGGAAAATCTCTTCCATTTGAAGGCATAACATTTCTTGGTCGATTCCTTACAAGATGCCTCCACCATGGTGTAGACATCCTCGGAAAGACCCAGAGCCTGGAACTCTAGCCGCTCAGGTACCAGGCTGTGAGGTGCAGGGATTGAAGGTCCGGATGGAATACTTTCCCCTGGTTTAGAGATATCAGGTCCGGGCATGTATAAAGCTGCTCCGGGAGCCTGCAGCTGAGGCTGAGGAGATCTGGATACCAGAACTGGCGCGGCCAATCTGGGGCTACCAGGATCACCTTTGCCTTGTCCCTCCTCACCATGAGTAACACCTTGTGGATCAAGGGAAATGGAGGGAAGGCGTAGAGGAGACCTGGGGTCCATGGCCTCGAGAAGGCATCCTCCTGCAGCGAGCCCTGCTGGGGGTGGTTGGCATGGTACAGCCTCAGCTTGTTGTTTTCCCTGGAGGCAAACAGGTCCACCAATGGTTTGCCCCACCGGGAGAACAGACTGTAAGCTACCTCTGGATGAAGAAACCACTCATGGGATGTCTGGCCTATGCGGCTGAGAGCATCCACCAGCTGGTTCGAGACCCCTGCCACATAAATGGCTAGGAGATCCGCCTCCAGCAGACTTACGAGGGTCCAGATGTGAAGTGCCTCCTTGCACAGCAGACGGGAGTGTGTGCCGCCCTGTTTGTTGAGGTAGTACATGATCGTGGCATTGTCCATCTGGACTTGAACCACTTGAGCCAGGAGCTGAGAAGTGAAAGCTGACAGTGCCAGTCTGACTGCTCTAAGCTCCAACAGGTTGATGTGGCATCGGGACTCCTTGGGGGTCCAGAACCCATGGGCCCTGTAGTCCCCCATGTGGGCGCCCCAGCCCATGAGAGAGGCACTGGTCATAAGGACGACCGTCTGCTTGGGGTGGACAAACAGGATCCCTTCCTGCAACCGTTCTGGGGTGGTCCACCACTGGAGCACATCCCACATCTTCTGGGTTACAGTGATCAGCTGGTCGAAATGACCGTGGTGCTGAGTCCACTGGTCGGCCAGCTCCCATTGGAGGGGGCGCATGTGCCACCTGGCCCAACGGACCACTGAGGTGCACGCCGCCATGAAGCCCAGAAGGCACAGAAAGTCCCGGGCAGGGCACAAGTGCCCAACCAGAAATGATTGGGCAAAGGAGGAGAGAACCTCTGCCCTGTCCTCCGGGAGCCAAGCTCTGGCTTGACAAGAGTCGAGCTCTGCCCCGATGAAGCTCATCACCTGAGCAGGCACGGGTTCCGACTTGGCCTCGTTGATCAGGAGGCCGAGTTGGGAGCAAGTTTGAAGGTCCAGATCCCTGGACCTCTCCACCTCCTGAAGGGAGGATCTTGCCAAGAGCCAGTCATCGAGGTAAGGGTAGATAGGTACTCCTCAACGCCGAAGGTGGGCTGCCACCACTGCAATGCACTTGGTGAAGACCTGAGGGGCTGGTGACAGGCCGAACGTGTGGCTTGGAACTCATACAGGGTCCCTTCGACCCTGAAGCAGAGGAACCGCTGATGGGATGGACGGATTGGGACATGAAAGAACACATCCTGTACATCCAGTGAACAGAACCACATGTTTCTCTCCAGGGATGGTATGATCTGGATCAGAGTTACCATCCGGAAGGTGCGAAACCTGAGATATTGATTCAAGTCGTGGAAATCTAGGATGGGGCGCCAACCCCCCATTTGCTTGGGCACCAGGAAGTACCTGGACACGAAGTCTGGGTCTGTAGGAGGATCCGGCACTGGAGCTACCACCTCCTTGTTGAGGAGCTGAGCTATGTCATCTCGAAGAGCTGACTGAGTGCAAGCTGAGATCCTTTCCTCCCGAGGGGCGTGGGCTCGGCTGGGATGGTACTGCTTGAACTCTAGAGGCAGTCCCTGACTGACCACTTCGAGAACCCACCTGTCCGAAGTGATATCGGACCAAGCAGAATGAAAGTGGTGGAGCCGGCCCCCCACGGGAGGACCCAGAGCTGGCGTGACAGGTGTAGGGGTGGCAACCCCAACCTGTCACTGAGCAGGCTTAGAGGAGGAGGAGGAACCTGGACCTGTGCCTTGGCCTCCTTTACAGGGCTGTCGAGGACCCTGCTTGGGCCGTGGGTGCCAAGCTTGAGCCTGCTGCTGCTGCTGGCCTCCTTGATAGGAGGGCTGCCTGACCACAGGGGAAGAATGCCGAAATGGCTTCTTCTTTCTTTTCTGCTGGTTCTTGCCCGAAGAACCTTTTGCAGAGGTAGCATCCAAGGTGGCACTGGACTGCTTGATACGCTGAAGGTGACTGGCCACTCCTGGACCAAACAAGTCGGTACCAAGGAAAGGAACGTCAGCTAACTTGTGCTGGGTATCTGCCGGGAAGGAGGATGGTCTCAGCCAGGCCCTGTGGCGAGTGGTCACTGCGGCTGCTAAAGAGTGGGTACAAGAATCCCAGATGTCTTGGGCCATCTGGAGCTGCTGTTCTGAAACAGCATGGCCCTGATCCCGGACTTGCTTGACCGTGGTCTGCATGTCCGCCGGGAGATGAGGGAGGACTTCGTCTAATGACCCGAGGAGGGCATGAGAGAAGTGTGCCATAATGACAGCTGAACTGGCCTGACGAAGGCCTAAGGAAGAGGCCACGTAGACCTTACGGGCAGAGTGGTCCATATTTTTGGACTCCTTGTCCGGGGGTCGGTCTGTGTCAGCCGAGCTACCAGTATGTCTAAACACAGAAGCGGTCACCAGGCTCTCGGCCGAAGGATGTTCTGTGAATCCCGGCAGGGACCCCATGGGCACTGCATACTTGTGGGCCATGCAGGCAGACGGTGCTAGGCAGGAAGCTGGACGCTGCCAGAGCTCAAGGGCTGGGCCAATGATGACTTCGGCCACTGGAAAGGCCCCCGTTGGGGTATCCCCCCTTTTTAGGATGTCCGAAAGAGGGTACTCTGCCTTTTTCTGGATAGACTCCAGGAGCATTCTGGTAGATTCGGAGATCAGGCAGAGAATGCCTTGAAAGTAGGAAGGACCCTCCTCTAAACCTGCCATGGAGGACTCATCATCCCCAGGATGGAAGAGTAGTCCTGTGACATCCGAGTCCGAGGAGTCGGGTACAACGTCTCCCCGTGATACATCTCCTTCATCCAAGGCGCAGGGTATAACCGTGATGGACAGTTGGTGGGAAGCCCGGTGTCTGTACAGTCCTATTTCGAGGGAGCCCCTCCCTGAGGCTGCTTAGGTAGTGGTTCCACCAGAATTGGTGGAGAGACCAAGATGGGCCGAGCCAGGATATGGGCCGGCTCCACGGGCGGGGGAACCGAAGGCTTCGGTTCCAGAGGGGTCGGCATTAGCCCAGGAGGCTGTAGCCAAGTGATGGCCGGGTGGACGGCAGAGCTGGCTTCTGCTCGGTCAAAATCAGCTGTTGCCACATAAGATCCTCATAGCATTGACGGAGTTTCCGTCGAAGCCTGTCCTCGTAGGAGAAGGATGAGGATCTTTGGCGATGCCTCTTTTTAGAGTGATTGTGACTCTTTTTCGGTTGTTCAACCAAGGGGGTTCTGGACCTCGATCGAGATCAGGCTGGCCCACTCAGTCGATCGGGAGTCACCGTGCTCGGTGAAAACCGAGGGTCTGGAACCGTGTCCTCGATGGTGACACCAGCGAGCTGGGTCCCTTCATCGGGAAAGACAAGGATCAGAGTTCTTTCTAAAGAATTGTCGACCGGAGTCGGTGAAATAGGGTCGATCAGGTCGAGAGATATCTTGACATCACTGGCCACTTCCTCGATTTCTTGGCCAGAAGGAAGATACATGAAGCCGGTGGCCGAGGATGCGATCTCGACCGAGGTCGAGACCGCGTGTTCCTGGGTCTCGGACCTTTCTCAGTCCAAAGAAATGGAAATTATGTACCTACCGTAATTCTTGATCTTCTTGGACAAAGTCTCTACCACTTATTCACACTAATGGGATCTAGGCCAGAGGCATTAGGACCCAGCGGAAGCAAACGTTTTGAAGGAGTGCCAGCGCCAGAGATGGAGCTGCGAGGAGTGGCGCCATAAGCCTCTCCTCGTGCGGCAATTACTATCTCAGCGTCGACCCTCCAACCGCCACAGTACCTTTTTTTCCAAGGAGGTGCAGCGCTAACTAACCTAGAAGGATAGCCTAACCAAAAACCAGACATAAGATAGTCTGGAAGACCCGTATAAGAAGGGTAAAAAAAGAAGTCTTCACAGCCTAAAGATTGAGGGAGTGAAGATCAACAACAGAGGTGAGCTCGGGGAATGGTGGGTGGGCGTGTGAATAAGTGGTGGAGACTTTGTCCAGGAAGATCAAGAATTATGGTAGGTATGTAATTTCCATATCTTCCTGGACATAAAGTCTTCACCACTCATTCACACTAATGGGAGAGTACCGAGCTAATAACCCCCCGAGAGTGTTAATGCCTTGTATATATGTATATTGTTATATACTAGCACTTATGTCATTGTATTACTGTTTTTGTTACCCATGTCATTGTATTACTGTTTATGATACCCTTGTCAATGTAATAACACTTGCACTTCTTGACCACTCAGGTCCATCTTGTAAATGAGCTATGCTCAATGATGTTCGCCTGATTAAATAAAGATTTTGATTGATTGATTGATTGAGGGCGGCAGGAGAGACCAAGAGCTCACAAATTTAGGACAGAAGTCCATTAAGGATGGTTCTGCCAAACTAAATATGTCATCTGGCATGGACATCCAGGGCATAGAGTTTGATGAACGTATGCACTGAGCTCCAGGTAGCCGCACTGCAAATATCTGCAATGGGCATGTTGCGGATTTCCGCCAGGGATGCCACGACCGCTCTAGTAGAGTGAGCGTACACTCTGCCTTCCAGCTTAACCTGCGCCATGGAATAACAGTGGTGTAGGCATGCCACCAGCCATGCTGAAATGCATCTAATAGCAACAGGTTGACCCAGCCGGGTCTCGCTGAAGGAAACAAACAGTTGTTGAGCTTTGTGAAATTCTTTTGTTCTATCTAAATAGAAACGCAAAGCTCTTTTGACATCCAAAGAATGAAGAGAACGCTCCCCTTCATTTTGGAAGTTTGCAAAGCAAGTAGGAAGGACCAAAGGTTGATTAAGATGGAATTCTGAAACAACCTTAGGGAGAAACTTAGGATGGGTCCTTAGAACTACTTTGTCTTTATGAAACACAGTATATGGAGGGTCTGTGACCGAGGCATGTATCTCAGAGACCCTGCGGGCTAAGGTAATGGCCACTAGGAAGACCGTTTTCCAAGTGAGAAATTTCAACTCACAGGTAGCTAGAGGCTCGAAAGGTTTTCGAGTGAGCATGTCTAGCACAAGATTAATGTCCCAGGCTGCAACTGGACGTCTGATAGGAGGACTGGTATGCAGAATACCCTTAAGAAACCTCTTAACCACAGGTAACTGAGCCAGTGACAAGGAAAGTACTGGCTCATGATAAACTAAAACGGCACAAAGGTGAACCTTTACTGTAGAGTATTGCAGACCTGAATTTGAGAGGTCTAAAAGGTACTCTAGAACTTTATTTGGTGGGCAGGAAAAGGGATTCAAAGAGGATTTTGCACACCAGAGCGAAAAACGCTTCCATTTGGCTGTGTAAGTTTTCCTAGTTGCTGGCTTGCGTGCAGCCAGAAGGATATCTGAAACTCTGCGAGAGACATTAAACCTGCTCACTTCTATCTCTTCAGGAGCCAAACGTGAAGGTGAAGTGATCTCAGATTGGGATGGACCACAGGCCCCTAAGTCAGAAGGTTCGTCTGAAGGGGAAGTGCTTTCAGCGGTTTTCCGACATGCTGTTGAGTAATGGAAAATGAAAATTACGTACCTACCGTAATTATGATCATTCTGTGTATCTTCACCATTCATCACTGTTGGGTATCTGCCGGAGGTCAGGACCCCGCGGGAGCTTTTTTTTTTTTTATGGTAGGCGGAGCCGACACACAATCGGCACCGCCATCGAGGCCGACGCACTGCGTGGCACTCACGGTTTGGCCGTTAGGCTGTGTCGACTCCGCCCGCCTGCCTGCCAGTTCTGAGTCGCCGGAGAGGTAAGAGGAAGGGAGTGGAGGGTGGGACAAGGAATTCCAAGGGACAGAAAAAGGAAAAGATGTATGAACCAAATGGAGAAATAATGACTGAGAGGACAGAAAGAGAAGAACTGGAAACTAAAGGGGATTGGGAGGGGCCCCAATCTCTGGAAAAGGAAGAGGGAGGTAGGGTGGGTAAAGAATTTAGGAAGAGAAGGGAGAAGGTTAACACATCCCAGACTCTGGTCCATCTCCAGATTGTATAGGAACTGCAAGGCGTAGCAAAGGCTTTCTGCCAGAATTCAAGGCACGGAACAACTGGCAAACACTCCAATAAGCAGAGTCGGCTGTGTGGAAGAAGGACAGGGTACAGAGACTCAACACCCTCTCAAGGAAAGATTTTTGGTGGAAAAAAAGGGGATTTTATTCTATTTATTTATTTTTTAGGAGAAATAGGTTGGACGGAAACAGGGAGGAGGAGAGAAGGGAGGGCAACTGCCAACTCCAACCCCACAGGGGTGGAGCCAAGGCACTGGAGAAGGAGTGCCCCTTGAGCTGTCCACTCTCCCTGGAACATTATCCCCTTGTGTGCCCCTGTTTTACCCCACTCCAAAGGAGGAGAGGGGGAGGGCATAGAGAGGGAGAGGGACCCAGAGACTAAGGCCCCAGGGGGATGGAGGGTGGGATTGTGATGAATGGTGAAGATACACAGAAAGATCATAATTACAAAGGGTAGTGCATGCTTGGAATGCATTGCCATTGGAGGTTGTAGCCAGTAAATCTATTGCTGAGTTCAAATCCAAGTGGGATAGGAATATGTATCAGATTAGAAATTAGATGATCATGGTGAGCATATAGGACGTAAGTCCATTCAGCTCAGGATCTTCCTATGAATCCTATGAATTACGGTAGGTACATAATTTTCATATCTTATCTGTGCCAATCTTCACCATTCATCACTGTTGGGTGAGTACCGAGCCCCCAAGGGTGTTTCTTTTACACTCTAAGGGATAAAATCCCTTAGCCCTCAGTGGGTGACACACTAAGGGGGGGAACCTCCAGGGCCTGGAGAGGCCCGAGAGTGGGGAGAGAGAGAGAGAGACGGAGTCCTCCCGGAGGGGGAAGGAAGTTGCCCCAACAATCGCTGTCTTGCTCTGCGGGAGAAGAGGTAGGTTCCCTGGTGAGCAGAGTTAATCACCCTATGCCAGGCCAAGGGTGACAACCGGGAAAGACGCAGCCATGCCATCCGCCTAGTGCAGATCGCTGTCCCTACGACCCTGGTAGCTACCTCGTTGGCATCATAGGATGCCCTCGTTTGGTGCCTTGCTAGATCCAGGCCACGCGCAGAGAGTGCAATGGCTTGTCTGGTTTGCTCCGTGTCAGGCAACGAGGCTAGGCGCTGACCCAGCCTGGACCACAAGAACCTGTCATAGGCTGCATAGTGGGCCTGATGTGCAGAGATAGAAAGAAGTAACCGTGCTGAGTAGAAAGTCCTCCTACCCCAGAAGTCAAAATCCAAGGAGTCTTGATCTGGGGGCCGGTCACGGTGAAGGGTGCGAAGCCCATCAGGAGTATCCAACTGCGTCAATCCAGACGGTGGATGAGGCATGGAACCTGGAGACTCCAGGGGTGCGAAATACCTCTGGCTGAGATCCCTTGGGGCAGGAACTCTGGAGAAGGGCCTCTGCCAGGAACGCAACGCTTCCCGAAAGGGAGCCGGCCAGGGCGGCACCACAAGGGTGGCCTCGCCAAAATTGCCTAGAAAGGCATGCGCCGAGTGCACAGGATTGCTAATAGTGGAAGGAGTAAGGTGCAAGTCCTCCAGCATCCTCACGAGGAATCGCTGATACTCAGTGAGATCAGCAGCTGGAGAGATGTGGACAGAAGTTTCCTCTCCCCCAGAAGAGGGGGATGAGAAGCTGGAGGTCACTGGCTGTTCAGTGGGTGGCTGCACAGGGGGAGGTTGAAAAACCTGGCTGACCATTGCCCTAACGTAAGCAGGTAACCGAGCAGCCACCACTCTGAACTGCTCCCAGGTGAGAGGCCCGCTAGGACCCAGGATGGGAGTGCAGGACAGTGTGACAGAGGGATGGGGACAGAGCTGAGAAGAGATGTCGGCTGACCTCCGCCTGGGCTACGGAGCAGACCGTGGGCACCCACGGAAGAAGGTGCCCCTGAAGACACCACAGCCGACAGCTGAACAATCAAATCGGTACTGCCTTGGCTGCGCCCGGAAGAATCCCCCCTGTGAGGCGACCGGGGCTGTATAGGTCCAGAAGGACGGTCACCTACCTCAAAAGAACGGGACTCCCTCAAAGAGACCGAGGAGGAAGAGCGGAGATCTGCACTATGGCTTCTCCCAGAGCCCAGGTGGACCCCGGAAAAAGGCAGACGTGTTGACCCCACACCCCTCGACCCCTCGGAGTCTGAAAGAGACGTCCTCCTCGAGAGGGCCAGCCTAGGTAGCTGGCAGCTTTGGGCAGCCCCCGAAGGGACTATCCAGGACGCAGTACCCTCCCCTCCTATAGGTGCTCTGATCGGCCCCAAAGTTGGGCGATCTAGGCACACCACTGGTGGAGGTACCACTACTGAGGGATCAGTGAAACCGCCAAGACCAGGCTGCAGAGCTATGGTGGCCTGCACCACTGCCTGCTGGTCAGCACCCCTGACCCTAGTCTCGGCAGCCACCGACCTCACCTCAGAAGGGGGCTGACTCCGACTTGTCGAGGAGACTACTGTGCTACCCACCTCAACAGCCAACCCCAAAGGGTCAAACTGCATGTCTGACTCAGAGCTCGACTCCATCTCCGAGGAGGTAGAGTCCAAGGCCCTGTGCCAAAGTGTGGAAGGGTGGGCAGTGCCATCTTTGCCAACAGGCCCAGAGATCAAAGCTGTGTCCGAGCCGGTGCCAGCGCCTCCCGCAGCTCCGTGAGCGGAATCCGCAGGAGGCGTGGCCCTAGCCCAAACAAGAGATCCAGAGCTGGGACCAGTCATGGCGCCATCCGGTCCCATGGCGCGAGGCGGAGGCAGCACCCGGCAGTAGCCCAGCGCCACTATCAGTGCTACAATGGCGTCCGGCTCCCTGGCGCCGGTGGCAGGGCCGGCCCGGTGGTGGCGCCAACAGTGGACATGGCACCAAGGACAGCGCCACCCGGCTCCCCGGTGCCGTGAGCGGCGCCGAGAGCAGGGGCGGCGCCGAGGATGGCACCAACAGAGGAATCTGAAGGTCCCAAGGCACCGAGTCTTGAGGAGATGGCACCGTGCTCAACCTGGGCGCCGAGGACAGCGCAGAGGTGAGACATGGAAAAAGACGGCACCATAGCCCTTCTCATAGCACCGCTAGCATCGTCGGCACTGCGAACGGCTCCGACAGAGGTCACGGCGCTGTGCGACAAGTCGGTGCCAACGACGGCTCCGTCAGGACCCATGGTGCCACGAACTGCACCGAGGCCCCTAACGGTGCTGACCGACGGCGTTGAGGATGGCGCCGACCCGGGCCTTGTGACCCGCCGGACTATCACCGGAGAGCCTTCACCCTAAATGGGCGATTGCTATGCGTAGCGCCTCCCCCTCCGGAAGGAGTGGGATGGACCTCCTGCGTCGTGGAAGAAGCCTCAGCAACGGCTAGGCTACAAGCAGCCGAGGCTCCCTCCCCTCGGTACGTATAGAACTGGGAGGGAACCCGGAGGAAAGGCCGAGAGAGCGTGGCTTGGCCCGACAAATGTGCACCCGACCTCCGAAAGTCGGCGGAGCTTGCCCCACTTTCCACACGCGCTGCTCGATGACCCGGCGGCCCATGGAGAAACAGGCGTCGTGCAAATCCATGTCGTGAAGCGGGCCAAGACATGAAAGACACCGGTCGTGCTGGTCGGTGACGGAAAACTTTCGGCCACACGGGCACCGTCGCATGGGGGGCCGACCTGTCTTAGAAGATTTCTTGCCCTCCGACTGAGACATGACCTACAGGAAAAAAAAAACCCACCAAAAACAGACTTGACGTCGCAGAAGAAAAAATTACTCACCTTAGTAATGTTGTTTCTTCTAATGGAGTCTTGCTATATTCTGACAGTAGTAGCAGTGAGTCCCAACCTTCAAACTGCCCCGGAGATGAAAGAGTTAACTTTCCATGCCAGGCATGGAACGCTGAGCTTGAGCTCGGTTGAGACTCTGTCTGTTGCTCTTCAGACTCAAACCGTCAGATCTTTACAAGCTAAACTCACTAAAGTCCTGTGCGGAAGCTGTAAACCTACACTAGCCAACTGCCTACTAAACATAAAACACACGTTTTTGGTCCCAAAACAAAGACTCAAGTCAGGAGACCCAAAAAATGAAAAACACAACACCAACTCACCCCAAGAAAAGAAGGGGCTGAAAACAAGAAGGTGGGCACCTACTAAGTGCCAACACTGCACTGCCCACCCACATCCCAAAAACAGAGGTTCTGAGAGGGGCAGGCGGGGTCAGAATATAGCAAGATTCCATTAGAAGAAACAACATTACTAAAGTGAGTAATTTTTTCTTCAAACAATATGAAGTCTTGCTATATTCTGACAGTAGCAGACTACAAAGCAGTACCTCCATGGAGGAGAGGAGGGAAGAACCTACTTAGGAAATAGGCTCTGAAGCACAGCTGTGCCAAACCGAGCATCACTCCTAGCCTGGATGTCCAGGGAGTAATGCTTGGTAAAAGTGTGAACTGTTTTCCAGGTAGCTGCTTGACATATCTCTAGAATAGGGATGTCCCTGGCAGCAGCCAGGGAAGCAGCTGTACCTCTGGTAGAGTGAGCCCTCAGGCCTGAGGGAGGAACCTTACCCAGTTTCCCATAGCAAAATTGGATACAAGAGACAATCCACCTGGCAACAGATCTTTTAGTGGCAGGTTTCCCTTTACCAGCCTCACCATAAGTGAGGAACAGTTGGAGGGAGTCAAACCTGTGACCCTTGGTACGCGCTATGTAGCAACTAAGGGCTCTTTTCACATCTAAACTGTGCAGCCTCCTCGCGCCAGAGGAGGAATGGTCAGTGAAGTACACTGGAAGAGACATAGATTGATTAAGGTGGAAATCTGAAACCACTTTAGGCAAGAACTTCCTGTTAGTCCTGAGGACCACCTTATCTATATGAAAGGAAAAGGCCGGCCCGTTGGCGCAGCAGTGGGATTTCCGCTTGCGACGCCCGGCAACCCGGAGTTCGGGAACGGATCCGATTAGTCGAGGGTCGGCTCGGGGAAGATCTGACGTCCGATGGACGGCCCCTCCACTCCGGGAGGCGCGGTAAGCCCTCGGGCGCTGGGTGAGACCCCTGGTGGAGACCGGGGTTCCGCGCTAACCGCGCCGAGCATGGGGGATGGAGGTGGGGCGGACGCTGGCGGCCATTGCACGCCCCGCCTCCTCTAGGGAGAAAACCGGAGGAAAAAGATGGAGGGCAGGACTGCTGATTGATGAAGCCCTCCCCGAGAGCCTCACATAGCCGCCGCCGCTGCAGGACCCGACTAGATACAGTTCGGGACCACGAAGGTGACCCATGGCCGCAGCCCGGGGTAAGCCGGGGTGACTCGAGGGTCCTCAGCAGCACGGGCGACGGCGGAGGTTCCGGGCCGTGACCAGGGTGGACGGCTTCGGTGGTCCTGCGGGGAAAAAGAAGAAAAAAAAAAAATCTCTATGAAAGGAGATAAAATCAGGCTCCACTGACAAAGCTTGTAATTCACTTATGCGTCTGGCAGAAGTGATGGCTACCAGAAACACAGTCTTCCAAGTCAAGTACTTAAGCTCTGCTGAAGACAAAGGCTCAAAAGGGGGATGCATAAGCTGAGCAATGCAAACATTAAGGTCCCAGGCAGGGGCAGGGTCCCTGAATGGAGGGCTGGTGTGAAGCAATCCCTTGAAAAACTTGGAGAATACAGGGTGAGCTGAAAGAGAAGAGGGCTTACCTGCTGAAATAAAAGCAGACACAGCTGCCAGATGCACTTTCAGTGTAGCTGGTCTCAGCCCCAAGCTATTTAAGTGGACCATATAATCAAGGACTGTGGGCAGATCAGCAGATTCTGGGGAAATATGCTTCCCAGAGCACCATGAGCACCATATGGAAAATCTTTTCCATTTGGAATTATAAGTAGCCCTGGTGGAAGGTTTTCCAGAAGCCTTAAGGATATCCATTACACCTTGGGAGAGGTGTAAATCAGCAAACTCTAACTCTTCAAGAGCCAGGCCTTGAGATTGAGAGATTTGAGGTTCGGGTACCAAACCCTCCCCTGAGCACAGGTTAACAGGTTGTAATTCCTGGGAAGACACAGGGGAAGATGGACTGCTAAGGACAGAAGGAGTGGATACCAGGGCTGTCTAGCCCAGTCTGGAGCAATCAGGATCATCTTGCAGGGTTGAGATCTGATTTTTGCTAGCACTTTGAACAGGAGAGGGAAGGGGGGAAAAGCATAGGGAAACTTCCCTTCCCAATTGAGAACTAAGGCATCCAGGGGGACTGAGCCCAACACTGGGGGCCTGCAGCAAAAAAGGGGAAGTTGGTGATTGTCTGGGGCTGCAAAAAGATCTATCTGCGGGGTGCCCCATCTGGAAAATATCACTTCCAAGACCAGGGGGTCCAGTGACCATTCGTGATGGCCCTGGGAAATCCTGCTAAGAGCATCTGCCAGGACATTGCCCTTGCCTGGGAGGTGAATTGCCATGAGGGAGGTGTTCAGGGAGTAAGCCAGAGACCACAAATGAAAATTACGTACCTACCGTAATTCTTGATCTTCTTGGACGAGTCTCCACCACTCATTCACACTAGTGGGGTTAGCGCCGGAGGCATCGGGAGCAAACTTTTTGCTGGAGGGTCGGCGTGAGAGATGGCGCCGTGAGGAACGGCGCCGCGAGCAGCAGCTCGAGCGGCAATCACTATCTCGGCGACGACCCTCCAACCGCCTCAGTACCTTTTTTACCAAGGAGGTGCAGCGCAACTAACGTAAAGAGTAAATCTAACCTTAAAAAAACGGACATAAGACAGTCCGTACGACCCGTGTAAGAAGGGTCAGCAAAGAAGTCTTCACAGCCTAAAGATTTGAGGAGTGAAGACCAACACAGCGTGAGCTCGGGGATGGAGGGTGGGCGTGTGAATGAGTGGTGGAGACTGTCCAGAAGATCAAGAATTACGTGAGGTACGTAATTTTCATATCTTTCTGGACATAAGTCTCACCACTCATTCCACTAGTGGAGAGTACCAAGCCGATAATCCCCCAAAAGGGCGGCAGGAGAGCCAGAGCTCACGCGACTAAGATAGAAGTCCATTAAGGATAGTTCTGCCGAATGCGGAATGCCGCCTGGCATGAACATCCAGTGCATAATGCTTAACGAAGGTATGCACTGAGCTCCAGGTTGGGCGTTGCAGATATCTGCAATTGGAACATTGCGAATTTCCGCTAGGGATGCCGCGACCGCCCTAGTAGAGTGAGCGTACACTCTACCTTCTAATTTAACTTGAGCCATGGAATAGCAATGTCGAAGGCATGCCACTAACCATGATGAGATGCATCTGATAGCGACAGGTTGACCCAGCGGGTGTCGCTGAAAGAAACAAACAGTTGCTGAGTCTTGCGAAATTTTGGTTCTATCTAATAGAACCAAGGCTCTTAACATCCAAGGAATGAACGAGGTCGCTCCCCTTCATTTTGGAAATTAGTGAAGTAAGAGGGAAGTACCAGAGGTTAGTTGATGAGCACGGAGAACTACACTGTCTTTATGGAATACCAAGCATAACGGAGGGTCCAGAAACCAGGCATGTAATCTCAGAGACCCCATGGGCTGAGGTAATGCCACCAGGAGGCAGTCTTCCAGGTAGAATTTTAGCTCCAGGTAGCTAGGGGTTCGAAGGCTTCAGGTGAGCATGTCAGCCTCAGGTTAATGTCCCAGGCTGCAACTGGACGCTTAACAGGGGTCTGGTATGAAGAATCCTTAAGAAATCTCTTCACCACAGGTAACTGAGCCAGAGTCAAGGAAGAAATCGGCTCATGGAGCACTGAGATGGCACTAAGGTGAACTTTAACTGTGGAGTACTGAGACCTGGTTTGATAGGTCAAAAGATACTCAGAACCTTGTCAGGAGGACAGGAAAAGGATTCAGAGGACTTTGCACACCAGAGAAAAAGTTTCCATTTGGAAAATCGTTTTTCAATTGGCTGGCTTCGAGCATGAAGGATCTGAACTCTCCCAGGGCGTTGAACCCGATTCACTTCTACCTCTTCAGGAGCCAAGCATGAAGGTGAAGTGATTTCAGGTTAGGATGGACCAACGAACCCTGAGTCAAAGATTGATTTGCAAAGGAAGTGGTCATAGGAAGGCTGCCAACATGCTGTTGAGTAGAAACCATAGTTGCTGAGGGCCAGGAGGAGCAATGAGAATCATTTGGTCCCATGAGACTCGAACGAGGAGTACTCTCTGGATTAGAGAAGCGGTGGAAAAGCGTAAAAAGTGTTTTGTCCACGCAGCCTGAGCGCATCCTGACAGAAAATACCAGGCCCTGGATTTCTGGAGCAGAAGAGAGGCAGTTTGCGTTGAGTGGGGATGCAAAAGGTCCAGGTCTGGGTCCCCCACTCTTGAGACGTGACAGAACTGACTGGATCGAGAGACCACTTGTGAGGTCTGCCTCCGTTCTGCTGAGGTGGTCTGCTAGGTCGTTTTGTATACAGCAGATAAACCGCCAAGATCAGAGACTTGTGCTCAGCACCACTCCACACCCTCATTTGCTTCCTGCAAAGGTAAGAATGAGCACCGCCTTGCTTGTTGATGTAATGCATCACCACTTTGTTGTCCATTGAAGGAGAAGTGTTCTTGTGACAGGGATATCCTTCAAGAGTTCGGATCGCCTAGGACGCTCTCATCTCCAGGACATTTATGTGGAGATGAGTTTGAACTGAGTCCATACACCTTGAGTGTGAAGGGGCGACAGTGGGCTCCCCATCCCATTAGCGATGCGTCTGTGGTGATGGAGATCTGATGATCCGGGGGCAAAGGGAACCCTTCAGGAGATTGCTCTCTTGGGTCCACCCAGGTAGAGACCCCGAAGAGGCTACGTCGCCTTGATGGGATAAGACTGGGGTGAGGTCGAGACCACTGAGTGGAGAGCATCCATTGGTGTAGTTCTATGTGCAACCGGGCCAGGGTACAAGTGTGAACACCGAGGGCCTGTAAGACCCAACATGCGTTCCATCGAGAGAGCTGTGCCGATTGGTTCTCGATGTCTTGGGCCAGCAAGGATGTCGAGTCTTCTGTCCTCTGGAAGGAAAGCCCACCAGCGGAAGGGTGTCTCAGGGCATCCCACAGAAGGAGCCTCTGGGAGGCTGCAGTTGTGATTTTCAAATTCAGCAGAATTCCCATGGACGTAAGAAAGGCGAGAAAGTCGTTGCACGGCTTCCAAAGTCCCTTGGCTGGAAGGGCTTGCTAGAAGCCAATCGTCCAGGTAGGGAAACACTGGAGTCCCTATCTTCCTGAGATGCAGCAGCCAGACTGCACAACACTTTGTAAAAAGCTACAGCGGTGCGAGGATAGCCAAAAGGCAGGACTCTGAACTGATAATGCCGACCCAGAGCTACAAACACGGAGGAACCTGCGGTGGGTCAGGTGGATGAGATATATGCTGGTAAGCGTCTTGCATATCAAGGGCCAGCCAGTCATGCTGATGCAGCAGGAGTAACAGGGTACCTAAATCATTTTGAAGTTTCCCTGGGAGAAAAGTTGTTTAACTTTCTGAGGTCTAGAATGAGCGCATTCCCCAGATTTCTTTGGAACCAAGGTAATGGGAGTAGAACCCTGTGCTTACATGAATCACGCGGGGCACTAGTTCTATTGCCCTGTTGCTTAGAGGCCTTGGATCTCGGCGGTGAGGTCTGACTGAGAGCCGACAACCAGGGGTTATCGTCTGGGAGAGACAATTCAGGGGTTTCAAAAAGGTGAGAGAATAACCTCATAGTGATCCGAGAGGACCCATTTGTCGAAGTATGGACTTCCACTGGTTGTAGAAGTACATCAGGCGACCTCCACGGGAGAAAGTTCCACCTCCGGGCAGTATGGATGGAACTTGGGCTATGATTCAAGGAATGGGCGCTGGGAGCTTTGGGCCCCTAAACTCTCAGCTTTCTTTTGATTGGGCAGGTTGGCTTTTATGGAAGCTTCCTGCCTCTGCCTCGAAGGACTGACGATATGAAGGCGGCGATCTGTTCACATGCCCCCAGAGGGGAGCAGGCGGAATCAGCCCAACTTAATGGCTGACCTAGTCTTCTGAGTGGCCTCTAAGGAACTTGTTCCACCTGAGGGCCAAAAGAAAGGAGCCGTCAAAGGGCAGCGCCATTACCTGCTGCTGAGCATCATTCGTGGAAGCCAGAAGTACGCAGACAGAAATGGCGCCGAGTACAAATACCTGCTGCCCTGAGCCGAGAAGCAGTGTCGAAGCGTCCATAGCCGGCTTTGACCTGTTGGTTAATGGACTCAATACCTCTAGTAGCAATGAGGAAGAAGCTCTGACTTGGGTCAAATCAGGAAGAGCTTCAACCATTCTTTCAAAGAGAGTGCCACAGGATATACTCATACTGAGAAAAATAGCCTTGATAACTGAATCGCATACTTAAGAGTGGAGCAGCAAGACTCTCTTACCTAATGTATCAATCTTACGAGACTCTTTGTTAATAAATTAGAGCTGTAGTAGTTTGAGGAAGAGCGACCTTATCATTTCTCTGCCAGGACTACAATCTGATCCATAAAGGCTTGGGATACCAAAATGGGACGATCCTTGGGAGCTGAATACTTCTTATCAATGGATTTAGCCACTGAGGAATAAGAGCAGGATTATTCCATACCATTTGAGACAGCGTCTCGAAGGAAAAGCTGGATCAGGAGGAATCAAATCCGTGAGGGATCTCCGAGGCATGAAGGTATTGGAGTCTTAATATCTTCCCAGGATCGATGTCTGTAGTCTGGAGAGAAAGGTGGATCTCAGGTTCTTCAACAGGACTTAAGGACAGGTCCTCGACCACAGGCTCTGTAGCAAAGAAAGATCCTGTTTCTCACTTCATCACCTAACCGAAGGTCTGGGTCAGGCTCAACATCATCTCCTGATGGTCAGGAAGGACTGTTTGGACAGGAAAGGGTGAAGTGGGAGAGAGGAAGAGCAGAGAGAAACAAGGAGGTCCCGAGGGCTAGCGCCGAGAAGGTAAAGCAGGTTGGCAGCACCGTGGAGGGCACGCAGCGCGAAGAGCCTGTGACACCATAAGCGGCGGCGCTGCGAGCCTGGCGCGCGACCAGCGGCACCGCCAGACAGCGGCGCCGCCAGACCGCCCCGGCGCGCGGGCGCGCGTGGGGTATCACCAGGCGCGCCAGATGGCACGCCCAACCCGGCAGGCGCCGACAAGCCTTGAATTCCCTGCGAAACGCCCCAGGAACCTGGAAGTCTAGAAGGAAAAAACTGAGGAGATAAGGGCATCGGTGTGGCCCCTGCGCGCTGGCCATGTGAGGGAAACACACCCTGGCAGTCAGCTGGCACGAAGAGGCGCGTGCGACTGGGAGGTCCAACACGCCTACCTGATCGCCGGAGGACCGAGGCTCCGTGGCAACCGAGCCAGGCAGAAGAACCAACCTCCGAGCCCATCGCTCCCCAGAAGGCCCCCTGATGAAACTGCTCATCTGGAGCCCTACCTATAGGCGGGGAGGGCTCGATGTCGAGGCAGCGGTCACGGAAGTTGGCGACTCGAAGAGAGACCAGCAACTAGCTACGATAACCCGATCGTCGGCGCCAGACATACCAGAGAAGCCTCGGTGATGCCTTCTCTTTTTTGACCTGTGGGCCGAAGAAGAGCTCGAGGCGAGCAGTTGCGAGAATCAGCGACTGTTTATTTTTTTGCCGACAGGGGGACCGCCCATCCCTCCGGGCATCGGACTGACCGTTGTCGGAACCCCGCTGAGGAGAAGGAGGCTGACCGGACCCAGCCCGGCTGACTGAACAGCTTTCATACGAAGTCTCCCTACCGTCACCTGACCTGCTCATGGTCGACTCCGTCCAGTAGGCCGAGACTTCTTCAAGTAAGTTAAATTTAAAATATTAGAAAAATTTAACGAAAATAGAATAAAATTAAGCGATACTACTATCGTGATAATGTTACAAAACAATAAACTGAAAACTATGCGCTAGTTTGAAGTTTGACTCCCGACAATGACGGCGTTGTCACTGAAAGCGCACTCGACAGCGGGGAAAAAAAGGAACTGAAGGCGGTTGGAGGTCGTGCGAGATAGTGATTACCGCGAGCAGCTGCTCGCGGGCGCCCGTTCTCGCGGCGCCATCTCTGTATACGACCCTCCAGCAAAAAGTTTGCTCCCGATGGGTCCTAGTGCCTCTGGCGCTAATCCCACTAGTGTGAATGAGTGGTGGAGACTTATGTCCAGGAAGATCTTCATTGCTTCGGTACACAAGGCCGTAGACCGAATGCCTCCTTGCTTGTTGATGTACCACATTGTGGTGGTGTTGTCTGTTCTGACCTATACAACTTTGTTCTGAACAGATTTGGAAAAAGCTTGAAGTGCTAGAAATACTGCTCTGAGTTCCAACAGATTGATATGGAGCAGAGATTCCTGAGGGACCACAACCCCTGGGTGGTGAAGTGCCATGTGTGAGCCCCACCCCGAGGGAGGCATCTGCAGTAAGGATTAAAGAGTGAGACTGAGTGACAAAGGAACCCCTTGTCTCAGATTGTTCTGATCCTGCCACCACTGTAGGGCCTGGATCAGGGTTCGAGTTACTGGGATCAATTTGGTCAGAGGGTCCTTCCTTTGAGACCAAAAGGCTCTCAAATGAAACTGAATGTCCCTCATCTGAAATCTTGCTCCCTGCACTACTGCTGTAGAATCAGCCATGTGCCCCAGGAGCTGTAGAAAATGCCTTGCTGGTCGAGATACCTGCAGGGTGAATGAGGAGGCCAGAGAGACCAGGGTGCTTGCCCTGTCCAGGGGAAGGAAGGCTCTGGCCTTCTCTGTGTCTAGCTCTGCACCTATGAAGGTGAGGAGCTGGACAGGCTCTAGAATTGACTTTGGAAGATTTAGCAGGAAACCCAAAGAAGTGAGCAGTTGCTGAGTTATCTGTAAGTGAAACCTGACTTGGTCAGGGGACTGGCCTACTATGAGCTAGTCGTCCAGGTAAGGGAAGATGGCAATCTTCTGCCTTCTTAGAGAAGCAAGTACCACTGCCAGGCATTTTGTGAATACCCTTGGAGCAGAGGTGAGACCAAAGGGCATTGCTCTGAACTGGTAATGGCCTGAGGGCAGCTCGAACCTGAGGTACTTTCGATGGGAGCTTCTGAAGAGAATATGGAAGTAAGCATCCTTGCAGTCCAGGGACACTAGTCAGTCCCCTGGCCTTAGAGAGGGTAGAATAATTCCCAGAGTCACCATTTTGAATTTTGGTTTTAAAAGGTGCTTGTTTAAGTATCTGAGATCCAGGATGGGCCACCATTCTCCTGTCTTTTTTGGGGTAAGGAAGTACCTGGAGTACAACCCTTTGCCCTGGTGTAGGGGTGGAACCCTTTCCACAGCTCTGAGCCAGGAGGAAAAGACCTCTGCCTCTAGGGCAAGTGCCTCTGGTGGATTTGCAGGTGGAAAGGATCTGGTTCTCATCTTTGAGAACTTTTTGAAGCTGAGAACCAGTCCCTGGCTTACTATTTCCAGGACTCACTTGTCTGATGTCAGAGACTCCCAGTCCTGGACAAAGTAAGCCAGCCTGCCCCCTACAGGTAGCTGAGAAGCGGCCCTGGCAACGCCATTAGGGTGCCTGTTTGACAGGGGCTTTGGGCTGAGGGGTGGAAGCAGGCCTGCTAGTACCCCGTCTGCCTCTCCCTCTCCCTCTAAAGAACCCCCTCTGGGCATAAGCAGAAGAGGAGGCCTGAGCTTGGTAAAAAGGCCTATGAAAAGGCCTGCCCCTACCCCTGGGAAGCTGCCTTTGAGGAGTGGCCTGCCTTTCCTTGGCCTGTGCACTCCTATAGGTGGTCCTATACTCATCCATTTCTTCATGTAATTCTCTGTCTGCTCCCCAAACAGAGAATTACCCACAACAGGAAAATCCATGGCCTTAGTCTGGGTATCCTGTGACAGGCTAGTACATCTGAGCCAAGCCATTCTTCGAAGTGCCACAGATGCAGCCATGACTCTAGATGACACATCATTGGAGTCTACTGCAGCATGGAATTGCACCTTGGATGCCTCAATACCATCAGCAGCCACCTGCTCCAGCTCCTTGGCAAGCTGGCCAGGGACCTCTTTTGCTAGGGCCATAACAGTGTCCCATCTGGATTTTTGATACCTAGCAGTATAGGCCATATAATTGGCCTGTCTGAGTCCCAAGGATGCTGCTATGTACTGTTTCTTTGCCACGGCATCAGTCCTCCTGGAGTCCTTGTCCGGGGTGTGTGAAACCAAGGGAATGTTTGCCTTATCACAGGCTGCAGCCTGCACTACCCTAACATGGCTGCATTGTTGTGTAAGGAACTCCGTGTCTGAGCCTGACAATGTATACCTCTAGTCCATTCTTTTGTCCACAGGAGGTATAGTGTTAGGAGTCTTTAAAATCTTAAATGTCTGTTTCCCAAAAGATTTGTGCAAGGGAATAGACAGCCTCCTAGACTCTGGGATATCCATCATTTCTACATAGTCAGGCTCCTCCTGATCATCCACAGCTTCTTCCATAGGAAGCTGGAGGGTTTCAGCCACTTTTTTATAAAACATGAAATGGGAGGGACTCAGAAAGCCTAGGAGGAGACACTCCTGAAGGTCTGTCTGGGGAGATGTCCGGGCCAATGGGCACATCCAGACTTTCAAATCCACATTCACTTTCCTCATACTCCTCTTCCTCCTCCTCCAGTTCATAAAATATCTCTAAATCATACTCTTGAACCGGTGGAACCGGCCGAACCGAGCGCCTGCCTGATGGTGCTGGTTCGGTCGATGAGAAAGCGACTGGACAATTTTGATCGCTTTGGCTATTTCTTCAGCGGTTGGAGAGGAAAGTTTTGGCTCCACACCAGCTGATTTTTCTTTTCTAGTTCTTTTAGCCGGAACCGACTCCTCAGAATCGGCTCTCCTTTTGCCCCAAAAAGTCTCGCCCTGGTCAGAGGGCACTCCTGGTTCGGTTTGAACCGAAGCAGGCTGGCCATCCGGTTCAAAGGACTTTTTGGCCTCCCTTTCCCTGAGCCTACCAGATCTCTTTTCTAGGGTAGCTGCAGGGAAATTTTACAAATCTGGCAGTCTGCATTGAGGTGGTCAAACCCCAGACAATAAACACAGGTGGTGTGGGGGTCAGCCTTGGCAAAGGCTTCCCCACACACACTGCAGTGTTGAAACCCAGTGGGTCCGGTTTTTCTTTTGGGTTTCTCATAGTGCCAGTCCTAACCAAACTTACCCTTTTATGGCAATCCGCCAGGCAAGACCCTCTTATCGGTTCCCAACCGTGTCACGGGTCATGGAAAAAAACGTAATAAAATCCGTTTTTTTTTAGAACCGATAAGAACCGGTAACCACACTCTAAAAGCACAATTAAAGATTTTTTAAGCAACTTGATTGGTTCAAACCGAACCGATAAACCGTTTACAAGTTCCACACAGAATAGAATAAAATAAACCTATCTAGTACTCACAAATACCACAGACAGAGACTGAACCGACAGGTTACGGTTTAAATTCGGTTGAAAACCGAGAAAAGCGGTACTTTAATCGACAAATTGAACCGAGCAGAAGGAGAAATCTCCGGAGCGACTGTTCAGTGAGGCGGAGTAAAGAATCTGACAGTTTGAGTTTGAAGAGCAACAGACAGAGTCTCAACCTAGCTCGAGCTCAGCGTGCCATGCCTGGCATGGAAAGTTAACTCTTTCATCTCCGGGGCAGTTCGAAGGTTGGGACTCACTGCTACTACTGTCAGAATATAGCAAGACTTCATGTTGTTTGAAAAATATAATAATGGAAAGATCTTACCGGGCGACGTCGAGTATGGCAACACAGAACCGGCAGGAGGAACTGACGGACTTCGGCACCGAGAAAATCATACGTAGAGAAACTGCGAAGCAGGCCTCAAACTTCCATCAGCGTCCCACAAGGTGACCTCTATGGCGGGAGACGAAGAACTGGCAGGCAGGCGGAGTTGACACAGCCTAACGGCCAACCGCGAGCGCCACGCAGTGCGTCGGCCTCGAGGGTGGCGCCGATGGTGTGTCGGCTCCGCCTACCTTAAAAAAAAAAAGCTCCCGCAGGGTCCTGACCTCCGGCAGATACCCAACAGCCCAAAAGTGATGAATGATGAAGACTGACACAGATAAGATCCATATTTGTTGAGGCCAGAAGGGAGCAATGAGGATCATTTTGTCCCCCTAGGACTCAAACTTGAGAAGTACCCTCTGAATTAGAGGAAGAGGTGGAAAGGCGTAGAGAAAGTGTTTTGTCCACTGCAGCCTGAACGCATCCTGACAGAAAATGCCAATCCCTGGATTTCTGGAGCAGAAAGTGAGGCAGTTTTGTGTTAAGTGGGGATGCAAAAAGGTCCAGGTCTGGAGTTCCCCACTCTGCGAATAGTGACTGAACTACAGTTGAGTCGAGAGACCATTCGTGAGGATCTGTCTCCGTTCTGCTGAGACGGTCTGCCAGTTCGTTCTGCACTCCCAGCAGGTAGACCGCCTGAATTAGAGCATTGTGCTCCAAGCACTATTCCCACACTCTCATCACTTCCCTGCATAAGGGTTAAGAGTGAGCACCGCCTTGCTTGTTGATGTAATACATCACTGCTTTGTTGTCCATTTAAAGGAGAATGTTCTTGTGACAGAGAATGTCCTTCAAAGCCCAGACTGCATAAAGGACGGCTCTCATTTCTAAGACATTTATGTGAAGCTGGGACTCCTCCTGAGTCCACATACCTTGAGTGTGGAGAGTCTGACAGTGAGCTCCCCACCCCATCAGGGACGCGTCCGTGGTAATGGAATTCTGATGATCCAGAGGAGCAAAGGTATACTCTTCCAGAAGATTGTCCTCTTGTGACCACCAGGTGAGCAACTTCTTCAGAGGTTCTGTCACCTTGATGAGAAAGGACTGAGAGTGAGTGGTTGGGGACCACTGAGTACTGAGCATCCATTGAGAGGTTCTCATATGAAGGCGTGCTAGGGGTACAGTGAACATCGAGGATGCCATGAGACCTAGCATCTGCTGCATCGAGATAGCTCAAACCGAGCTGTTCTCTCTGATGTATCAGGCCATCTGCAGGATATCGCTCCTTCTGTCCTCTGGTAGAAAAGCTTTCGCACAGGAGGTGTCCAGAAGAGTTCCTATGAAAAGGAGCCTCTGGGAGGGCTGCAGCTGGGATTTCTTGAGATTTATCAGGACTCCCATGGACGTGAGAAAGTCTGAGGCCATGGCAACGGCATCAAGGGTTCCTTGCCTGGAAGGGCTTGCTAGAAGCCAGTCATCCAGGTATGGGAACACTTGTATTCTGATTTTTCTGAAATGCGTTGTGAGTATTGCACAACACTTTGTAAAAACTTGCGGCGCCAAGGACAGCCCAAAGGGCAGGACTCTGAACTGATAATGTTGGCCCAAAGCCATGAACCTTAGGTATCTGTGATGCCTTTTAACCAGTTGTGTTTATGAAGCAAAGGTAAAAGGGTTCCTAGCAATATCATTTTGAATTTCTCTTTGTGAAGAAATTTGTTTAATTTTCTGAGGTCCAAAATGGGGCGCATGCCCCCGGTTTTCTTTGGAACCAGAAAGTAATGGGAGTAGAACCCTGTGTTCCGTTGATCCAGTGGAACTACTTCCACTGGCCTGTTGTTCAGAAGGCCTTGTCTCTCTGAGGTGAGAAGTTCTGACTGAAGTACTGACAGCCTGGACTGTTGTTTGGGGGGACGATCCGGCGGGGTCTCTGAAAGATTGAGGGAATACCCCTCGCGGATTATCCGGAGGACCCACTGGTCCAATGTTATGGACTTCCACCGACTGTAGAATTGAGTCAGATGACCTCCCACCGCTGAGGAGGAGTCCCCCTCGGGCAGCTGAGGTGGGACTCGGGCCAACAACTCAGAAGGCGGCACTGGGCGTTTGGGTCCTTGCGCCTTCTGTTGCGTCTTCTTTGGAGGCTGAGGGGCTTGGTTTTTATTAAAACCTCCCCTGCCTTTTCCTCGAAAGGACTGACGGTTATGAAACTGGCATTTATAAACACCCCCCTCGAAAGGGAGCGGGAGGAGGTCGAGCCAATTTAATGGCGGATCTAGTCTTTTGTGTGGCCTCTAGAGCCTGTTCCACTTGAGGGCCGAAGAGATACACACCATTGAATGGTAATGCCATGACCTGTTGCTGGGCATCATTTGTGAAACCTGAAGTGCCCAGCCAGGAATGGCGGCAGGTACAAATGCCGCCGTCGCTACTCGTGAGGCAGTATCGAAGGCGTCCATAGCTGCTTTAACCTGCTGGTTGTTGGACTCGATACCCCTGGTTATGGCTTGAAGAAGCTCTGAATTAGCGTCCGAGTCCGATAGAGCTTCAACCATTTGTTTGAGCGAATGCCAAAGAATATACTCATATTGAGAGAAATAGCCCTGGTAGCTGTCGATACGCATACCCAGGGTGGATGCGGCAAAGACTCTCTTACCTAAAGTATCTATCTTACCAGATTCTTTGTTTATAGGTCGAGCTGTAGTAGTCTGAGGAAGGACGACCTTATCATTCTCTGCCAAGACTACAATAGGATCCGCAAAGGCTTGGGAGGACTAAATAGGTCGATCCTTGGGAGTAGCATACTTCCTATCTATGGACTTAGCCACAGAAGGAATCACAGTAGGATTATTCCACACCATTTGAGACAATGTCTCAAAGTAGGGTTGCACCGGGGGAGTTAAATCCATAGGGATGTCTGGGACATGAAGGTACTGGAGTCTTAAAAGCTTCCCAGGATCGATGTCCATAGTCTGGAGAGAAAGAGTGGAATTCAAATTTCTCAACAGAGACTTAAAAGACAGGTCCTCAACCACAGGCTCTGTAACAGAATTAGGTCCTGCTCCTTCCACATCATCACCCAGTCTAAGATCTGGGTCAGGCTCAATATCATCTCCTGACAGTCCAGGAGGGACTGTATGGACAGGAAAGGAATGAAAATCAGCAGGAAAAGAGGAAGGAAAATAATTTGGAGAGGAGAAGCCCTGAAGATTGGCAGATGAAAAGCCCGGCCTCAGCACTGAAGAAGAAGAAGGCGCCGAAAGGCCACATGACGCCGACAAAGCAGAAGGCACCGAAAAAGAACACGGTGCCAAAAAGCTGCACGGCACCGAAGATGGTGCCGAAAGGGCACATGGCACCGAGAAACTCAATGCCGCTGAAGACGGCGCCGACAGGCACATCAGCACCCAGGACGATGCCAACAGGCACATCGGCACCGAAATTAGTGCTGAGTAACCCACCGATGCAGTTGACACCAACCCAGGCCCCGAAAATTCAGATTTGAGGGGAAAGAAGAAGGAATACCAGGAGATAGAGGCATCAGTGTGGCCCCCAGCGCTGCAGCCATGTGAGGGGGGAAAACACCTGAGTGCAGAGTCGACGGCACCGAAGAGGGCGCCGCAAGACCAGGAAGGCCCAATCACCCTGCCTGATCTCCTGAAGAACCCGAAGGCCCCGGAGTGACCGAGCCAGGCAGCTGGACCAACCTTCAAGCCCGTTGCTCCATAAGAGCGACCCACTGATGAAACTGCTTATCGGAAGCCCTACCACAAGGCGGGGAAGGGCTCCGATGTCGAAGAGGTCAGTGACCAGAAACAGAAGCCGGTGACTCCAAAAGAGGAGACCGGCAACTGACCCCAATGACCGACCGTTGACGCACAGACATATCAGAAGGCGACCTTGAGTGATGCCTTCTCTTTCTTGACCTATGGGCCGAAGAAGAGCTCGTGGCCGAACGGTGCAGAGAATGTGACTGTTTTCATTTATGCTTCCGGGGGAACCGCCCTTCCCCTCGGGCACTGGACCATCCATTGTCAGACCCTCCCTCCAGAGAAGGCAGCGGACCGGACCCAGCCTGGCTGACTGAACAGCTTTCATACGAAGTCTCCCTACTGTCACCTGACCTGCTCATGGTCAGTTCCCTCAATGTAGGCTGAGACTTCTTTCTTTAATAAGAATAAATTATTGTAAGCGGTGCTTTACTCGAAAAAATACTACAAAATAAAAAACTGAAAACTATGCTGCTAGTTTGAAGTTTGACTCCCGGGGGGGCGAACAACGCCATCACTGAAGCGCACTCGACGGCGGGAAAAAGGAACTGAGGTGCCTGAGGGTTGATGCTGAGACACCATTGCCGCATCGAAAGCAGAGGCTTGCGCGCCCGGCCTCCTCACGGCTCCATCTCTACGCTGGCCCTCCTGCAAAAGTTTGCTCCTGCTGGGTCTTAGCGCCTCTGGCGTAGATCCCATTAGTGTGAATGAGTGGTGGAGACTTTATGTCCAGGAAGATCATCTCCGTTTGGATGAAGACTTAGGGTCCTTCTCCCTTTTCCGAGGGTGGGAGGAGTGCGAGCCTGAGGGCGCCTCACTCCTGGTGGGGAGAGACTGGCACAACTCCTTGAAGGAGCCTGAAAAGATGGAACCGAGGTTCAGAGAAACAAAAAAGCTACGAGTGGCCGAAACTTGAGCCGCTTCCTCCTTGAAAGCCTTCATTTGCTCCAACTGCTCGTCGGATCCCGCAGCCATGGAAACCACCCACCTCGTCTCCTTCAATTTCACCAGCGGATTCCTTTTCTCCGGTCTCCCCAATTGTAGGCACGTCAAGCGGTTGTCCAGGATGTTGGGATGGAAGGTCAGCCAGAATGCACAGGTGGAGGTGTTATGTCCGACACCAAGGCAGTAGACGCACGTTAGGTGGAGACTGGTGCGTGACATCTTCTGGCCCACAGGAGCACCGGCGAAATCCGGGAGCAGATTTTTCCTCCATGTCCGATGCACTATTATCGGAATCGACAACTCGAACGAGTTTTAAGGTAAGTTACGAAAAAAAACGACGTTTGAAATCCAGGGCTAACGAATTGCTGTGAAGCACAAGAGAACCTGTATCTTCTAGCGGAAAGGAACATCTGGCGTCATTGGGCGGAGCCGAGGTTTATACCACCCGGGTGGGTGGAAGGAGCCAGCTTGAAGACTTCCGGCAATATTTAAAGTGGACAGGGACATGCCAAGAAGTGTGGATGAACAACATATCCACGCTCCTAGAAAATAAGATCTATCTAGTTCATGAGGTGATGTAAAAAAAAAAGCGTATGTTAAAAATTTGAGGTGAGGGATCTTGTAGAGGTAAGTGGGTGACTGAGGGGTGGGGGTGTGGGAGATGCATTGACTGACCATTTTCTTTTTACAGGTTAGTGGGGGGGGTGCAAATGAGGACAACATTAGACTGTTTTCTTTTTTTACAGGATTTAACTTGGATTGGGGGTGGGTGGCATGAGCGCTGAGAGGGTAAGAGAGGGTGAGGTTATTTGTTTTATTGGCTTGGGCAACCCAGTGGCCAAAAGAGAATGGTGGAGGTGTCTGTGTGTGGCCACTGGGCTTGGGCAACCAAGTGGGCGATAATGAGAGAGGGGTGTCTGTGTAGCCACTGGGCTTGGTCAACAAAGTGGGCAGAAAAGAGGGGGGAGGCATCTGTATGATCACCAGGCTTGGGCAACTTGGTGGCCAAAAAGGAAATTGGGGGGAGGCATCTGTGTGCATACCTCTCATCTGTCCCCGATTACGAGAGTCCCTCATTTGTCCCTCATGGAAAAGGTGCTGCCCACACAGAGAATGTACTGTAAATTAAGATCTTAAAGCAGAAATTCATAATATTTTAAGATACAAATCGAAAATAATTTAGTAAATGTAATGGTTTCCACAGTTTTCTAAGCTTGTATCTCCATGCTTGTGGATATGTCCTTCATTATGAGGACAGTGTCCCACATTCCGAGTGTCCAGGTCCCTCATTTCACTGACAAGAAGGTTGAGAGGTGCATACTTTTCAACTGTCCCTAATTACGAGGGATGTCCCTCATTCTGTCAATAAAAATTGCTCTGACCTTCATCCATCACTCATGGAAAAGGTGTGCCCACACAAAGAATGTGCTGAAAATTCAGACTTTAAAAGTGCAAATGTATGATATTCTAAGATGCAAAATCAAAAATAATCTTTGTACAAGTGAAGACATTTGTTTCCACAATGTTTTGCACCTGTACTTCTATGTTTGAAGATGTTTCTCTCATTATGAGGTTCAGCATCCCTTATTGTGCCTCGTTTTGAGTGGCTGTGTTCCTCATTGTAGTGAAAAACGGTTGATGGCAGGGTGGGCGTCTCATGTGTAGCCACTGGGCTTGGGCAATCCGGTAGCCAAAAAAACAAGTAAGGCTGCATCTTGGCACCTCCGCAGCTGCCAGGAGACTCAGTCCCTCCCTCCCCTGTGTTCTCTAGCAGAATGGCGTGCTGAGCAGCCACGACATCTACTATACACCGAGTTTGTGCACATGGGCAAACTCGGTATACAGCTGAGGTGCATGCTGCTCTGGCACCCTCTGACCTCTTCTCCAGCCTCCTATGCCTGTCAAATGACAGGGAGTAAGCCTGTCACATAGCCAGCCTGCTGGCACAGTAGTAGCGCTACCACTCATCACATCGTCGACCTGGGCCATTGGAGGGCCTGCAGAGGGGAGGTAGATGCAGTGTCCCAGGAGACGCTCCTCTCCTTTGGGGGGAGGGATCACTGTCCCCACTGCAATACCACCACCTGGGTGACCACAGGTGGAGGTGCAGCTTGGAGGCGTCAAGTGGAAGGGGAGGGAGCCAGCTGCATTCCGGAGTGCTGGCACGTAATATGTGCACGTGCCCCTTAGTCCTAGCATGCTGGCCCCTCATGGGAGGATACTCTGAAAAGTCAGCATCTGAAGGCCGGTACAAGGAGGAGTCCTCTTCCTTGGAGGAGGAAGCAGACAAAGTGGAAGGGCTCTGTATAGGGAACAATGGTGCATGAAGAGCAGATGCAAACACCATCTCATCCATGGCCCTGTAAAACATGGGGAAGCACTCGCTGTGGCCCTAAATTGTTCCCAGGTGAGAGGTCCTAAAGGACCAGAAAGACCTGGGAGAAGAAGGGAAGGAGGAAGCAGAGAAAGATAGGCAGAATGTTCCTGGGAGATCGGGTCCTCTCTGCCATGGTTGTGGGAAAAAGCAGGGGACCACTCTGAAGAAAGGGGGATGCGCTGTCCAGACCCAACTTGCTGCTCAAACCTCCCTGATTCAGCAGGGGGAAGCCCACGGGGAGAAGACCCCTGGTAAGGAGACTGAAGCTGAGCAAACCCAGCAGGGTGGCCCCAGTCCCCACCCATTGCAGGACTCTATTCCCCAGAGGAGGAGGAGGAGGTGCCCATCCCAGCACTCCGACTCCAGTCAGAAGTGACCAAGGTCACACAAGTAGAGCGACAGACAGACCAGGCCCCCGAACCCCCCGACCAGGACCGAGCCCTACCCCTCAAGTGAGGTCCCACTATGGCAACCATCCTTAAGGTAGGGAGAAGAGAAAAACCAGAACCAGGGTCGGCCTCTTCCAACTTTGTGTTGGCACGCACCGATGAGCAAACCGACGCCATAATCGGCCTCCTCCATAGAAACGGCACCCAAAGTGGTGCCATCACCGAAATTGGCACTGACCACGGCACAGGAGCCGGCCGCAGCACTGACATTGACACCATCCCCAGAAATGGCGCCAACATCGATGCCGACCTTGGCATCAACATCTGGGGCAGCACCGACCTCAGGGATGGTGCCGACCACGACACCAACCCAAGAAACAGCATTGCCTGTGGTACCAACATCGGGAGCGACGTGCCTGAGATGGCGCCACTGGCGGCACCGATGGAGGAAAGGGTGGCGTCGTGCAAGAAGTCAGTCCCAAGACCGGAACCCACAGACGATGACCTCAAGCAGATCCTGGGGAGAGAACGTTGCTGCAGAGAGCTCGGTTGCCAATCTGGATCAGCCTGATCATCCTTCAAATCTGAGGAGCAGAGCATGGCAAATCTGATAGAGGCAACCCCGACCACTCTACCAGTCCTGGCACCAAGAGTGGTGTTTGGAGGGGACTCCGTGGCACCGGAAGGCCGGCCTTGCTCACCAACACCAGAATAGGTGTCAGGAGCCAAGGCCGCACCCCCCCGAAGTCCTTGAAGGGCCCGTCAATGCAGGCCCCGTGTGTAGCTGAAGCCTTGACACCGAAGCCTTGAGCGATCCATGGCCAGCCCCCCGGAGGAGGCCGATCACTCCCCCAACCACTCACCAGGTATCTGAGCTCAGTGAGACCTGAGCTGACGGAGGCCTACTCTCCCCCGGTGCGTATAGCAGTGGGAGGAGGACCTGGGGACCAGCCCAAGGTCCTTACCTTAGTGGAAAAGGAAAAAAAAGAGATTCAATGCCGTACAAACACTAGTTAAGAAAATTACAAAAGGATGCCAAATGTGGCATCGACAGGAGCGGCATCAAGTAGTCAGTCAGACAAGCAGAAAAAGGTAGTTGAGGAGCATCATATAGACTTCTTGCTCTCCCACGTAGTCTGAGCTGCAGCCTCGATAGCGGGAAAAACAGAACTGAGGTAGTGGAGGGGACGATGACGGTTACTGGCCAACTTGCGAGCGCCACACAATGTGTTGACCTCGAGGGCAGCACCATCCCCAACATCGCTCATCCTCCTAGAAGAAAAGCTTTTTAGGCTAAAAAGCTTCCCCCAGGGTCCTAATGCCTCCAGCGTAGTACACACCAGTGATGAATGGTCAAGATTGATACAGGTAATATCTAACTTTTCAGTGTAAACATACAACAGACATACCTTCGGCTGGAGGGCCCACTACACCCTGTATCATCATACATGCCTCTCTGACATTATATCCATGACTTTTCCTTTGATCTCTGGAAACCACCCTTTTCTAGAATGGTTTCAAACTGGGTTTGTGGATTGGAGCCAGGTCCTTTTGTTATCCTGGCTGACTAAACTAGCAGGGAACAATCTCACTCTGCCTTGGCCCTGTTTACATTCAAAACATGTATTTTTTGTGAAAGAGACTCAGCCCTTTAAAATTTTACCAAAACATGAAAATTATATACTCATCGTAATTCTTGATCTTAGACCATCTTCACCATTGAGTCACACTGATGGGTTCTGAGATGGAGGTGCTAGGACCCTGTGGGAGCCAGAACTTTTCAGGAGGGTTGGTGCTAAGGTAGGCTGCATGCATGCGCGGCACCGCAAGACTAGTTTGCACTGCATGCCGTCTCAGTACCTTTTTCATTGAGGAGGTGCAGCATAACCTAACTACATAAAACACCTAACCTAAAAAGGGCATAGGAAGGGTCAACAATAAGAAGCAGCATCTTCACAGCCCAAACCATTGCAAGGGAAAGTGAAGACCAATGAACAGAAAGAGTGAGCCCAGGGGATGGCGGGTGGGTGTGTGAATCAGTGGTGAAGATGGTCTAAAAAGATTAAGAATTATGTTGAATATATAACTTTCATATCTTTCAGAATCTATCTTCACCACTGATTCACACTGATGGGTTAGAGTACCAAGCATCCCCCTGACAGGGCGGCAGGATCTGGGGCTCACGCACGACAAGAATCCATTAAGGATTGTCCTGCCAAAGGAAGTATACTGCCTGGCATGGACATCCAGGGCACAGTGCTTGATGAAAGTGTGCACTGTGCTCCAAGTTGCAGCTCTGCAAATATCAGGGATAGGTACAGAGCGAATCTCTGCCAAGGACACAGTAACCACTGGGGTGGAGTGGGCATGAACCTAGCATTGCAACTTGACTTGTGCCATGGAATAACATTGGCGGAGACAAGTAACTATCCACATGGAAATGCATTTGATTGTAACTGGTTGACCCAGTCGGTTGGGGATGAAGGAGACAAAGAGCCACTTGGATTGCCAGAAGTCCTTGGTTCTACTGCGGTAGAACTGGAGGCCTTTTTTACCATCTAGAGAGGGGAGGGGCACTCCCCCTCATTCTGAAAATTTGGAAAGCATGTGGGCAGCACCAAAAGCTGGTTCAAGTGGAACTCCAAGAGACCACCTTAGGGAAAAACCTGGGGTGTGTGTGGAGACCCACCTTGTCTCTGTGAAAGACAGTATACGGAGGGTCTGTGACCAAAGCATGTATCTCAGAGACCCTGCGAGCAGAGGTGATGGCCACTAAAAATGAAGTTTTCCAAGGTAAAAATCTGAGGCCACACATAGCCAAGGGTTCAAAAGGCTTATGAGTGAGCATTTCCAACACAAGGTTGACGTACCAGGCAATAACAGGTTTCCTGACTTGGGGCCATGTGTGCAAAATACCTTCCAAGAACCTCTGAAAAAGATGTAGTTGAGCTAGAGTGAGGTTCAGAACTGGCTCGTGGTACGCTGAAATAGTGCACAGATGGACCTTAACCAAAGAATACTGAAGCCCAACATCAGAAAGATTCAGAGGATACTCCAAATTTTATCTGGAGGGCATCGAAATGGATCTATACAGGATTTGAAGCACCATTCAGCAAAATGTCTCCACTTGACTGTGTAAGTCTTTCTGGTTGAGGGCTTATGAGCAGCCATGAGAATCTCAGAGACCCTTTGAGAGACCTTGTGCCTGCTCACCTCTATCTCTTCAGGAGCCAGGTATGGAGATTAAGGGAGCACAAATTGGGATGAACCAGGGACTCCAGCGTCAGATGGTCTGTTTGCAGAGGGACTGGCCTCAGAGGGACAACTGACAAGTTGCTGAGCAGTGGAAACCATATCTGATGAGGCCAGCACAGGGTGATCAGAACCATTTTGCCCCCGTGTGCCTCCAGCCTGAGCAGTACCCTCTGAATTAGAGAACTAGCAGGAAATGCATACAGAAAGCGATTTGTCCACAGCAGCCTGAATGCATCCCGATAGAAAATACCAAATTCTGGATTTCTGAAGCAGAATCAAGGCACTTTGGTGTTGAATGGGGACACAAAAAAGTCCAGCTCTGGGGTTCCCCACTTGTCAAAGAGAAACTGCATGATGTCTGGTGCTAACGACCGCTCGTGAGGATCTGCTTCTGAGCTCCTCTGCCAGACTGTTCTGAGCCCCTGGAAAATAAATTGCTTTGATCAGAGCATACTGCTCCAAGCACCATTCCCACAATCTCACTGCTTCTCTTCAAAAAGGATCAGAGTGTGCTCCCCCGTTTGTTGATGTAGTACATAGCTGACTTGTTGTTTGTCTGCAGGAGGATTACCTTGTGGCAGACAAAGTTCATTAGGGCCCGAAGAACATACAGGACTGCTCTCATCTCCAACTCACAGATGTGGTGATGGGACTCTGCAGGGCTCCAGACTCCCTGCTTGTGGTGGCTCTGGCAATGGGCTCCCCACTCCAGCAGAGACGCATCTGTGGTGAGGGTTATCTGAGGTTCTGGGGGTGAGAAGGGGACAGCTTGGAGGAGACTGTCCTGAATCCATCAGACATGTGATCGAAGCAGAGACTTCATCACTTTGATGGGGTAAGACTGAAGATGTGCTGTCGGAGACCATTACATGGTGAGCATCCACTGAGTTGTCCTCATGTGCAAATACGTTAGAGGTACTGTGAAGACAGAGGAGGCAATAAGGCCTCTCATCCACTGCATGAGTCAGCCCGGATGGATTTGTTCTCTATGCAGAAGTAAGCCATCTGAAGGACTGCTTCCTTCTGTCTTCTAGGAGGAAGGCCTCGCCTTGGTAGTGTCCAAGAGGGCTCCGATACAGAGAAGCTGCTAAGAGGTTTGAAGCTGCAACTTCTCTAGATTCAGCAGGACCCCAGTGGAGGTCAGGACTGAGCTGCTGTAGTCACTGCCTGTTCCATGCCCTGCTTGAATGGGCTGGCTAACAGCCAGTCATCTGGACAGGGGAAGACTTGGAGTCCGAGTTTTCGGAGATGAGCTGCCAGAATCACAAAGCACTTTGTAAAGACTCAAAGCGCCTAGGATAACACAAAGGGAGGACTCGAAATTGGTAATGTTGGCCCACAGCCATGAAAAGGAGAAATCTGTGGTGGCCGGGTGGTCCGAGATATGCTGGTATGCGTCCTGCATATCCAGGGAAGCCAACCAGTCCTGTGGTTTGAGAAGCGGCAGCAGGGTCCCTAGGAAGTCCATCTTGAACTTCTGGTGAATGAACTTGTTCAGTTTTCTGAGATCGAGAATGGGGTGCATGCCCCCTGACTTCTTTGGAACGAGGAAGTAATGGGAGTATTAGCCTGTATTGCACTCTGCTTCTGGCACTACTTCCACTGCCCTGTTTCTCAAGAGGCTCACAATCTCTGTGGTGAGGAGGTCCGACATGGGGCTAAAAGAGGGTATTGCCTCTTGGGTGGATAATCCAGCGGGATCTCTGAAAAATTCAGTGAATATCCCTCCCAGATGATCCTTAAGACCCATTTGTCTGTGGTGATGGATTTCGACTGACAGTAAAACTGAGTCACATGCCCCCCCCCCCCACCGGAGAGGAGAGGTCTGCCTCAGGCAGTTGAGGCAGAACCAGGGCTGGAGCTTCAGAGGGTGACACTAGGTGCCTTCGGAGCCTGTGCCTTCAGTTGCACTTTCTTCTTTTGCTTTGGAGGCTGGGACTGAACTTGGACTCCCTTGCCTCTGCCACAAAATGACTGTTTATTGTGGTAAAAGCCTCAGTCTTTTTCCTTCTGGGGATGAGCTGCAGCAGGCTGAGAAGTTTTAATGGCTGTTCTATTCTCCTGAGAGGGTTTGAGGACTGTTCTACATGTTGGCCAAAGAGATAGGAGCCACTGAAGGGAACATTCATGACCTGATGCTTGACAACTTTGCAGAAGCCTGACGTCTGAGGCCAGGAGTGCCTCCTGATGCAGATTCCTGTGGTGGCAGAGCGGGAAGCAGTGTCATAAACAACCATAGCCGTCTTATACTGATAACTGCTAAAGAGTTAATACCATGGGTAAGAGTCTGAAGAATTTTCTCCTTAGTTGCCTAGTCTGGTAAGGCCTCTGGGAGAGATTTAACAGAGGTCCAGAGGGTGTATTCATATGTGGAGAAATGCCCTTGATAGCTAGCTATTCGCATGCTAAGGGTGACTGCTGCGAAAGCTCTCTTTCTCATCATGTCAGTCTTGCATGACTCTTTATTGATTGAATGTGCTGTGACCTCTTGAGGAAGAATGGCCCTGTCATTCTTGTCCAGAATGACAATGTTATCGGCAATAGGCTGGGAAGCCAGGATGGGTCTGTCCTTAGAACAGTAAACTTACGATCTATCTGTCGACAGACAGAGAGAATGGATGCAGACCTGGCCCACACTACCTCTGAGAGTGTCTCGAAAGCAAGTGGAACAGGATGTATCAGGTTGACCGGTATATTGGGAACACTGAGACACTCCAGCTGGCGTAGTTTCCCTGGGTCAATGGCAGACATTTCAAAGGCAAAGGTTGCATACATATTGCGAAGCAAAGCCTGGAAAGAAAGGTCCTCCTGTGGGACAGGAGGAGGGCCTGGAGTTGGGGTATCCAGGCTGTAAAAGGAGTCATTGTCACCATCTTCAGAAAGAATGAGGTTGGGGTCAGACTCATCCCTCTCCAACCCCTCTCCAGAAAGAGGAGCTGGGAGGGGAGTGGACCTAGGAATGCTCAGCCCAGCTTTATGGGTCAGAAAGACAGGTGACACCAGACAGGTGACACCAGCACCGTCAGGGGAGCCAGTGCAAATCCATCACTAGCCCAGCAGGAACCAGCACCAGGCCCGGCACCAGAGGAGCCAGTGCCACCAAAGATACTGAGCCCGGTGCCGAGGAATTCCTCGACGTCGAGGACAATACCAGGTGTGACACTGGTCGCAGCACCGAGATAGGCCCCAGGAGGCCTGAACCCATTGCCGAATCCAGAATCGTTCCATGGCATAGGTCCAGCTGGGACAGAAGTGACTGAAGGTACCTGGGCCAGTCCAAACACAGTGACACCACAAGGAGGTATGGCCAGTGGAACCGGCATTTGCAGTGCGGTCACTGACAAGGTCTCAAGGTACATTGTCAGAGCCAGATGCTCTACCTGGCAAGAATGTCTTGAATGCATTACCAATGACCCTGGCCTTTTGCAGGATGGGGCAAATGAACCAGACACTGTATCCACTGCTCCATAAGAGCTCCCAGTGGTGAAACTGCCCATCAGAATCTCCACAAGAGAACTGAGAGGGGCTTCAGACAAGTGACCTTGAATGACAGTGAGCAGGACTCGTCAAGGATACCAGTAGTGCTGGAGAGGGCCTTCTGCTTCCAGACCTAGAAGACCTCATTGCAGACCTGCCAGAGGGTGACCTCAAGCAGAACTATTTCTTCCCCTTCCAACGGGAAAAGGAAGAACTGAAGACCGAGCGATGCCAGGCCCCCGACAGAAATTAAGAATGGGCCCAATTCTTTTTGTGTTTATGAGAGAACTGTCCTCCCTCCCAAACACAGGACCGCCCATCAACAGAATCCTCCCTCAAAGAGGGAAGTGGACCGGAAACAACCCCGCTGCCAGAGCAGCATGCCTGAAGCAGCTCTCTGCCGTCACCATCACCGTCCATGGTCTTCAACTGTTGTTCGGTAGGGCTGAGAAAAACTGACAGGAAATTGTTTTTCTAAACTAAACTGACACAAAAATAACAAACACTAGCTTAAAATTACTAAAAAGGGAATGAACTGAATGTTGTCATATAAAAATGAAGATCTGACTCCTGGCGGGCAAGCAATGTTTTCACTGAAGCTCACTCGACAGCAGGGAAAAAAGGAACTGAGGAGGTTGAGAGCCAGTGCTGAGGTAAGCTATGCAGCGTGAGCTAGTCTTGCGGTGCCATGCATATGCACAATCCAGCTCAGCGCTGACCCTCCTGAAAAGTTCTGGCTCCCACAGGGTCCTAGCACCTCTGGCTCAGAACCCATCAATGTGAATCAATAGTGAAGATAGGTCCTGGAAGAGCAAAGCTTTTCAGATTAGATTATCAAACTTCTGCTTCCCAGACCCACTTGTGTGTACTGTGAGTACACAGAACATTTTACACAACAGGCCACTCACAGTTAACTTTCCTGTTGTGTGGACCACAGAAGAATGTAATTTCCAGTTTCCTCCAGACTTCCCACCTCAGCTGAAATATGTTAGCACAGATGATAATAAAAGTAACAAAATCCAGCCAGAGCCGATAGGGCTGTGAAGAGCTACCAAATGACCAAAGTTATTTTCTTGTTAGTGTCACATAGTGCTATTTAGTCACAATCGTCAAAAACTGCCATGCTGCTAAATCAGTCCTCTTGAATTTATTTAGTCAGAGTAAATGCTGCTGGTGTGTGTGTGTGTGTGTGTGACTGCTCCCAGATTAAGTTTGTCTTTTTCCTGTAACTGCAGGGCAATTTTCCAATGTTTTCCTGTAGATAACATTATTTTCAATGGAAGCCGAATTCCTCTGTTTTCCCATATTACTAATGCAAGTCTATGGGAAGAATTTCCCTGTAGATGGCTCCAAATCCCTGTAAAATACAGGAATCCCTGTAGATCTGGGAGCTGTGTGTGTGTGTGGTGTGTGTGTGCACGCGTGCACTTGGGCTGTGAAGAGCTACCAAATTACCAAAGTGATTTTCTTGTTGGTGTCATATAGTGCTGTCTAGTCACAATCATCAAAAACTGCCATGCTGCTAAATCAGTCCTCTTGAATTTATTTAGTCAGAGTAAATGCTGTGTGTGTATGTATGAATGCAATCTGTCCTGCCCTAGGAATGACCACTAACAGACTGCAGTTGCACTGTCTGTAATCTGACACTGAGTCTGACTTTCACTTTCACAAAAGCCAGACAAAATGACTCAACCCCTAGGTTACTGAAAGAAATAGAACAAATCTGTTAGACTGAGCTGGACAGATGATAGAAACAGCAGTTTAAAAAGTTTTTTTGTTAATATCCTGAGAAGTTCTGAGGTACAATACAGTAGCATCCCCCCTCACTTCAGATGCCTTTAACATAGAGCAGCAAACAGCAAAAATCAGAGGGGGAGTGCACTATTTTGCAGCTATTGAGGAATACTTTCAAATCTCCAAAAAGGGAGTTCCAAGATCAGCCTTTTAGAGCTACAGTCGGATCGATGACAGAAGGACTGTAGGCTCCGCCCAAAGCCGTAGAAAGCACACAAAAAATACATTGTTGTCACACTAGTCCATCTTCCCTTGTGTATACAATGTGTATATTTTTGTATTTTATTATTAAAAATTTGTGACCAGGAAAAGCATGTTGAGTTGGGAACCAGCTCATTTCCAGATGCATCCTAGGAGACAGGGATACAGAAGGAAGGAAGGGGGGAAAAACAGCAAATGCAACAAAAACAAACAACAATTTTGGGTGTTATAAACATGACGCAGTACAGACCAGGGAAGCAATAAATACAGCAAAGCAAGGCAGTCTAAATGCAACAGCTCTTGGGATCTGACAAGTTCATGAAACTTTGCTTCCATGACATGCCAAGTAGCAGCAGTATGCACAGCAGCAAGGAGACTGTTCCACAGACATGAAAATTACGTACCTACCGTAATTCTTGATCTTCTTGGACGAGTCTCCACCACTCATTCACACTATTGGGATCTGTGCCAGAGGCACTAGGACCCATCGGGATCAAACTTTCTGCTGGAGGGTCGACACCAGGAGATGGCGCTTGCTTGAGGCACGGTATACAAGCACTAGCTCGCGGCAATGACTGTCTACGGCTCGACCCTCCAACCCTCAGTACCTTTTACCAAGGAGGTGCAAGCGCAACTAACGTAAAGAGTAACCTAACCTTAAGACCGGACATAAGATAGTCCGGGCGACCGATAATAGAGGGTCAGCAAAAGTCTTCACGGCCCTGAATTTGAGGTGAAGACCAACACAGTGAGCTCGGGGATGGAGGGTGGGCGTGTGAATGAGTGGTGGAGACTCGTCCAGAAGATCAAAATTACAGTGGAGTGCGTAATTTTCATATCTTCCTGGACGCAAGTCTCCACCACTCATCTATTGAAGAATGCCGAGCTAAATAATCCCCAAAGAGGCGGCAGGAAGACCAAGAGCTCATGTTTCTAGGACAGAAGTCCATTAAGAATAGTTCTGCGAAGGTGGAATGTGCCTGGCATGAACATCCAGTGCATAATGTACTGAAGGTATGCACTGAGCTCCAGGTGGCGGCATTGCAGATGTCTGCAATCGAACATTGCAATTTCCGCTAGGGATGCGCGACCACTCTGGTAGAGTGGCGTAAACCCTACCTTCCAATTTAACCTGTGCCATGGAATAGCAATGTCGAAGACATGCCACTATACGATGAGATGCATCTGATAGCGACAGGTTGACCCAGTCGGTCTCTGCTGAAGGAAACAAACAGTTGTTGGGCTTTGCGAAAATCCTTGGTTCTATCTAGATAGAAACACAAGGCTCTCTTAACATCCAAGGAATGAAGAGATCGTTCCCCTTCATTTTGGAAGTCCTAAGTAAGAGGGAAGGACCAGAGGTTGGTTTAGATGGAATTCGACACAACCTTGGGAAGAAATTTAGGATGAGTCGAAGAACTACTTTGTCCTTATGGAACACAGTATCGGAGGGTCCGTAACTAGGGCATGTATCTCAGAGACCCTGCGGGCTGAGGTAATGGCCACTAGGAAGCAAATCTTCCAGGTGAGAAATTTTAGCTCACAGGTAGCCAGAGGTTCGAAAGGTTTCAGTGAGCATGTCTAGCCTAGGTTAATGTCCCAGGCTGCAACGGACGTCTTATAGGGGTCTGGTATGCAGAATTCCTTTAAGAAATCTCTTAACCATAGGTAACTGAGCCAGAGACAAAGAAAAACGGCTCATGATATGCTGAAATGGCACTAAGGTGAACTTTGACTGTAGAGTACTGAAGACCTAATTTGAGAGGTCCAAAAGGTACTCAAAACCTTGTCAGTGGACAGGAAAGGGATTCAAGAGACTTTGCACACCAGGCGGCACCTTCCACTTAGGCGTGTAAGTTTTCGAGTAGCTGGCTTCGAGCAGCCAGAAGAATGTCTGAAACTCTTGAGAGACATTGAACCGTTCACTTCTACCTCTTCAGGAGCCAAGCGTGAAGGTGAAGCGATCTCAGGTTGGGATGGACCACCGGACCCTGAGTCAACAGGTTCATCTGCAGGGGGAGTAGTCTCGGAGGGGCTGCCAACATATTGTTGAGTAGAGGAAACCATAGTTGTCGAGGACAAGAGGGGGCAATGAGAATCTTCTTGGTCCCCTGGGACTCGAATTTGAGAAGTACTCTCTGAATTAGAGGAAGAGGCGGAAAGGCGGAAAGAAAGCATTTTGTCCACCGCAGCCTGAACGCATCCTGACAGAAAATGCCAGGCCCTGGATTTCTGGAGCAGAAGAGAGGCAGTTTTGCATTGAGTGGGGATGCAAAAAGGTCCAGGTCTGGAGTTCCCCAATCTTCGAATAGTGATTGAACTATGGTTGAGTCGAGAGACCACTTGTGAGGATCTGCCTCTGTTCTGCTGAGACGGTCCACCAAGTCGTTTTGTACACCTGGCAGGTAGACCGCTTGAATTAGAGATTTGTGTTCCAAGCACCATTCCCACACCCTCATCGCTTCCCTGCAAAGGGGTGAGTGAGCACCGCCTGCTTGTTGATGTAATACATCACAGCTTTGTTGTCCGTTTGAAGGAGAATGTTCTTGTGACAGAGGATGTCCTTCAAAGCCCGGACCGCATAAAGGACGGCTCTCATCTCTAGGACATTTATATGAAGCTGGGCCTCGAGTTGAGTCCATACACCTAGAGTGTGGAGAGCGACAATGGGCTCCCCATCCCGTTAGCGATGCGCCTGTGGTGATGGAGATTTGATGATCCAGAGGAGCAAAGGAAATCCTTCCAGGAGATTGCTCTCTTGAGACCACCAGGTGAGAGACCTCTGTAAGGGTTCTGTCACCTTGATGGGATAAGACTGTGGGTGAGTGGTTGGGGACCACTGAGCACTGAGCATCCATTGGGTGGTTCTCATGTGTAGCCGAGCTAGGGGTACAGTGAACACTGAGGATGCCATGAGGCCTAACATACGTTGCATTGAGAGAGCTGTAACTGATCTGTTCTCCACAGTGTAACGGGCCATCTGAGATGCTCGAGCCTTCTGTCCTCTGGAAGAAAAACCTTGGCATAAGGGTGGCCAGTAGAGTCCCTATGAAAGGAATCTCTGGGAGGGCTGCAACTGTGACTTCTTTAGATTCAGCAGAACTCCCATGGACGTAGAAGGCGAGGCCGTCTGAGCGGCTTCAGGGTCCCCTGTCTGGAAGGGCTTGCTAGAAGCCAGTCGTCCAGGTAGGGAAACACTGGATTCGAAGCTTCCTGAGATGCGCCAGAGAACTACACAACACTTTGTAAAGACTCACGGCGCCGAGGATAGTCCAAAGGGCAGGACTCTGAACTGATAGTGTTGACCCAGAGCCACAAACCTCAGGAATTTGTGATGCCTCGGGTGAATAGGAATGTGCTGGTAAGCGTCCTGCATGTCCAGGGAGACTAGCCAGTCGTGTTGATGAAGCAAAGGTAACAGGGTTCCTAGAGAAATCATTTTGAATTTCTCCCTGGGGAGAAATTTGTTTAGCTTTCTGAGGTCTAGAATGGGGCGCATACCCCCAGACTTCTTTGGAACCAGAAAGTAGTGGGAGTAGAACCCTGTGTTTCGGTGATGCAGAGGCACCAGTTCTACTGCCCTGTTGTTCAGAAGCCCTGGATCTCGGGGCGAGAAGGTCTGACTGAAGGATTGACAGCCTGGGTTGTCGTTTGGGAGGACGATTAGGAGGGTCTCCAGAAAATTGAGAGAATACCCTTGGAGTATCCGAGACCCATTTGTCTGAGGTTATGGACTTCCACTGGTTGTAGAAGTGCATCAGGCGACCTCCACGGAGAGGAAAAGTCCACCTCGGGCAGTGGAGATGGAACTTGGGCCGGCAACTCATAAGGTAGCGCTGGGCGCTTTGGGCCCTTGCGCTTTCTGTTGCGTCTTCTTTTGAGGTTGGGCAGGTTGGCTCTTATGGAAACTTCCTCTGCCCCTGCCTCGAAAGGACTGACGATTATGAAACTGACGTTTACCGACATGCCCTCGAGAGGGGGTAGGAGGGGGTCGAGCCAGCCTAATGGCCGACCTGGTCTTCTGAGTAGCCTCTAGAGCTTGCTCTACCTGAGGACCAAAAAGATACGAGCCGTCAAAGGGCAACGCCATCACCTGCTGCTGTGCATCATTCGTGAAGCCCGAAGTATGCAACCAGGAGTGACGGCGAGTACAAATACCAGCAGCTGCTGAACGAGAAGCAGTGTCGAAAGCATCCATGGCTGCTTTGACCTGTTGGTTACTAGATTCAATACCTCTGGTAATGGTCAGAAGAAGCTCTGACTTAGAGTCCGAGTCCGGAAGAGCTTCAACCATTTGCTTGATAGAGTGCCACAGGATATACTCATACTGAGAAAAATAGCCCTGGTAACTGGCAATCGCATACTTAAAGTGGACAGCAAAGACTCTCTTACCTAATGTATCAATCTTACGAGACTCTTTGTTAATAGGTCGAGCTGTAGTAGCTTAGGAAGAACGACCTTATCATTCTCTGCCAGGACTACAATAGGATCCATAAGGCTTGAGATGCCAAAATGGGCGATCCTTGAGGCTGAATATTTCCTATCAATGGATTTAGCCACGAAGGGGTAAAAGCAGGATTATTCCATACCATTTGAGACAGCGTCTCGAAGGAAGGTTGAATTGGAGGAGTCAAATCCGTAGGGATCTCCGAAGCATGAAGATATTGGAGTCTTAACAGCTTCCCAGGATCGATGTCTGTAGTCTGGGGAGAAAGAGTAGAGCTCAGGGTTCTTCAACAGAGACTTAAAGGACAGGTCCTCGACCACAGGCTCTGTAGCAGTGAAAGATCCTGCCTGTCACTTCATCACCCAACGAAGGTCTGGGTCAGGCTCAACGTCATCTCCTGATAGTCCAGGGAGGACTGTTTGGACAGGAAAGGAGTGAAATACAGAAGAGGAAGGAAGAATTGAGAGAAGAGAGTCCTCGAGAGCTCCAGCGCCGAGGAGGCAAGCAGGACCAGCAGCGCCGAAGAAGAACCAGGCGCCGAAGCCACCGGCAGTGCGGGCCGGCGCCAAAGGCAGCGCTGACAAGCCCTGCGACGCCAGCAGCGCCGACAAGCCCGCCGACGCTGCAGACGGCGCCGAAAGCATCCCAGGACCCTGAGAAACATGGTTAGAAGGGAAAAAAGCAGGAGATAAGGGCATCGGTGTGGCCTCCTGCGCCGCAGCCATGTGAGGGGGAGGAACACCCAAGCGCGGAGTCGTCGGCACCGAGGAAGGTGCCGCGTGACCAGGAAAGTCCAACCGCCCTACCTGGTCGCCCGACAAGCCGAGGCCCACGGGCAGCAGGCAGGTAGCAGAACCAACCTCCGAGCCCACTGCTCCATAGGCGGCCCACTGATGAAACTGCTCATCTGAAGACCTACCAATAAGCGGGGTAGGACTCCGATGCGAAGCAGTGGCTACGGGCAGAAGTTGGCGACTCCGAAGGAGGACCGGCAACTAGCACGATAACAGAGCGTCGCGGCGCAGACATATCAGCGGGCGACCTCGAGTGATCCTTCTCTTTTAGACCTGTGGGCGAAGAAGAGCTCGAGGCGAACGGTGCCGAAATGCGACCGTTTGTTTTATGCCTCTGGGGACCGCCCATCCCCTGGGCATTGGACTGACCGTTATCGGACCCCGTTCAGGAGAAGGGCGGACGGACCCAGCCCGACTGACTGAACAGCTTTCATCTGAAGAATCTCCCTACATCACCTGACCTGCTCATGAGTCGACTCCGTCAAGTAGGCTGAGACTTCTTTATTGTATATTAAAATAGAATAAACTTAAGCGATACTATATCGAGATAATACTACAAAAAAATAAACTGAAAACTATGCTGCTAGTTTGAAGTTTGACTCCCAATGACGGCGTCGTTACTGAAGCACTCGTGAGGAAAAAAGGAACTGAGGCGGTTGGAGGGGTCTGATGCTCGAGATAGTCATTGCCGCGCGAGCTAATGCTCGCGGCGCCATCTCTGGTGTCGACCCTCCAGCAAAAAGTTTGCTCCCGATGGGTCCTAGTGCTTCCGGCGCAGATCCCAATAGTGTAAATGAGTGGTGGAGACTTATGTCCAGGAAGATTGAGCAGTCTGTAGGAGAAACCTGCTTGTCCATTTGCCTTGGATGGTAAGAAAATATTACTCAATGGACAACACACAGAGATGCAACACTGTAAAATCCTATGGATAAGAGCTCTGTTGCACACATGCAAATCCTTAAACTCCTTCCTCTATGAGATTATTATATAAATACAGCAGACAGACAATGAGTCAGTTCGCTCCTTGTGAAAACATGCACTTATACTGTCACAGCTATGAGTCAGTTACTGACCTGCTCCCCTTTGGATCCAGGCTGGCCTTCCACACCTGGTGGTCCAGGAAGCCCCTAAAAATGTAAACATTAGTAAGGTTTTCTCCGACATAGATATCAGGATCTTCATATTTTACAAAAACCAGGTAAACCAGATTTATTAGAATGATAACACATCGGTACATCATATATTGTACGCTGACTTCATAAGCAGATTTGACATGATACTTGTACTCATACCAAGACATACCATACCATCCACAGTGGGTTCCCAAGATATACCATACTGTCTATAGCAGGTTCCTATTTCTATACCTGCATTGCAGGGCAGGAAATGAGGGTTACTCACCTGTAACTGTAGTTCTAGGAATGATATATGGTGCACAGTCACACGTTGGCAGTCTTCCTTCCCCTTTAAATCCAGCTGGAACATCTTCAAGCTAAGCTCCTCCCACCCAGGTAGCTCCACCCCGTGATATCAGATCTTGCACGCTGGAAGCAAGGACCCGTGTGCCACTTGCCAGGAGAGGTCATGTGGGTTGTGTGGATGTGCACCATATACCACTGCTGGAAATGTAATTTACATACCTACCGTAATTCTTGATCTTCCTGTGTATCATCACCATTCATCACTTTTGAGTGTATGCTGTAGTGCAGCACCCTGCAAGAGCTTTTTTTTTTTTGTTAGGGTAAGGAGCTGTCGATGGTGGTGTTGCCCATGAGGCCGACACACTGTGTGGTGCTCACTGGTTGGCCAGAAACGGCCATTGGCTCCTCCTCCACCTCAATCCTGCTCATCGGAGAGACAGGGGAAAAACAGAGGGATAGAGAAAAACAAGGGCAGGGCAAGGGAGCTTGAGGGACAGCGTAAGAACAATATATAAACTGAAAAAAGAACAGGCCAACCAGAGGATAGAGGGGGAGGAGAATCTGGGAGGGTATGGGCTGAAAAGGCCCAGTCCCTAGATGGCCATAAGGACAGGAAAGAAGGAAAGAAGAGAGAGAGAGAGAGAGAGAGAGAGAGAGAGAATAATGGGAGGAAGGACAAAAGGGAAGGAGGGACCCATCAATCCATGCGTCTTGAGAGACTCAGTGCCTACAAAGGCAGGCAGACAGCTAGGCCGCAGGCAGTTGCTGTATGCTCCGCATCCTAACGTTATTATTATCCCCTTCCAGGGATAGACTGAGCATCCATGGAGAGGGTCCTTCCTTCCTCCAACCCCCTACTGGGTGGAAAATGTAACCCCTGATCAGGATTCCTCACTCCTCATCCTGGTTACCATTTTCCAAAAAGGAGAACCCACAGGATTCGGGGAGGGAGAAGTGAGGACCCCACCTATTTAATAACACCTCCCTCCCTCCCAGAAGGGGGAGGAAGGTTGAGGAAGTAGAAAAGTAAGAAGACAGAGAACGTAAAGGGAAGAAGTCCCTGCTGGCCCCATTCCTTCCCCGTATCCAAGGGGACCTGAAACGAGTCGACACACCCCAAAGGGAGTGGACCAACCCCTGAGGTCCTACCCAGGACAAGGGGAGAAAGGCCCACCAGTAGTCCCCCATCCCAATTTTTTTGACTGAGAAGCCCTATGAGCCTTCCTCTGAAGAGTCCCCTCCGCAGCTTCCTAGGAACAAGGAGGGGCCCAAAGGATACAGTGGGAGTCCCAACTGGTTCCCTGAGGAAGAGGACGAGCAGGGAGAAGGCATCACTCAGAGACTGAGACCTTCTGAGGGGGAAGGTGGGTGGGATTCAGTGATGAATGATGAAGATACACAGGAAGATCAAAAATTACAGTAAGTATGCAATTTACATATCTTCCCTGTGTCAGTCTCCACTATTCATCACTGTTGAGTGAGTACTGAGCCCCCTGAAAGGGGGTTCAGCACTTCTCTGAGGGACAGATGTTCCTCAGCCTCCCGTGGGGGAAACACAGAAGGAGGAGACCCACTCCAGGCCAGTTAGGCCTGTTACTGGTCAGGATGAGGTGGGGTCCCCCATTCCTTGGGGGAAGGAAGGCACCCCTGCAGATCCCGCTTCATCCTACAGAAGAAAAGACAGGTTCTCCAGAATGTGGAGGCAATCACCCTATGCCAGGCCAAGGGTGAGGATCTTGACAGGTGAAGCCATCCCGTCCGCCTAATGCAGTTCGCTGTCCCCGCTAGCCAGGAAGCGACCTCACTGGCACATAAGATGCCCGGCCTATCACAGAGAGGGCTGTGGCCTGCCTGGCTGCCTCCGAATCAGGCAACGATGCCAGCACCTGACCCAGCATCACCCACAGATGCCTGTTATAGGCAGAGTGTTGTGCCCGATGAGACTCGATACAAAGCATCACCCGCTCTGAGGAGAAAACTCTCTGCCCCAAGACAGTCGACTCAGCAGAGTCCAGATCCAGGGGCGGTCGCGGACCGGGCATCTATGCCCGTAGGGTTGTGCAACCCACGCCACTCCCACAGAGGATGAGGCAATGTACCTGGAGACTCCTGGAAGGCCAAATATCAACGCTGGCAGTCTGAAGGGGCTGGAGCTGGGGTGGAGGGAAACTGCCAGCCACCGTACGACGCCTCCTGGAAGGGTATAGGCCAGGAAGGGACCACCAAGTAGTGCGCACTGTATTCACCTAAGAAAGTGTGCATTGTACGCTTGGTGTTGCATCTTGCCACATACGAAATGTGCTGGTCCCCGACCAGCCTCGCAAGGAAGCGCTGATATTCCACCTGATCAGCGTCGGAGGACAGGTGGACTGAAGTCTGCTCTCACGCAATGAAGGAAGACGAGGAGGCCAAAGAACCTGTTGATTCAGATTCTGGCTACAGTGGGGGAGACAGGCAAAATACCTACTTGTCCATGGCCCTCACATATCATGGAAACTCTGCAGCCTGAGATCTGAACTGTTCCCAGGTCAAAGGACCCGAAGGACCCACATGGCCTGGGAGAAGAGGGTCTGGACGCAGAGGCAAGAGGGGGAAACTTTTCATGGCAAGTGAAACACCTCTGCTAGGGCTAGAGGACCTAGCAGGTGATCCTGGACTATGAGGGGGATCTGTAAGTGGGATCAGTCAAAGACCAATCAACCAGCCTGAAGCAGTCAGGACTAAGCCCTGGAGGGAAAGCATCCCTATAAGGGGACCGGGGCCACCTGCGTCCTGAAGGGTGGACCCCAACTCCACCCAACAAGGACTCCCTCGAAGGGGATGAGGGAGAGAACTTGGGCTCAGCACTGTGGCTCCTCCCCAAGCCCAGAAGGGCTCCAGAGGAGCACCGCAGCCCCTCGTCCAATCCCCTCAACCCCGCCAACTCCAAGGAAGACCTCTTCCTCATTCCCTTTGCATTAGACCGGCCCAGTTCCACAGGCTCCCCAAGGAGAGCTGTAGAAAAGGGGGTCCCATTTCCAGTGTCAGAGGGAATAATGGCACTGAGAATGGCAGCCGACCCCACCCTCAACATTGGAACAGCTATCCTGCACCGAGGCCGCCCTCAGTGCAGGAACCAGCACCAACCGCAGTCACCAGAGCTGTGGGGAGGGGCACCTAGGATGGTGCAACAGTCCTGGGCCCTGGAGAACCCACCAACTCCAAGGAGTCAGGTCACCAGTCCGGGTTGGCCTCCTGATCATCTGGCTCTGGAGAGCAGGAGATCTAAAAGACATCCAAACTGGTGACCTTGGGGGTTCTCCCACCCTCGGCACCATGAATGACACCATAGGTGGGCCCAGTGCCCCTTGCAGCCCCCTTTTGATCACCAGAGCTGCAAAGAGTTCCAGGATCCAAGGCGGTGCCAGCAGGTGGCGCTGAGGAACATCCTGTGCAGGATCCAGCAACCGTGGGCCACAACACTGGGGTAGCCTGCACCTCCGAGGAGGTGACTGCCAGGGCGGTGCTCCCGGCCTGGCTCTGGGGGAACCAGACTGGTCCTCCAGCACTGTGGAAGAGGCCTCCTCAATGGCAAGGTTAGAAGGAGGCCCCCTCCTCACTGGACTGTATAAGCCCGGGAGGGGACCCAGAGGAAGGGCAAAGTGACCTGTGCTTGGATACTCGCGTGTGACGCCACACCCCAAAAGTCGGCAGAGCCCTGCTGACTTTGAATGTGCGGCATTCAAGAACACTGCAGTCCATTGAGAAGCAGGTGTTGCAGTTGTCCATATCATATTGAGGTCCAAGACAGGTTTGGCAGACATCATGCTGGTCTGTCATGGAAATTTGCCGGCTGCAGGGACACCGACGCATAGGAGGTCAGCCCGCTTTCAAAGAAAACTTCTTGTCCCCCGAACCTGGCATGATGCGAATGGTAACTAAAACAATAAACAGTAAAAACAGGTTACTCACCTGTAACAGTAGTTCTAGGAGTGGTATATGTTGTTCATCCACACTTGTTGGCATGTCCTTTCCCTTTAAGAATCTTGCTGGAAGGCCTGAAAGCTGGCTCCTCCCACCCACCCGGGTGATATATCCCTTGGCTCTGCCCCTTGATGCCAGATCTTGCTCACTGGTCTGGAAGCAGAGGGTTGTGCATCGAAGCCAGGGAGGTTGGGTGGGTTCATGTGGATGAACAACATATACCACTCCTAGAACTACCGATACAAGTGAGTAACCCGTTTTTCTAGGATCGTGGATATGTTGTTCTAGCCACACTTCCTGGCAGACTCCTAGCAGTTCTCCCAGAGGAGGGCGGCAAGGCGCACACCCCTTACTTAATGAGAGATTGGAGAACTGAGGCCCCAAAACCAGCATCCCGGCATAACTCTAGGTCAATGTGGTAGTGGGAAATGAAGGTGTTTGCTGACTGCCAGGTAGCAGCCCTGCAGATATCCTGGATAGAGACAACCCTAGAAGCAGCCACCGGTGCAGCAGTATGACAGGTGGAATAAGCTCTTATCCCTACCGGAGGCTCCTTGCCCACCAACTGGTAGCAGGTATTCATCTGCCAATCGTCCACCTTGCTGCAGGTCTGCCAGGTGCGGCTTCAGCATAGGTGACAAACAGCTGGCAAACCTCTCCCCAAACTTCAGTTGTACGCTCCTTGTAATAAGAGAGCACCCATCTCAGGTCCAAAGTATGGAGCCTGTACTCGGCCTCCGAGGTTTAATTGGTGTAGTACACTGCCAGAGTCAACACCTGGTTGAGGTGAAACTCCAACACCACCTTTGGAAGGAATTTCAGGTGGGGGTGCAGGACAACCTTGTCCCTGTGGAAGACCAGTTAAGGAGACTTGACAGAGAGTGCCTGTAGCTCCCTAGTCCTTCTGGTTGACATGATAGCCACCAGGAAGGCAGTCTTCCTTGAGATGTGTGACATCTCACACCTGTGCACTGGTTTGAATGGCTTGCCAATGAGCTTTGCCAATACCAGCAGTAGATCCCATGGTGGTGGTGGTTCATGCACCGGAGGGAAAATGTGGTTGAGGCCTTTATAGAAGTGCCAGGCCGCCTTCTCCTGGGCCTCTGTCTGCTGACCAGCCCATGCCTGATCAGCAGCGATAGCTGCCAGGTGCACCTTAAGGGTCGGAGACCGAAGACCTCCTTTGGAGCGAGACCAAAGGTACTTGAGGATGCTAGCCACTGGACAGGACTAAGGGTCCAGGCCCTTGCCATGAAACCAGATGGAGAAGATCTTCCATTTGAAGGCACAGCACCCCTGGTTGACTCCTTCCTAGATGCCTCAACTACAGTGAGTACATCTTCGGAGCGACCCAAAGCCTGGAACTCTAGCCACTAAGAAACCAAGCTGTCAGGTGCAGGGATTGAAAGTCTGGATGGAATACCTTTCCCTGATTGATCGAGAGCAGGTCTGGGCACGCTGGAAGATGCCTCGCGGGCCTGGTGCTGAGACTGAGGAGATCTGGATATCAAAACTAGCAAGGCCGGTCTGGGGCTACGAGGATCACCTGTGCCTTTTACCTCCTGACCTTGAGGAGCACCTTGTGAACCAAGAGAAGTGGAGGGAAGGTATAGAAGAGGCCTGGGGTCCACTGCCTCAAGAAGGCATCCCCCTGCAGCAAGCCCTGCTGAAGGGGGCAGGCATGAAACAGCCTCAGCTTTGTGTTCTCCCTGGAGGCAAACAGATCCACCTGAGGTTTGTCCCAGTGGGAGAACAGGCTGTGGACTACCTCCGGATGGAGAGACCACCCGTGGGATGCCTCGCCCACATGGCTGAGGGTGTCCGCCAACTGACTGGAGGCTCCTGCCACATGGATGGCTAGGAGATCTGCCTCTAGTTGGCTCACAAGGGTCCAGATGCAGAACGCTTCCCTGCACAGAGGCCGGGAGTGTGTGCCTTCCTGCTTGTTGAGATAGTACATGGTCATGGTATTGTTCGTCTGGACCTGTACCACTTGACTCCAAAGAAATGGAGCAAATGCAGTCAGTGCCAGCCGAACTGCTCAGAGCTCCAGCAGGTTGATATGACATCGGGATTTCTCGGGGGTCCAGAGCCCATGGACTCTGTGATTCCCCATGTGGGCACCCCAGCCCGTGAGAGAGGTATCGGTCATCAGAATGACTGTCGGCTCGAGACAGACAAATGGGATCTCTTCCTGCAGACATTCTAGGATGGTCCACCATTGCAGAGTGTCCCACATCTTCTGGATTACAGTGACCAGCTGGTCGAAGTGACTGAGTTGCTGAGTCCACTGGTTGTCCAGCTCCCATTGGAAGAGGCGCATATGCCACCAGGCCTATCAGACCATGGCCGTCATGTACCCCAGAAGGTGCAGGAAGTCCCAGGCAGAGCGCAAGTGCCCAACTAGAAATGACTGGGCAAAGGAAGAGAGAATCTCTGCCCTGTCCATCCGGAGCCTGGCTATGGCTTGGCAGGAGTCGAGCTCTGCCCCGATGAAGTAGACCACCTGCGAAAGTATGAGTTCCAACTTAGTCTTGTGGACCAGGAGACTAAGTTCAATGCAGGTCTGGAGAGCCAGATCCCTGGATTTCTCTGCCTCCTGCATGGAGGGACCCACTATAAGCCAGTCATTGAGATAGGGGTACACTCTGACCCCCGAAGCCGAAGCTGGGTCGCCACTACTGCAAAGCATTTGGTGAAGACACAGGGGGCCGATGATAGGCCAAATGGGATGGCTTGGAACACGAAGAGGGCTCCCTCTGCTTGGAAGCAGAGGAACCTTCGGTGAGACGGATGGATCGGGATGTGAAAGAACGCGTCCTGGAGATCCAGTGAGCAGAAATAGAAATTACGTACTTACCGTAATTATTGATCTGACAGTCTCCATCACTCGTTCACACTAGTGGGATAGCGCCGGAGGCACTAGGACCAAGCGGGAGCCAAACATTTTCTGAAGGGTTGGTGCAGAGGTAGGACCGCACATGCACAGAACCGCGAGACTGACTCGCACCTGTGTAGGCTATCTCGGCATCGATCCTCCAACCGCCTCAGTTCCTTTTTGACTGAGGACGTGCAGTGTAACTAATGAGAATAACTAATTCTGAGTTTCTGGGCCTGAGAGGGCCCAGATGGCCTTTGTAAGAAAGGTCAAAGAACAATGTCTTTACAGTCCGAACCATAGGGCCATGAAGACCAGGAAAGAAAAACGAGTGAACCCAGGGGATGGTGGGTGGGCGTGTGAATGAGTGATGGAGACTGTCCAAGAAGATCATTAATTACGGTAAGTACGTAATTTCCATTTCTTCCTGGACTAAATTTCCATCACTCATTCACACTAGTGGGAGAGTACCGAGCTAAAACCAACAACCCTGAGTAGGGTGGCAGGTGATAGGGTTCACCCAGAAAGGAGAATGGTTTTCACTTAGTCACTGAAACCTTCCTGATGGAAGGCGAAGCACAACTTAGAAGCCTGTTGTGGTGGTCCAGAAGAATCAGATCCTAGCCACTGCATATCCCAAAAAGGAATCATCCTGCCCCTGTGTGTATAACTGTAGTAGCAGTCTCTGAACTCAGGGAAGAAAGGAAAAAGTGTACAGGAGGATGTGTCCACTGCAGAAAAAAACATTCCGACAGAAAAAACGGGCTGGATTTGTAAGGCAAATAGAGGTAGATGTGCGTCAAAGAGGGACACAGCAGGACCAAGCTAGGGCTAACCCATTCGTTAAAGTGACCGAATAGCAGCAGAAGTGGCTCAATGTGGTGAGACACTACTTACTCCGGCCTCCCTGAAGGGAGTAGGAGGACTCTAGTTTGCCTTGTTGAAAAAAACAAACATCACAGCTCCGTCACACAGTCGGAGAGGACAGCTTCATGTGCAACTGGCTCAGAACCAGTGCGCAGGAACTGAAGGTGTGAATATTTGAGAAGTTATCTCGGAAAAGACCTACTTGACCTATGATCAAGAAAGGAGCATGTCGTCTGTTAAGCTGAAGCAAGCATGGAAGTAGGAATCTAAGTTCCAACTTGCTGATGAGTCACTTCTGTTGCTGCGAGGCTCTGATCAAGAGAAGAAAGCCTGATAAAAAAAGAGGGACTAACAGACTGGTTAGATGCCTAGGTTTTGGAAATCTCGGAATAAGAGAAATCTCTCTAGAGACAAGAGGTGAGCCATACCATCGCTGGATCAGACTGCCCCTAGGGGTAGAAGAAATCAGGTACTCTTTACCAAAGTTTAGAGACGACCACCTCAAGGTTGAGGCGGAACCTGACCAGATCCAAAGTGTGGTATTGGGAAATTCTGACTAGGCCCTGTGCTGTGAAAATTCTAATCTTTTTTTTTTTTTTTTTTAATTATTAGTCTGAGCCTGACAAGGTTGCAGGCTGCTATTTCTCAAGGATTGCCTGATACAGAAATGACAAGGATGTCATCCCTCTGAGGAGCAGGAGGAGCCTGAGGATCCATAACTGAACTCTTAAGTGGACTAATAATAATAGCTAGACAGATGTTAAACACCTGTGCCATAGCAGCCACCAGAGGGGCAGTATCAGAAGAGGGCCGTATACCCCTATCAAAGGAGTGGAAGAGTCTGTGCATCTCCCGACCATTGAATTAGAATGTTCCACACAGTGTAATTGCCTTGACGACTGAAGGAGTCTAGACGCAGAGGTGTATGGTCCACAGATGTAGTCTGAACACTATGGTGGACCCCATTAATGAGGAACTACTGAAAAGAGCTTCCATCACGGACTCTGATGATAGAGAGGGCGTGTCCTTCAGTATATAAAATGAGTCACCCGCTGTATCACTGACCAGAAGGACAGGGAGAGACTCATCTAGATGCCCTTCTACCGTAGAAGGACCCCAAAGAGAGGTCTAGGTCAGAGCCACTAGAGACTCCGTCACCAGGAAGAAAAAATTACTCACCTTAGTAATTGCTTTTCTTCTCATGGAGTCTTGCTATATTATGACTTAAGGCAGTTAGCCACAGCACTTGAACTGCCCGGAGAGAAACAGTTAACTCAGGGAGACTGGAGTTTTAAAGCTAGCAGGCTATGCCAAAACTCTATCTGGCAAGTTTCAAATGAAACTGTCAGATCTTTACAAGCTAATACTAAGCAGCAAGTCTGTGTGGAAAGCTCTACACTAGCCAAGTGGCTACCTACTAGTAGGAATAACAACAGCGAACACAACAACAACAAGAGCAATAATAATAATAACAATGATAATAATATTATTAGTTTCCCTAACAAGCACTATTAGACCCCCTTCCCCAAAGACTCAAGTCCTGGAAGGGGCCTATATAATAAAAACAGAAATACCTGGTTCCTAACCCTAAATAAAGGGAAAGGAAGAACTAAAATGGCATGACACAGTGCTTGCACTAATTTGCCAACCCCTACCCAAGTAGAAGTTCTGAGGGTAGGTTGGGTGGAGTGGTCATAATATAGCAAGACTCCATGAGAAGAAAAGCAACTACTAAGGTGAGTAATTTTTTCTTCAAACACCATGAAGTCTTGCTATATTTGACTGACAAAACAGATTACACAGCAGTACCTCCATGGAGGAGGGTCAGAACCTACTTAGGAAATAGGCTCTGAAGCACAGCTGTGCCAAAACGAGCATCTCTCCTGGACTGGACATCCAGGGAATAATGCTTGGTAAAAGTGTGAACTGTTTTCCAAGTAGCAGCTTGACAGATTTCCAATGGGAATATCTCTAGCAGCCGCTAGAGATGCAGCTGCTACCCTGGTGGAGTGAGCCCTCAGTCCTGGTGGGGTTCTCTACCTAGTTTTTGGTAACAAAATTGGATACAAGAGACAATCCACCTTGCAATTGTCCTCTTAGTGGCAGGTTTCCCTTTGCCAACCTCGCCATAGGTAAGGAAGAGTTGGAGGGATTCGAACCTGTGACCCTTGGTGCGTTCCAAATAGTAGCTTAAAGCTCTTTTGACGTCTAAACTGTGCAGTCTTCTCTCACCCGAGGAAGAATGCTCAGTGAAAAATACTGGAAGAGAGATGGATTGGTTCAGATGGAAATCTGAAACCACTTTAGGCAAAAACTTTCTGTTAGTCCTAAGGACTACCTTATCTCTGTGAAAAGATATAAAATCTTTTTCCACTGACAGGGCTTGTAATTCACTTATGCGTCTGGCAGAAGTGATAGCCACTAGAAAAACAGTTTTCCAAGTTAGAAACTTGAGATCTGCTGAAGACAGAGGCTCAAAGGGGGGTTGCATTAACTGAGCAATGCAAACATTCAGGTCCCAGGCAGGAGCTGGTTCCCGAAAAGGAGGGTTAGTGTGAAGTAACCCCTTAAAAAACTTGGAAAACACAGGATGAGAGGAAAGAAGCAGGCTTCCCTGCTGATACAAAAGCAGAGACAGCTGCCAGATGAACCTTTAAGGTAGCTGGCCTAAGGCCTAGGAATTTAAATGGACCAAATAGTCCAGTAAAATGGGCAAATCAGCAGATTCTGGGACAATTTGTTTCTCAGAACACCAGATGGAAAACCTCTTCCACTTAGAATTGTAAGTGGCCCTAGTGGAAGGCTTCCTTGAAGCCTTTTAAAATATCCAGGACACCTTGAGAAAGGTGTAAATCAGCAAACTCTAACTCCTCAAGAGCCAAGCCTTGAGATGGAGGGATCTGAGGTCCGGATACCACACTCTCCCCTGTGCACAGGCCAGCAAGTCGTGGACTCTGGGTAAGCTCAGGGCAGGGTGGACTGTCAGGGACAGAAGCAGAGGGTACCAGGGCTGTCTGGCCCAATCTGGAGCAGTCAGAATCACTTTGCAGGGCTGAGATCTGATTTTTACTAATACCCTGAAGAGAAGAGGGAAGGGGGGGAAGGCATCTAGGAACTTCCCCTTCCAATCCAACAGAAAGGCGTCCAGAGGGACTGAGCCCAACACTGGAGGCCTGCAACAAAATAGAGGAAGTTGGTGGTTGTCTGGGGCTGCAAAAGATCTATCTGAGGGGTGCCCCATCTGGCAAAGACCGACCCCAGCACCTGAGGATTCAGAGCCCATTCGTGATGGCCCTGAGAAATCCTGCTATGGGCATCCGCCAGGACATTGTCCTTCCCTGGAAGGTGAACTGCTATCAGGGAGGTGTTCAGGGAGTAAGCCAAAGACCACAACTTCATTGCTTCGGTGCACAAGGCTGATGACCGAGTGGCCTCTTGCTTGTTGATGTACCACATTGTTGTGGCGTTGTCTGTCCTGACTTGAACTACTTTGTTCTGGACAGAAGCTGAAAAAACCTGAAGAGCTAAAAAGACAGCTCTGAGTTCCAAAAGACTGATGTGGAGCAGAGATTCCTGAGGGGACCACACTCCCTGAGTGGAAAGGTCGCCCAAGTGAGCCCCCCACCCTAGCAGGGAGGCATCCGTGGTGAGGTGAGGGAGTGGGAAACGGGAATGAAGGGAACCCCTTGTGTTAGATTGCTTTGATCCTGCCACCACTGGAGAGCCAGGATCAAAGTTTGGGTCACTGGGACTAATTTGGTAAGGGGGTCCCTCCTTTGAGACCAATAGGCCCTCAAATGGAACTGAATGTCCCTCATCTGGAATCTTGCTCCTTGCACAACAGCTGTGGAAGCAGCCATGTGCCCTAGGAGTTGCAGAAAATGCCTTGTTGGTCGAGAGACCCGAGGGTAAGGAGGATGCCAGGGCAATGAGTCTGTCTACCCTTTCCGAGGGAGAAATGCCCTGGCTAACTTTGTGTTCAATTCTGCACCTATGAAAGTTAGTACCTGAACTGGTTCCAGAACTGACTTTGGTAAATTCAGCAGGAATCTCAGGGAAGTGAGAAGCTGCTGGGTGACTTGCAAGTGGGATTTTACCTGATCTGGAGACTGACCCACTATGAGCCAGTCGTCCAGGTAAGGAAACACAGCAACCCCTTGCCTTCTTAAATGAGCCACTACCACAGCTAGACATTTTGTGAATACCCTTGGAGCAGAGGTAAGGCCGAAGGGCATTGCTCTGAACTGGTAGTGGCCTGAGGGCAGTTCAACCTGAGGTACTTTCGTGAGAAGGCCTGATCAGGACATGAAAATAGGCATCCTTGAGGTCCAGGGAAGCTAGCCAGTCCTGGCCTCAGGGAAGGCAAAATCATTGCCAGAGTTAACATTTTGAACTTTGGTTTCAAAAGATGCTTGTTCAGGTACCTTAAATCTAGAATGGCGCATTCTCCTGTCTTTGGGGTAAGAAAGTATCTTGAGTACAGCCCCTTGCCCTGGTGGCAAGGAGGGACCCTTTCCACTGCTTTGCAGTCTAGAAGAGAAGAAACCTCTGCTTCCAAAGCAAGGGCTTCTGAAGGATTTGCAGGTGGAAAATGTCTGGCTCTCATCTTTGGAAACTGTTTGAAGCTGAGAACCAGACCCTGGCTTACTACCTCCAGAACCCATCTGTCCGAAGTTAGGGACAGCCAGTTCTGGCTGAAATAAGCCAACCTGCCCCCCACCGGTACAGGAGAATCGGCCCTGGGCACCCCATCAGGGTGCCTGCTTGGCAGCAGCCTTAGGCTGAGGGAAGGGGGACGGTTTACTTGTGCCCCGTCTACCTCTGCCTCTGAAGAAACCCCTCTGTGCAAACGCAGAGGAGGCTTGAGATTGTTAAAAAGGCCTGTGGAAAGGCCTGCCCCTACCTCTGGGAGCGTGCCTTTGTGGAGTGGCATGCCTCTCCTTGGCCTGGGCACTTTTGTAGGTAGTTCTGTATTCATCCATCTTTTTCATATAATTTTCTGTTTGTTCCCCAAACAGAGAATTTCCCACTACAGGAAAATCCATAGCCTTTGACTGAGTATCTTGGGACAGATTAGTGCATCTGAGCCATGCCAACCTACGGAAAGCTACAGAAGTGGGCCACATAAGCCATATAATTTGCCTGCCTGAGTCCCAAAGAAGCTGCCATATATTATTTTTTCGCCATGGCATCAATCTTCCTGGAATCCTTATCAGGAGGATGTGAGGCCAGGGGAATATTAGCCTTGTCACAGGCTGCAGCTTGTACCACACCTACATGACTACACTGCTCAGTGAGGAAGTCTGTATCAGGGCCTGACAAAGTATACCTTCTGTCCATTTTTTTATCTACAGGAGGGACAGAATGAGGATTTTTTTAAATCTTTGTTGTTTGCTTCCTAAATGACTTATACAAAGGAATAGACAACCTCCTAGACTCTGGTATATCCATCATTTCTACATAATCAGGCTCCTCTTGCTCATCCACAGCCTCTTCTAAAGGAAGCTGGAGGGTTTCTGCAACTTTTTTATAAAACATAAAATGAGAAGGGGACTCAGACAGCATAGGGGGAGATTCTAAAGGTCTGTCTGGAGAAATGTCCGGGTTCAATGGGCACGTCCAGACCCTCCCAGCCACATATATAATGATCAAATTCCTCCTCTCCCTCCTGTGGTTCATAAAATTCCTCAGCATCATACTCTTGAACCACTGGAACTGAACAAACCAACCTTTTGCTACCTGTTGGTGGTTCGACAGGTCCCTGAGACAGTGACTGGACAATCTGTATGGCTTTAGCTATCTCTGCAGCAGCTGGAGAGACAATTTTGGACTCCAGACCTGCTGATTTCTTTGTCTTTTTTACTGGGACTGGTTCCTCTGAACCAGCCTTCCTTTGGCCCGAGGAAGTCTCGCCCTGGTCAGAGGGCACTCCCTCTGGTCCAGTGGGTGCTGGACTGGGCTGGCCATCCGGGTCAGTGGACTTTTGGCCTCTCGCTCCCTGAGCCGGCCCAATCTCTTCTCCAGGGTGGCTGCAGGGAAGTTTTACACACCTGGCAGTCTGACAGGAGGTGGTCAGCCCCAGACAATAAACACAAGTGTGTGTGGGTCAGCCTGGCAAAGGCTTCCCCACAGACATCACAGTGTTGAAACCCAGTGGGCCAGGTTTTTGAGTTTCTCAGACATAATGCCAGCCTATCCAAAACTTGCCCTTTGATGGCAGTGCCAGGCAAGACACCCTTATCGGTTCCTAACCGTGTCACGGGTATTTGAAAAAACCCCAAAAGTATAGGTTTTTTTAGAACCGACAAGAACCGGGAACCGCACTCTAAAAAGCCCAAAATATGAATAGAAATGCTTATTTTAGCAAACCGATCGGTTCAAAACCGAACCGATAATTAATTTTCCACACAGACTTTAAATCCTGTACTTACGGTTTACCAGATAGAGCTTTGAACCGAAATGCAGTAAAATAAATACTTTTTGTCGGTTCAAATGAACCGAAAATACTCAACTTGAGCAAGAAATAGACAGGCTGGAGCTGATAGGAGGCGACTGTTCAGTGAAGCGGAGTAAAGAATCTGACAGTTTCATTTGAAACTTGCCAGATAGAGCTTTGGCATAGCGCTCTCGCGCTGTAGAACTCCAGTCTCCCTGGAGTTAACGGTTTCCTCTCCGGGGCAGTTCAAGTGCTGTGGCTAACTGCCTTAAGTCATAATATAGCAAGACTTCATGGTGTTTGAAGGGTGTCAAGGAGCTTGGCACCACGTGGGGAGCTGAGAAAGTGCTAAGCAGAATGAGAAATTCCGCTGGCAGAACAGAAGAGTCCCCATTAGCGGACAAACCACTGGATGACACAAGTCCTGATGCAGACCACCACCCACTAAGATGTGTGGAAAAAAAATAATCCACAGAACAGGACTTCATTCTGCAGAAACATCCTGTCACAAGTCCTGCGGAAGAAGTGGTCCACAAATGGAGTTCTGTCCCTAGTTCTGTCGGACTGCACCAACTGGCATCCCTGTGGCACAAGCATCACTCATGGCACAGGAGGGCACCAAGCAGTACCTATGCCAACCTGGGAGACACCTGAGGGCACCCACAACAGAACCCGCAGGTATCCTCGGCACCCATGGCAGCAATGGCACGCAAGGGCACCTCCGATGCCCATGGCACCCAAGAAACCCATGGCAGCATGGCACCCGAGGGCACCCACGGCAGCAATGGCACTCGAGGGCACTCAATGTACCATGGACCCATGGCACCAAATATACCCATGGCACCCACGGGTGCCAGGCGCCAGCCGTGGGTGCCCGGCACTGCCCGCGGCACCTGCGGGTCCACGGCACCACCCACGAGCACCTGTGAGCATCTGCGGCACTGTGAGACACCCACGGCACCACTAGCAGTGCCAGCAACGAAGGCAACACTGACAGCACCTACGATGCCGCACAGAGCCCACGGCACTGAGCATGTCGCCAAGCACGGCACCGAGCCATGGTGCCAATCCACGGCGCTGACCCAAACACCAGTGGCACCACCTATGGCACTGATGCCAAACCAGTGGCCATGGCGCTGAACCTGCAGCGCCACCAAGGCATCAGACACGGCGCCAGGAAAAACACCTTGGAAAAGCCAATGGAGAAGATGTGGAGAAGGAAAAAGATGGTGCCCATGCCAGCCCCCGCATGGAAAAGGAAAAGGGGGGTAGGCACAAGGGGTCGACATGATGGTGAAGGCACCCAGAGGGCACCACGCTCATCCTGATCCAATTGACCTGGCTTCGGTCCAATGGCTCCAAGACACGGAGGCCCCGAAAACAGGAACACAGCCAGGAAAAAAGGAAAGTCAAACCCCCTGCTCCACAGGAGCGGCCCATAGGTGAAACTGCTCACTGGAACTCCAACAAGGACAGAGATGGAGTCCGGAGTCGAGAATGCAGCCATTAGAAGCAGGGCCAAGGGGAATCCACAAAAGTCGGTTCAGGCCTATCGCCCCTTCTGATGAACAATCCTCGTGCAGACATACCAAAGGGCAACCTCGAGCGGCACCAATTCTTCTTCCCCAAACGAGGAAGAAGAGCTCGAGGCTAAGTGGAGCCAGATCCCTGGAACCGCTAGATTCATGCTTCAGTGGACTGTCCTCCCCCCTGAGCACAGGACTGTCCGTAGTCAGACCCTCCCCCGTTACTTAAGGGCAGCGGACCAGGCACAGCCCCTCTGCCATAACAACTTTCAAATTAAGTCTTCCTACCGTCACCGCTACCATCTAATAATGACTCCGTTGATGGCAGGAAAGAATTTCTTTTTCTTCATAATCTTTTCTTGTTCGTAAAGTAAGAAATTACTACTAAATAGTTAAATTAAACACTAAAAGCTGCTGTCGTATGGACGAAAACTTTGACTCCGGCAGACGAGTGACGTCAACATCCAAGCGCATTCGACAGCAGGAGAAAAGGAACTAAGGCAGTTGGAGATAGCCCACGCAGGCGCGAGTCAGTCTCACGGTGCTGCGCATGCACGGTCCTACCTCGGCACTGACCCTTCAGAAAATTTTTGCCTCCCGCTTGGTCCTAGCTTCTCCGGCACTATCCCACTAGTGTGAATGAGTGATGGAGACTTAGTCCAGGAAGATCCACATGTTTTGCCTGAGAGATGGTTTGATCTGAGACAGAGTAACAATCCTGAATGTGCGAGACCTGAGAAATTGGTTCAGGTCATGTAGATCTAGAATGGGGCACCAGCCCCCCGGTCCAATTTGGGACCAGGAAGTACCTGGAGATGAATTCTGGGTTGACAGGGGGATCCGCAACTCTGGCCACTACCTCCTTGCAGAAGAGCTGGACAATGTCATCTCGGAGAGCCAACTGAGTGTGCATGGACACCATCTCCTCCCGTGGGGCTCGGGCTCGACTTGGTGGGTACTGCTCAAATTCCAGAGGCAGCCCCTGGCCGACCACTTCCAAAATCCACCTGTCCATTGTGACAGGGACCAGGTGGAAAGGAAGTGGCAGAGCCAGCCCCCCCACCGGAGGACCCAGAGCTGGTGTGACGGGTATGGGGTTGGCAACCCCCCATCCCATCACTGTGCAGGCTTGGAGGAGGAGGATCCGGTTTGGGGACCACCGGGACCCTTTCCTCTGGGCTTACAGGCCACCGGTGGTCCTGACTTGGGCCGAGGGTGCCAAGGTTGAGTCTCCTGCTGTTGAAGCCCCAATTGAAAAATGGGGCTGCTCGGCTGCAGGAGCAGAAGGTTGAAAAGGCTTCCTTTTCTGCTTTTTGGAACCCTGGGATTCCTTCTGAGCAGAAGTCAGAGCCCAAGGTGGCACTGGACTTCTCTATGCACTGGAGGTGACCATAAAGGGATGTCTATCAATTTGTGCTGAGTGTCCACTGTTAAGGTGGAAATCCTCAGCCAGGCCCTGCAGCGCATGGCAATTGCTTCCACCACCAAGTGGGCGCAAGAGTTCCCGATGTCCAGTGCCATCTGGAGTTGCTGCTTCACAACCGCCCAGCCCTGGTCATGGACCTGCATGACCATGGTCTGGAGGTTGGTGGAAGGTGAGGAAGGACCTCATCCAGAGAGCCCAGGATGGTGTGAAAAAAATGTGCCATGATGACGGCTGAGCTTGCCTGATGAAGGCCAAGCAAAGAGGCAGCACAGACTTTCTGGACCGAATGGTCCAGTTTCTTGGACTCTGTCCATGGGTCTATTGGTGTCTCCCAAGTTTCCCGAATGCCTGAACACAGATTCAGTCACCAATCCCTTGGCTGAGGGGTGCTCTGTGAATCCCAAAAGGGAGCCTGGACAGGGACGTAACTGGAAGCAGCCACCGAGGCAGCGGTATGCAGGGGTCCAAATAATTTTTAGGGCAGGGATGTATTTACTGCTAGCTTTTTCCACCTGGTAGTATTTTCATCTAAATGGTAGTAATAATCATCCATTGACCTGCCTTGGACCCCCACCTCTAAACCAAGTTGCAAACCCACAGGGTGACTGCAGCAATTAATCCTCCTAGTCTGATATTGCTGTGGAGTGTTGAGATACCTCTCCACTGCTGTGTAGTGCTGTGACCCTAGTTTTAACATTTTGCCATGTTCGCAATTGCCCTTCTGGCTAGTCAGCAGCTCCTGACTCTGTCTCCTGCACTGTACACAGCTGATACTTATGTTACCGCCTCTGTTGTTTACACTGTTAGTATGTGGACCGATGACTGGTAGCATTACATTATGCTACTAATTTTGTGACTATACATCAGCCAGTATAAATGTGCAGGGAGGGAAACAAAATCCTAAAATCAGAAAGTGGGAGTAAATCAAGCAAGAATGGCAGTAAAACACTCCTTTACTCCCCTTATCTGTTCCCCTGGCAGTATGTCTGGCGTAATGAGCCCTAACCCCAACTGGAGCTTCCCTACCAGCCAACCTATAGCAGAGGTCGATGCTGTATACAATCCACCTGCCAATCATCCACTTAGCTGCTGGTCTGTCAGGTGCGACCTCAGCGTAGATGAGAAAGAGCTGGAGAACCTCTCCCCGAACTTCAGCCATGCACTCCATATAATAAGCAAGTGCTTGCCTCAGTTCCATCGTATGGAACTTGTTCTCGGTCTCTGAAGCTGGACTGGTGAAGTACACTGGAAGACTGATGTCACGAGACATCATTGTAAATGAGCTTATTCAATGAATTTATCACAAAATAAACAAACTTGAAACTTGGTTAAGATGAAACTCCTAAACAACCTTCAGGAGGAACTTCGGGTTGGGGTTGAGGACAACTTTGTCCCCTGTGAAGTACCAAGTAAGGAGGCTCCACCGAGAGTGCCTGGAGCTCACTGACCCTTCTGATGGAAGTGATAGCCACTAAGAAGGCAGTCTTTCATGACAGGTGTAAGATGTCACACCTGTGCATTGGTTCTAATGGTTTGCCCATGAGCACTGCCAAAACCAGCAACAGGTCCCATAGTGGTGGTGGTGGTTCATGCACTGGTGGGGACAGGTAGTCAAACCCTCAAGGAAGCACCCGACCACCTTTTCCTGCACCACAATCGGCATACCAGCCAATGCCCGGTATGCTGAAATGGCTGCCAGGGGCACCTTGAGGGTCGTCAATCTCAGGCTTGACTAGGAGAGGCACCACAGGGAGTCCAGAATGCTAGCCAGGGGGCAGGACAGGGGGTCTAGCTCCCTGCCCTGGCACTAAATGGAAAAGTACTTCCATTTGAAGGCACAGCACTGATGGGACGACCCCTTTCAGGAGGCTCCCACAACCTGGAGAACTTCCTCGGAGAGACCCAAAGCCTGGAACTCTAGCCACTCAGGAACCAGGCTGTCAGGTGCAGGGACAGAAGGTCAGGGTGTAAGACCTTCCCTTATGAGAAGACAGCAGGTCTGGGCATAAAGGCAGGCACCACAGAGGCCTACTGCTGCTGAAGCTGAGGAGATCTGAGTACCAGAATTGGCATGGATACTTTGGGGATATCAGGATCACCTGTGCCTCCTGTCCCTCCATGCCTTGACCAGCACCCGGTGGATCAGGGGAAAGGAAGGGAAGGTGTAAAAAGAGGCTCAGGGTCCAGGGCCTCATGAAGGCATCCCCCATCAGTGTCCTGTACTGATGGGAGCAGGCACAGAACAGCCTCAACTTTGCGTTCCCCAAGAGGCAAACAGGTTGACCAGGGAGCGAGTGCTTCCGCTCTCGCAAGGACAGTGTTGTTTAGGGCATGTGGCCTGTCGATGCTATGCGTCGACTGCCCCATCCTCCCACCCATCCCTCCCATACCTTCGGACTCCTGACAGGGCATGCTCTCCCACATACCATACCCCACACCGTTGCCCAAGCACTTGCTATTAAAATTGCTACTGGTAGAAAGGGCAAGTCACTCACTGTATTATCCACCTATATCTCACCCCATAATATTAAGTTGGGATTCGACCCCATACTTGACTTCATCTCCAAGCTGCCTAATCAGACCGAAGTCATCCTGTTAGGAGACTTTACCATAAATTGGCTGGCTCCTGACTCGGCTCCTTTCAAAGATACTGCTGCCACTCTGAACCTCTCCCAAGCTGTCCCCACTCCCACAAAGATCAATTACAGGACAGATTCCAGCATGCTTATAGACCTCATACTCACCAACAGGCTGGATAGACTCCCAAATATAGTGGTCCTTCCTGACTCTCTGAGTGACCACTCTCCTACTCTCTGTCATTGGTCTAATCGCTCTGTTAAAACCCCTGCCAAAACATCCTACCGGCACATTCTGAAAAAAGGTACACTTGGGAAGTTCAAGGACACCTCCGTACTGGTCCCCGTTAGACTCTGCCACTAACGTTGACAGTATTCTAATATACGTCCATCTCCTTCAATGTTGCCTGTGACATCTTTGACCCCTTTTCCAAGCATATGGTCAAAAATCAGTATAATCCTTGAATCACATCTGCTCTTCTAAAACTTATGGCAACCCGGGATAACCTCTGGCATAAGGCCCTTGCTTCTTGTCTCCAGGCTGACAGGCAAAAAGTATCAGGCAGCTAGGAACATATGCACACATGAAATTCACCATGCCAAGGCTGAGCACTTTAAAGCATGCCTTACCTCCTCCTGGGGGAACAGAAGGGATTTCTGGACCAACATTAAAGAACTCACAGGCAAGGCCAGCACCTGCCCTCCCTCTCTACTGAGTCAACATCCAGGACCACCAGCTAATCGCTGATACTTTTAACACGGCATTCACTAACCTCAGTGGTGTACTCCCCCCATATTTCTTCAACAAGATCTCTGGCTCCACACTCTTCCTTACCCTTACTAATACCCCCGTCTGTTTCAGTAAGATAACCACTAGAGAGGCCAGAAGTTACCTCACGCGAGTCCTAGGCAAGTCTAGGATTGGTGGTAACTCCCTGGATCTGAAATTACTACAGCTTGCCCTTGATGCTGTACTTCCCCTACTTACTAAGATATTAAACCTCTCACTCTGCTTGAGTCAGTTCTCCTCCCAGAAGAAATCTGCAATTGTTACCCCAATCCACAAGAGTGATGACAAAATCTCCCACAGCAACTACAGCACCGCTCTACACTCCCCCTGTCTCTAAAGCCCTCCAATGAATTGTTGCAGACCAGTTATCTGACTATCTCTCCAAATACAAGCTCCAGTGCCACCAACAACATGGATTTCGGAGGGGCCACAGCACTACCACTGCCCTCCTGGAGTTCACTAGCTATGTCCACAAAGCCCTGGACCGTGGTCAACTGGTAGGGTCTGTTTACATAGACCTCGCAAAAGCATTTGACACGGTAAACCATGGGCTCCTCATCTCATCTCTCCAGTCTATCGGGCTCTCTCACGAGGCCACCTCTTGGTTTGCCAATTGTCCAGGCGACCACTCCCAAAGAGTACAAATCCTTGACATGTTCTCCTCCTGTTGGCCCGTTCACTCCAGTGTTCCTCAGGGATCCATTCTGGGGCAGCTCCTATTCAGCCTTTTTCTTAATACCTTCCCTCTAGCCTGCCCAGGCAATTTTCTCCTTTACGCTGATGATGCAGTAATTTTCGCAAGCCACCCTGATCCAGTCCAATTAGAACATAGTCTCCAAATGAACTCTGCTGAAATTGAATCCTGGTTCTCCCAAAACAAACATCATAATCTACAAAAAGACCAAATCCATGTTGTTTGCCAGCCCCCAAAGTAGACATAAAGATGTTTCCCTTACAATCCTCAATAATCGGCACCAACCGTTCGAGCAGGTTTACAGCTTCAAATACCTTGGTATTACTCTGGACTCCTCCCTCTCCTACCATTATCATGTCAATCTAGTCTGCAAAGCAGTAAATACCAGAAATGGCCTATTGTATAGACACAGACATTGTATGATGAATGATGCCCTCTGCCTAGCTGTCTCAAGCTCTGCCCTCTCTATAGCTGACTATGGTATTGTCATCTATGGCGCCGCATCTGACTCTGTCCTTAACAGAGTACTGATCTTGCTCAACAAAGCCTGCCGCCCAGTACTTGGTGCATGCAGACTCACCCATACCTGCAACCTATACAAGCAGGTAAATTGGTTAAATTTCAAAGTCCGACTAACCTACTTGGTGGCAAAAAAGACTGCCTCCTGTCAGTCTCCCCCCCCAGCCTTAAATCTCCTGATCCCCGCCCCTACCCCCACAGCTACTTGTAGCTCCACCAAGGTTTCTTTCCTAGTTCCTTTCTGCAAAACTGCTCTAGGACAGCACTCTTTCATGTACAGGGCTCCTGTTTGGCTAAATGATGTGCCTCAAAACATTCTTGCCTCTGAAAAACTTGTCCCTTTTAAAGATAAGCTTTGACAGCATCTCCTCTCAATAAACTTCTGTGCCTGCTCCTAATTTCATCCCTTGTTCCCAACCCAAACTCTCTGACCTTCTGACCCTCACTGTTTTACTCTCTCCTTACCTCTCAGATCTGTCTGTTTCTATGAGTGCCCAGCCTCACTCCCCCTCCTTCCCCCCTTTTCACGTTTTTCCCCTCATCTGACTGTTCCCTACCTTAAGTAATTCGTTCCCCTCTGCCTGTTGTCTCTTATCACCCTCTTGACACTCTGACAATGTCCTCCAGACTGCCACCCCTACTGCTTACCATGTTTCACCTGTTGCCCCACCCTTGCCCGTGTTCTTTTGGTCCACTGCTTTATTTTTCTCTCTTCATCCTCTTCCCAGTACTTCTTAGTCCCCTATCCTCCCTACTGGTAAATACCTTGCTTTAATTTAGTCTTACTACAATGCCTGTTACCCCTTCTCTCCTCTCATATTGTAGGTTCATAATATTTTAGATGTATATTGTTACTGCCAGTTCCAACTGTAAATTGTTCACTTTTGTAAATCATGCTGCCCTTGTTTGTATTTTCTCCCTCTCCTGACTGTCCCTTGTGTACTGTTTTATTATTGTACTTGACTGATGTACTGTTGCTCATACTTGTAATTTTTGTGTACTATTGACGTGGAGCATTTGTAAAAGAGTCTCCGACTCAAAGGTTTGCAATTCCGAATCTCAATAAATAAATTAATTAATTAAATAAATGCACACTGGCCTGTCCACAGAAGCACTGTATTTTCTATCTTATCTATCTATCTATCTATCTGCCTACAGACTGAAGGGACAGAAGCAGGCCTATTCCAAACTGCATCCGACAAGATTTCAAATGCTAGAGGAATGGGAGCCACGCTGACAGCAAGATAGAAATGTTTAACCACTGCAGATGGAGACATTTACCTAGATCAATAGCTGAAGGCTCAAAATCTATTGCAGAATGCATGTTCTTTAACAAGGCCTGGAAAGTCAAATCCTCCTAAGGAACAGGAGGAGGGCCTGGATTTGAACAGTCCAGGCTGTAGAAAGTATCATTATCACCACCCTCAGAGATAATGTGTCTGGGGTGAGACTCATCCCCCTCTAGTCACCCCACCCCCCCCAAGAAGGGAGGGTCAGGTGGGGAGTGGGGGAGTGGATCGCAGGAGCCCAAATCCAAAATGAGGCCTAGGCAACACCACCAACACTGGCCCCAATTTAAGAGGAGCCTGCACCAAGGGCTACTCTGTGGTTCGAACTGAACCAGTCACTGGGAGGTCTCCTGGTGCCGAGGCCAGCACTGGATAGGCCCCGAGAGGCCTAAACCTGGCACCATCCCAGATGCCAATGATCCAGCTGGCACTGAAGTAACTGGCAAAGGTACCGTGGCCAGTCCCATCGCAGTGACACTGAATGGGGTGTGGCCAGTGGGACAGGAGTCAGAGGCACGGTCATTGACAACGGCCCTGGAACAGCTGCCGGAGCCAAACACTCTACCCGGCTTGAAGGCCCTGCTTGTAGCTTCAGTGCCACTGGCCCCGAAGGGCCAGGGACTGGTTCCACAGACAGAGGTAAATGAACTAGACACTACACTCACTGCTCCATAAGAGCTGCCCAGTGGTGGAACTGGCTATAGGAGACCCCACTAAGAGACAGAGAGGGACTCCAGGCCCGAAATCTCAACCTCCCATGTACAAAAAAACCCCAGTGATGCTGACAGCTTCGGTGAGGGCCTTCTGCTCCAAGAGACAGAGGATCTTGTGGAAGACCTTGCAAAGGCTGAACTAGAGTGGTACCACTTCTTCCCCTTCCTACAGGAAGAGGAAGAACTTGAGGGTGAGCCGTGCTGTGACCCCAACCAGGATCAGGAATGGACCCACTTCTGAGCTGGCCCGGTGGCACTGAGGGCTGAGGCGCTGGACGCCTTACCTCGTACCACGCCGGCGACCTGGGTTCAGGAACAAGCATGGGCCGCTGGGGGTCAGCTGGGGAGGAGAAGGATAGAGCGCCCAGCGGCAGCTCTCCTTCTCCGGAGGGGGTTAGTTGCATGCTTCAGCTGCAATACCACCATCTGGGGGAGCCCGGGTGGAAGATGCAGTAGGTGGAGAAGCAGTAAGGGCATTGGGCAGATGTCGGCAGAGGGGCGGAGCAGGAGGCACATCTTAGCGCGCCTCCGAGCTCACAGGCCTTCACTGCACGCTGACATCTGGGAGACAGAATATAGGAAAAACACCTCAGTCTCTTCCTAGATGACGACACCTCTCTGAGGGATCTCCAAGCTCGTCGGACAGACTCCACTGTACCGGTTCCACACACACAGCATGTTGGTATGAGGAGGTAAGCACGGGGCGGTCTCTCCTCACCCCTACCCGGGAGGGTACACCGGGGGTAATTAGGGTGGAACTAGGTGCTCTAGGGGCAGATCACAATGAGGGTGGAACCTGCAGAAGGGGATGTCTGAGAGAGTGGAAGAGAGGAGGCAAGTAGGGAGCATAAATACAAGGTTAAAAAAAAAAAAAAAGGAATGGACCCACTTCTTTTTGAGTTTCCAGGAGGACTGTCATCAGAACCCTCCCCCAAATGGGGAAATGGACTGGACATGGCCCCGCTGATGGAGCAGGTTACCCGAGGAGGCTCCCTACTGTTGTCTTCTAGGGCTGTCAACCACTGAATCAGCAGGCCTGTGAGAACCTGAGAATATCTTTTTCGTAAAATCACTTAACTGACACAAAAATAACAAACCCTAACTTTAAACACTAAAAACTGAGAAGAACTGAATGCTATTGTCGTATAGATGGGAATTTCTGACTCCTGGCAGGTTAGCAGTGTCATCACTGAAGCACACTTGACAGCGGGAAAAAAGGAACTCAAGTGACTGAAGGCTGCCATCAAGGTAACCCTGTGCCGCAAGCTCCTTCTCCCTCTCCCTCTAGAATCGCAGTTCATGCTCATGGCTTACCTCAGTGCCACCCTCCTTAAAAGTTCTTGCTCTTGCAGGGTCCTAGCACCTCCGGCTTAGTACCCATCAGTGTGAATCAATGGTGAAGACTGATTCCTGGAAGATTAATCTAAAACCAGAGAAATGAACACCGTCATCATGTAGTTAGTGAAGTTCTGGCCGAGGTGAGGAGAGCGGTGATGCTGCTGCTGCACACTCGACAGCAGGAAAAAAAGGAACTGAGGCGGCTGGGCCTCGTGCCAGTGTATACAAGCGGGTGTATGAGATGCTGTGCAAGCGAGGCCTACTCACATCCCCAGCCCCCACCAGAAATGTTCTTGCTCCCACGGAGACTTGGCACCTCTGATGGGAATCTATGGAGCAGACTGGTTCTTGGAAGATCAAAACAAATAGAAAGCTGTGGTGTGCAATGACAGTCCTGCTCCACTACAGACTAGGTTTCCCCAGCACTTCCCTTGTACAGAACTTCATCAGAGGGACCCCTAAGTTCCAAGCCCCTCCCCCCAAAAGCTTGCCCCCTCTCAGCAGGCCCAATATTTCTGGGCTGCAGATCTGCTAGGTGGCAATATGGGTGGAGATGGTTCTGCTGAAGAGAATACATGTTTCCCACAGCCCACAAATTTGTTCATTTCTCCCTGAAGGATCAGCACCAAGGAAACTCCCAAACTAGTGAAGAACTGGGGTTTAAGTATGGAGGAACTTCCCCCGATGGTTAGTTTTGCTACCTGTGGCACTATTGATATATTCTGTATGTTTTTTCAGGGGTTCAAGTTTTATGTGCACATTGGTATTCTGCAGTGTTTTCACATCACTACATGAATTCACAATAAAATTGTGCTCAACACTGCAGTTTCTAGTTGTTGCCCAATGTTATGCAGTGAGGTCTTATTGTTCATGTTAGCTCCGGCATCCATTTATGTAAGAGTGCACCTCTGTACTGCAAGGATCAGCATCAAACCCTGTCTTACCGGAGTGGCATGCAGGCAAGCCAGCTCTTTCCCCTCCCTTGCATGCCTCCCACCTCTGCCACTTCCTGTTACCACCATGTAGCAGCCAGAGTGGAAGGCTCAGCACTGGCATGCGACAGTGAAAGCTGCTTGAAGCATAAATGGCCTGGTTACTGGCTACAGGCTACACAAGCATTGCCACCACCGCTACTAAGATCCGACTTTCTTTAGTAGCTACCTTATAAGCAGTAAGACATGACGGTGTGGGCTTCTTTTCCTGAACCACGTGCCTAGGTGTGTCGTGAGGCAAGAGGTGCTTGTGCCGAGTGCCTTCAACCACCTGGAAGCGAGGGCTAGGCAAAGAAACCCACACCCTGTAGCATCTTATTATGTTTATAAAAGGGTGTTCAGTTAAAAAAATTATGAAGAACTACAAAGCCATGGGTTGCTTTTCCTGAACCCCGTGGCTTCAGAACCTTCTCAGCCAATCACGATGCAGAAAATTTCCAACTCATTTTATGAACCTGAATAACAACGTGCGGCACATACGGAACATTTTAGAATTTTCCACATGAAACTACTTATCATTTGTGATTAGGAGATGAAACCAGTAAGAAATACTGAAAAACCAAATGCAAAGAAATTGATTACCTGCTCCCCATCCAGTCCGGAGGTACCCGAGTGTCCAGTCTCTCCCATGTCACCCTAACAAAAAATATTTAAAAAGAAAATATATCAACAGATGCAGACATCATAATGATATATTGCAGGGCTTAGGATGAAATTAAATTGCAGTGGTGACTTGATTGGTTTTCGAATTGTCACTCGCTCAGACACTTCCAAAAGCTAGTCTTTAGCAGTATTATGTACCATGTCCCACCCGCTACACTAGGGATGAGAAGTGAAAAATGAAGGGAATATGACAGTAGTGTAAAAATTCGTTAAAGGATATGATAGTGTAAATAAAAGTATACCGCTTTATTTCAAGCAGGATAGCAGGACACAGAGCCAATTGCTGAAGGTTAGGAGGGGAAAGTGTACAAAGAAATGTCCTGAAATGTGTTTTACTCATACCTGAGTATGTGGAATAAGGTGACAGAGAGCAAGCACTGTGTGGGCTAGCAATTCATAGGTTCATAGTAGAGTACGAGTTTGTGTAGACAATTTGCCTTTTAGTGAACTCGCCACCTGGTTGTCTTTATAGGTGCAACATATATTTTCTATCTCTCATGTACTGATCTAACCTTCCTTAAATGTAGTAATGTTATTGCTGTTTACTATATGTTTAGGTAGCGTGTTCCAGATAGTAATTATTCTTTGTGTATAAAAATGACAATGTTTTTTCGATTGGTTGGTTTCTCCTATTAATTTGAGACTATGGGATCTAGTAGTCCTTGCGTCATTTAGTTTGACTAGACCAATGGTCTCCATGAGACTTGCTCTTTTAATGCTTTTAAAAGTACAGCAAAGGTCACCTCTAGTCTGCCTATAGTTAGTGGAATATAGCCTCAAATGCTGCAGTCTTTCTTTATAGCTTCGGATTGTAGACCTGTGATTTTTTTGTTCTTTTCCTTTGTACTCTTTCTTTTGGCTTTTGGCCTCGAACTACAGATGGCGCACGGAACTGGGAACAGTATTCAATATGTGGGCAAACCAGACTACTAGACAGTGGTAGAATCACCTCTGGTTCTCTACTTTTGATGTTTGACAGGATGCAGCCTAGAATTTCTTGGCATTTTTTTAACAGTTACATTAGTATGTTCATCAAAAGAAAGGTTATCAGTGATTAATATTCCCAAATCTCTTTCTTCTGAGGTGCTTTCTCGTACATGAGTGCCTACTGTATAGGTCAGTCTCAGATTTTTTTTAACCTAAAATGCATTACTTTACATTTTTTTATATTAAAGGTAATTTTATTTATTTTAGCCCAGTCGTATACTTTATCTAAGTTTCCTGAAGCTGTATACCATCCGTTTGTGTTTGTACTAGACTGCCTAGTTTGCAGTCATCTGCATATTTACTGATCCATGCATTCCCAGATGTTTGTAATGTGGAAACCATTATGTTAAATAAAGTCGGTCCCAGTACGGAGCCCTGTGGTATTGCACTTGTTACATTTCCCCAGTCAGACTGATGTCCTCCCACAGTTACTCTGTTTGCCGTTATCCATCCACGATGTTATCCAGTTTATTATATTTGGATGCAGCTTGATTTTATAAAGTTGTTCTGTAAGTATTTTTGTGTGATACTTTGTCAAAAGCCTTGGCAAAGTCCAGGAAGATTACATCGACTGGGATCCCTTTACCTAAGACTGCACTTACTGGTTCGAAAAATGACATCAAGTTCGTGAGACATGACCTGCCAGGAATGAATCCATGTTGTGATATGTCTATTATATCATTCTGGTTCATATGAGCAACAATACGGTGTTGTATAATTCTTTTCAAAATCTTTCCAATAACCGATGTAAGACTTACAGTATAGGCATTTACTTTTTATTTAACATTTTTTATTTACATATTATTTACTTCATGTAAATGAAAAGTCTGGTTTGGAAATTCCATCATATTTGCTAATATGGATGACAGAAATAAACTACATTTCATAAGCAAATAGAAGAAATTGTCAGTTTGAAGTCAGCATGGTACAAGTCCTATTAAAATCAAAGGATAATATTTTTAAGCATATAGTGCCAGAATTTATCTTAAATCAAGTTAGTGGAGATTCCCACCAATTACTCCCTATCACAGTATACTGGATAGCCTTTACAGTAGTATTACAATATATGAAAAAAATACAGGGATTCAACAATAAATCACAAGTGCTTTGTACTCAAATGGGGTAAATCCCTATCCCAGGGAAAGAAATTAGCACAACTTTTAACGTGTTTTAAATCTTATAAGTTAACACAACAATCCCCATATAAAGTACAGTTACATAAGAACTTACCGTAACAGTAGATCTTCGACAGAGTTTCCTGCAGTAGGTCATAACACATAGGACTGCGCCCCCCTCCGGCATCAGGACCGCACGTCAAACTTTTGCTAGCAATGTCTGGTGGGGGACCGCCCACCCAACGTCACGTGATGGACGTCAGCGTGACCCTACATAGTGGGTGGTCCCTGCGTCTGCCTTCTAGTTCTCCCACCGGAGATCCAAAGAGGATGAGACAGGAGAAAGGATGAATATCCCGGAGCCCCGTTCAGAATGATCCGAAATGCAGAGACTGAGGGAAGGAGTGAGGGAAAGTGTGACCTACTGCAGGAACCTCTCTCGAATATCTACTGTTACGGAAAGTTCTTACGTAACTGTACTTTCTTACTTCGAGAGGATTCCTGCAGCAGGTCATAACATATAGGACTGAATCCCAAGCAGTCACTCTCAGACAGACTAACATAAGCAGGGAAGAAAGAATGCCTGAAAACAACTAGAACAGGCTTAGGACAGCAGCCCCTGATCGGGCAAACATCTGAGCGGCTGGGGCTACCTGGGCCAGCCACCCACGTTACCACTGCTTGCCGCCAAGGAACCCTCCTATTGCTGATCTCTCAGCCCCTGATCGGGCAAACATCTGAGCAGCCGGGGCTACCTGGGCCAGCTTCCCATGCCACCACTGTTCGCTGCCAAGGAACTCTCCTCTTGCTGATCTCTCAGCCCCTGATCGGGCAAACATCTGAACAGCCAGGGCTACGTGGGCCAGCTGCCCATGCCACCACTGCTTGTCGCCAAGGAACCCTCCTCTTGCTGATCTCACAGCCCCTGATCAGGCAAACATCTGAGCGGCCGGGGGGCTACCTGAGCCAGCTGCCCACGCCACCACTGCTCGCCGCCAAGGAACCCTCCTCTTGCTGATAAGCTCCCAGGCCGAACCAGGAAGTGCTGAAAGGCTCCCATTGGCCACCACCTGTTGCTTCCTTCTCCTATTGGACTGTTGTGCCCTGCTCGGCCACTGATTGGCCCTGCAGTCTTGACTGATTCAGACTATTCTGCTGGGCTCTGCGCCCATAGACTTCAGTGGGTTTTAGAAGAAGATTTTAGCTAAACTGCTAGACTGCTTGCTTATTTTTTTGCAAAAATCTCAATTAATGTGTAGACCTGTCTTGTTGTTTTTAGCTCTCATCTTCTAAAAACTCCGGATCTCGGCTGAAAATCTAAGCTAAATTGCTAGACTACTTGCTATTTTTTTGTCAAAATCAAAATTAATTGTGTAGACCTGCCTACATGTTTTAGCATTGAACTCTAAAGTACAGTTAGGAAATTGTTGTAATTTAGAGTTGTGAAGTGATTCCTGCCCCTCTGCATTCACTCTTTCTCTCCACCCTCCCCCTTGCTGCTAAACCCAGCATCTCTCTTCCCCGTGAATTTGATTTTCTACTAAATCACCCCTCTGTCCTCCCTCTGGTGCCAGTTCACACTTAATTATCTTGTTTGTGGCTGCACCCCACCGCCTAATTCCCCTCTGTCTCTCCACTGTCCACGCCCCCGAGTTTCTCCCCAGCGTCACTCTTTGTTATTACTGTGACTCATACTCTGTTGCACTGTTCCTTCCCTTAGATCTCTCAGCCCCTGATCGAACAAACATCTGAGCGGCTAGGGCTACCTGGGCCAGCCACCCATGCCACCACTGCTCACCGCCAAGGAAGCCTCCTCTTGCTGGTAAGCTCCCAGGGTGAACTGGGAAGCGCTGAAAGGCTCCCATTGGCCGCCGCCTGTTGCTTCCATCTCCTATTGGACTGTTGTGCTTCGCGCAGCCACTGATTGGCCCTGCAATCTTGACTGATTCAAACTGTTCTGCTGGGTTCTACACCCATAGACGTCAGTGGGTTTCAGAAGAAAATTTTCACCGCCCCACCCACCACCTCCAACCTTAATTAAATAGGCCTTAGCTCTGCCCACTTCTGCGTAGGGACCTGCCCTTTCATTTCCTATTGGATACTCTTTCTCCTGTACCTCCTCTTTTTACCGCCCACTCTCCCTCCTCCCTGCTCCTCCATCCCCTCTACCAATCAACTCTGTCCCCTCACTGCCCCTGCCTCGTTTCTGTGCCTGACACCCTCCTCATATCTCCTACTGCACCCATCGCATCCACCCCCCGTTTCACCTCCATTTTCTGACTGGCTATCTCCCCTTCCCTCAGATCTTTCTTGACCTCTACTAACCTCACCTCTCTATCCACTATGGCCCTCCCCTCTCTGCCCCTCTGTCTGGTTATTGTCTCCTCCCTGTTTCCCATGGCATTCCTGCCTGGAGCCTGCCATCCCAATCTCCCACTGTGCTTCCAGCTGGACATCTGCCGGCACTCGGGGACCATACCCACTGGGCTATGCCCTCCATATCTAACCACCGCCAGGACAGGATTGCACCGCTCCTGGAATCAAGATGGGGCGATTTACATTCTCCTGTTCCCACTCTCACTTCTGGCCTATGTCACCACTTACTGGGATCATAGTTTACAGAGTAGCTTTCTCTCCAGTAAGAAATGGTTGAATATAATCTCCCTCAAACAGCTACGCTGGTGCACCCTGAAACTCTTGCTTCTACTACTACTTCTGTCTGGCAATATTCACCCTAACCCTGGCCCCACAATCCCAAGCTCTGACCTCTGGCACAGTCACTCTGGGGGACTCACCTTTGCAATGCTCAACATCTGTAGCCTTCTACCCAAACTTGATGCCCTGCAATTATTTGCACACCAACACAACCCTGATGGTCTTGTGATTGTCGAAACCTGGATCACTCCAAAAATACCTGACAGTGCAATTACCCTACCAGGATATAACGTATTCAGAATTGACAGGACCACTAAAAAAGGCGGTGGATGTGCTGTTTACCTCAAAGACTCTCTCCTGGGGTACCGTGTTCAACCTCCCACCTCGGTCTCTACCGCCCAGATACTACCCATCAGAATTCTACTCGGCGCTGACTATTGCTGCTGTCTACATCCCTCCCAAGGATCAAGGTAAAAGTCTCAACTCTGTCCTTGACCTTGTCCGTTCCCAACCACCAGGCACCGAGATAATCCTAATGGGTGATTTTAACATAAATTGGCTTGGATCAGATACAGGTGGCTACAAGGATGCTATCTCAGCTGCCAACCTCGCCCAGCTGGTCGTCTCCCCCACTAGACTCAACTATAAGACTGGGACAAGCACCCTCTTAGACTGGATACTGACCAGCCACCCATCCCACATCTCAAAAGTCTCCATTCTTCCAGACACACTAAGTGACCACTCTCCAGTCACCTCTGAATGGTTTTAACAAATTCAGCCCGCCACCACCCAAGTAATAAACAGTAGAATCCTTCCACGTGGTCAACTGAAGCACCTCAAATCACACCTTAGACAACAAGACTGGTCACCTATCTTCCAGGCATTGGATGTCAACTCTGCGCTTGACTTCTTCATCAGCTCCTTCAATGCTGCTTGTGACATTTACGCCCCCTTCAAAAAGAGGAAAGTAAATGGCCTTAGCAATCCATGGCTCACTGCTGATCTCCTAACATTGCTGAAAGCTACGGACCACCTCTGGTTTCAGGCTCGGGCCACTGGTAGGCAAGTAGATATACAAAACTACAAACGTGCCCGAAATGACTACACTAAAGAAATACACCTGAAGAAAAGTAACCATTACAAAGATGCTCTCACAAACACCTGGGGAAAAGGGAAGTCCTTCTGGAATAATCTCAAGGAAGTTACAGGGAAACTGCCCAAAACATCACCTTCAATGCTGGACATGGATTGGACTATAACTCTTGACCCTTCCACTATAGCTAACACGTTCAATAATGCGTTCGCTGACCTCAGTAGTGTTTTTCCTCCAGACTTCTTCGATGAAGATCTCCCTCCCTCCTGTACCCTTCTCCACCCCCACCCCCTTTATCAAATCTCCACCCTTTTTACTTCAGAGCAGTCAGGACACATGAAGTCCATAGGTACATCAGTAAAGCAATTGCTGGATCTAGAACATTGGTGACTCATTTGACCTCAGACTGCCGTCCCTTACTCTTGATGAAGCGCTATATCCTCTAACTTGGATTTTCAACCTCTCCCTCACCCTAGGCCAGTTCCCCAACAGATGGAAATCCACCACCGTGATGCCAGTCCACAAGATTGGGGACAAGGTCCTTCATGGAAACTATAGGCCTATATCCATACTACCTCCCCCCAAGGCCATTAAAAGTCTGGTATCTGACCAGCTAATAGAATATCTGGACAAGTACAACATCCTTTATGAACAACAGCACAGCTTCAGAAAAGGCCACAGCACCACATCTGCCCTCCTTGAATTCACAGGAGCAATTCAAAACTCCCTGGACAATAATTACCTCACTGGTTCGATCTTAATAGACCTGACCAAGGCTTTTGACACCATTCATAATCGAATACTCCTCACAGAACTGCTAAAAGCTGGGCTCTCCCTTGAGTCTACAACTTGGTTTAAGAGCTACCTGGAAAACCATTTCCAAAGAGTGAAAATTGCTGATGTCCTCTCAGATGCTAGACCCATATGCTTAGGAGTCCCCAAGGGATCCATTCTTGGGCAGCTCCTCTTCAGCCTGTTTTTGAACAATCTTTCGCAATCCTTTCCGGAACAAATCCTACTCTATGCTGATGATGCTGTCATTCACACCACCCAACAGGACCCCCACCTACTCCAAAACAAGCTTCAGAAGGACTTCACCTCCATTGAAACATGGTTTAGTAGTCAAAAGCTGGTTCTCAACTGTGTGAAAACCAAGTCAATGCTTTTCTGTGGCGCCCACAAACATAGGCTTCACCCCTTTAATATTACAAGCTGCCTTGGTGCTGTCCTCGAACAGGTTCACGCCTTTAAATATCTGGGAATCACCACAGGCAGCAACCTATCCTACGGCATCCACATAGATAGCGTTGCCAAAGCTGCAAACACATGCATTGGTCTCCTCTACAGGCACAGGCAATGCCTTACCTCGGATGCCTTAAGGATAGTAGTTCAGAGCTCGGTGGTCTCGCTAATCGACTATGGTCTGATTATTTATGGCTCTGCAACTGACACAGCCCTCAGGTGCTTATCCTTGGCCCTAAACGAAGCCTGCCGACTCATCGCAGGATCCCACCGTTTCACTCATACGTGTGACCTCTATGCCCAAACAGGGTGGCTCAAGTTATCAAACTGTATCAAGTACTAAACTTGTCTAATGGCTAAGAAAATTATGCTACATCTTGCTCCCCCGGAGTCCAAACTCTTCATACAGCATGCAACCCCGCCTCACCAGAGCTTCAGAAAATCAAATGCTGCACATTCCTCGGTGCCGCACCACATAGGGCCAAAGATCCTTTGTGCACTGAGCTCCTAGCTGGATTAATGGACTCAACAAAGACATCTCCTCTCTGCAAAAGCTAGGCCCATTCAAAGCCAACCTTCGCCTCCACCTAGCTGCCTCTAGCTCCTGCGACTGTCCCTCATAATCTGATCTCCCTCCTAGCACTTCTACTCCTACCCCCTCTCTCCCTCATCCTACACTCTACCCTCCTGTTTTTACCCTCTACCCCCCAGGCACTTTTTTGAGGCCTGACAAATGCCAACGGCTGCACTGCTCTTTTTGTGTCCATTCCAAGCCTCAGCTACCTCTGTCTACCCTGCCCCCTGTGGTACCCACTTTGCCTACATGTAATGTATTTCAGCTGCTTTAAAAATGTCTGTACACCATTTCTGCATTGTTACTCAACTCTATGTAATGTTTGTATTGTACCTCAATTGACGTGGAACCTTTGTAAAAGAGCCTTGGCTCAAAGGTACTTGTAATCCTAGACTCTAAATAAATAAATAAATAAATAAAAAACAGCAAGGCCAAAACCGGCCCAGCGCCTAGAGGTAATGTCCAGACTGTAATGCTTCGTGAAGGTATGGACAGAACTCCAGGTTGCTGCCGCACAAATCTCTGCTGCAGAAACGTTTCTTAGGAAAGCTGCGAAGTAGCCATACCCCCTGGTAGAGTGACCTCTGACCTCTCCCGGAAGAGGTTTGTTGTACTTCTGGTAACAGAAGCGGATGCAGTTAGCCAGCCATTTGGAGAGGCACTGCTTAGAAACTGCCAACCCCAAGGATTTGGGCAAAGGAAACAGAAAGCTGATCTGACTTGCGTGTGTCCTTGGTCCTTTGGACATAACAACGCAAAGCCCTATGTACATCCAGTGTATGATGGAGAGCCTCACCCCTATTCATGTGAACGGGGTAGTATACAAGGAGTTCAACAGTTGGTTTAAGGTGAACTCAGAGACCACCTTAGGAAGAAACATAGGATTTGTATGCAGGACTGCCCAGTCCCTGTGAAAAATCAAATAAGGCTCTTTACATATGTAACCCCTAGATGGCGCTATCCCAGGGGCTACTACCCCTGCCTGATTTGCCACTAACAGGTTGAGGGGCCTGGATCCAATGGCGGGTGCCTCCACCCAGAGGTCAGGGTTTGCAATAGTTAAACTAACTTGGTCACAGCCCTCTGGGACACTGCAACCCCCCTTTCTTCCCACTAGTGGCCCACACAATATATCAGAATTACCTTCACGGTATACACTTACCCCCAGGTCTGGTTCCGGCACTGGGACCTCCTGTGAAATGAGATACAGTGCAACAATCACAGTACAGTACTTTAACATAGACAAATACCTCAGGCAGTATAACTTTGCTGAAACAAGCAGCTCTGATTTATTTAGGGGGATATAACAAGGACAGGGGGAAATCAGGTTAATTAGCTTATCACTCTAATAATCTACCTATGGCTCTGTGCACAGGCCTATCCCTATCAGTTACTGTCCCTGGGTACCCAAGCCCTAGTGGCTAGTCCAAACCGTGGCAGCTGGTAGGGGCCCTTTCACACAGAGAAAAGGAGAATTAAACAGTCAGCAGTACAGTAATTCCATTTGGATTTAATGTGGCAATTCAACAGGGAGCAACCCTGAATTAGTACTCACGACCTCCAAATAAGATAGGGTCCTTCAATGTCAGCAGGGCTCACTTGAGGTACACAAACCTCTTCACACATCCATATAAAAGAAAGTACTATACCAGGCAGGCTGCATCTGTATCCCGATCGCAATTACTGCACAATACCGGAGAACACACAGCAGATTCAGTTCCTGACAGACCGATGCAATTTTCAGCAATTCTTCCAGTCTTCTACAGGGTGAGCCTGGTTTCTACTCTTCAGAGATCCTTTGATTCTTTTCACAGGACGATTCAGTCCTAACAAGCTGTTACACAAGCTGCAGACCGGAACTCTGGGCCTTACACGTTTTTGACTAAAACTGCACACTGAAAAGCACAGGGCTCCTTCCTTCTTCACTGCCAAAGCTCAACTGAACTCCAACTGACGAAACTGGCACTTCCTTTGAGTTCCTCCCAGTTCTTGACTGGATTGGCTGTCACCACAATAGACTGCTGCTGGTCCAAAAGGCACTGAAGTCTAAACTACATCTCCCAGAGTCACTGCCCATACAATCCTCTTGTGGCTGGCTCAGATTATGAGTCCAAGTTCTGATTCGTCCAAGGCATCATTTTAGAGCTAGCTTACCCCACACTGATTGGTCCAGTTCAGCAGTTCAAAACTAGAATGGGGAACTAGCAGACACAGTTCTGACTGCAAAGAAAGCAGGTTAGACAAACTGTAATTTCATTATTACTCTAAATAATTTCTGGCAAACAGTTACATCTTTCAGATAGGTTCCTTTGCACTCCTAGTGACTGCAAAATGAAGTGAATTGGCAGCAGCTCGAGTGGTACTCAGAGAAGCACACAGTCCCCCATACAAACTAATTATGTCTGCAAGCAGACAGCTCTTAAAGACAGTACCAGAGGCTCTAAAACACTCACTGATAAATGGCTTAAATGCCAAACACCATTCAGGCTTGGAGCATTCAAGCAAGCTCCTGGAAGTCTTTGGGAACCCCCATTTTGCAGGGGTTACACCCTTCCTGGCCTGGGAAAGCTTGGCGTCACGTCCAAGCAAAATTACCTAAGTTTCAACTGCAACCATATACATTTGCATTAGGCTCGCACATGTGATCATCAGTCAATATATCATTTTACCAAGAACACATTTCTGAAACATTGCAGTACGTCCTCTTTACACAGTATTACATACACATTGTACCATAACTCAAGTTATTACCTCTTGTACATGAAACCTGAAGAGGGGCCTTCCTATCAGTTACCTTGGGGCTGGATGGGGCAAGGGCACCATATGAGAAGGGCAACACAAGTAACTTGGAGTTAGCACTGATGCTCAGTTTGGGCAATGAGCTAGGGACACATACACTCCTTTATGGACAACATTGAGAGGCAAGTCCACAGGCCTCCCAAGTGAATCATAACTGGGTGCACCACAGGCTTTACAGCTCGACCAGTCTTTCTAGGGGAACTGTTATAGTCTCTGCACCTGAGCCTCATTTTCAGCATTGTCCTCACTTGTCAGGGAGTCTCCATGGGGGTAGAGAGGCTAGAACTTGGGGCACTTTCAGCTCCAGAGTTACAGTTTCTGAGTCCACAACATTTGGCTCGCATGGAGCTTTGGACACTGGCAGTGGACTGTCAGGGCACTCAAAATACTCTTCTTGTTCGGGTGTATCACCAGTCTGCCCCAATCTATCATTTTCCTCCCCTGAAAGCTCAAACAGTTCAACCATGCACAATGATTCCATTTCATCTGATCTGATGCTTTGCACTTCACTTTCTGGGAGCATTGGCTCCAGGGATGAAGCTGGGGCTTAGACAGTCCAGAAGGCCCAGCTTTGTTCCAGTATTGACTAGGGATTGCCCGAAACAATTGACTCAGTTCGTAAGAAGGATAGTATTCAAAGTCACTCACTTTCTTCCGATATGGACCGACAGTCATGCTCAACTGGGACTTGTGGAGGGAACACTTTAACTTTGCTTCTGTAGGTGCAGACTTTCTTGATCTTTTCTTAGCAGCAGCTCTAGTCACTGGTCCAGAGGGGCATCTTCTAGGGGCTCAGACTCAATTAAGATTTGTCCAATGGGCAGTAAATGATTTCTATGCATTGTTTTTACATCTTTTGAATTATTCTCAGGCCTTACTTTGTACACTGGCAGATCATCTAGTTTGCCCACTACAATGTGAGGGAGATGGTGCCATCTGTCAGCAATCTTGTGCTTGCCATGCAGTCCCAGATTTCTTAGCAATACCGTCTCCCTCCTGGAGTTCCTGTGCTTTCACCTTTTATCATACCTTTCTTTGTTGGCCAGATTTCTTTTGGCAGCCATGGTTTGAGCCAGTTGAGTACTTGTGAGTTAGCTGGGCCTTTAACTTGCACATACTGTAAATAGTTGTCAGCTTGAACCCCATCAGGAGAGACCCCAAAACACACATCTACTGGTAGTCGAGCTTCTCTTCAAACATCAAGCGGTGGGGAGAATCCAGTGGCATCACTTTTGGTGCAGTTATAAGCATGTACCAGGGTGCTAATTTGTTGGCTCCATCTAGGCTTGTCCTTTGGGTGCAGGGTGCCTAGCATATCTAGCAAAGTGCGGTTGAAACGTTCAGGCTGTGGGTCCCCCTGGGGGTGGTAAGGAGTGGTTCTGGACTTCGCACTCCCCACAGAGAAAGCATCTCTTTGATCAGACGACTCAAAGTCTCTCCTTGATCAGAATGGATTCTTTTGGAGCCCCATAGTGAACAAAAAGTTTTCTACAAGTACTTTGGCTACAGTGGATGCTTTCTGGTCTTTGGTGGGAAAGCTTGGGCATATCTCGTGAAATGGTCAGTGACCACCAGCACATTACTGATATTTCTTTGATCTGACTCCAAACTTAGAAAATCAATACAGACCAGCTCCATGGGTGCACTGGTGGTTATGTTAACAAGGGCAGCCCTCTGGGGCAAAGCTTTCCTCTGTAAGCAGCGACTACAAGTTCGAATGTGTTGCTCCACATCAGCCCCCATCTTAGGCCAATAGAATCTGGATCTCACCAAGTCAAGTGTTCTGTCTATACCAAGGTGCCCCATGTGGTTGTGCAAGGACCTCAATACTAGTCTCGAGGCAGAGGCAGCACTAGTTGTTGTTTGTCTACTTGTCCCCTCTGTCTACTGTTTCTCTGTATAACAGTTTATTGATCAGTTTCAACTTAGGACCTTCTTTGTATAACAGTGCAGTTCTCAAATCAGTGGAGCGTAATTTGGACACATCTTTTCCTGCATAGAGGGCTTCTAAGCTGCTTTGATCATGGGATCGCGAGATTGAGCCCGTGAATACTGTCATTGTCCAGCTGAGGCAGTGCACCAATGTCTATTGCAGAAAAGTGGCAATAAGCAGCAGTGTGCAATTCTCAGAGGCTCCCAAGCAATCCACCATGCAGTCCACTCGATCCGTGGACATTTGTTCCTCCCTGTCAAACTTCCGGCAGAGTGCCCGAATGTCAGGTTCTGCCAGTCGGACCCAATCATTCTGGGGAACAGGCCTCGGGGAGAGCATCAGCATCTATGTGGTTCAGACCTGCTCGGTATTCGAGCATAGTCATATGTAGATAATGCAGAAAGCCACCTATGGCCAGTGGCATCCAACTTAGCTAGAGGTCTGCACATAGGTCAAAGGATTATTGTCAGTTTTACTAGTATTTTAGCCCCATACAAGTACTCATGGAATTGGTCAACAATAGCCCACTTCAAAGCTAGGAACTCTAACTTATGTACAGGATAGTTCTTTTCGGATGGGGTCAGGCTTCTACTGGCAAAGGCCACTGGTCTCAAGGCCATTCTCGTGCTCTTGGTACAACACAGCCCCAACCCTTGCAAGCTAGCATCAGTGTGCAGGGCGTAAGGTTTTCTTGGATCGGCATAGGCCAGCACTGGAGCATGGGTAAGTTGATATATGATCTCATGAAAAGCAGTCTCACAATCAGGAGTCCAGCGGGCCCCAAATACTTCACTCGGATGAAAATACACTCTTTCAGTCTTGAGGGATGCTGACTTTTGGTATTTTTTGTGGGTTGGGGGATACCCTTGAGTAAGGTTAAGTAAAGGGCGGATCACTCTTGAATAGTCCTTGATGAAGCGCCGATAATAACCACAGAATCCCAGGAATCTTTGCAGTTCTTTTTAGATTTTAGGCTGTGGCCAGGTGGTCAAAGGCCTCAACTTTCTTTACGTAATGGTCTCTATTCCCCTGTGGATACTATTGTCCTGCACATACTTTACTGATGTTTGAAAATTGACACTTATCAATGACAGTTTAAGGCCAAAGTCCTCCAGTCGGTCCAATACCTTAAATAATCTGCTCTCATGTTCCTCCAGTGAGCTGCCAAACACAATAACATCATCTAGGTATACCAGGCACTCTAGTAAGTTCATGTCCCCACTGCACGCCTCCATCAATCGTTGAAAAGTGGCTGGGGCACCTAGAAATCCCTTGAGGCATCCTCATGAATTCATAGAAGCCAAGCGGACAGATAAAGGCTGTCTTTTTCACGGTCCTCTGGGGCCATCGGGATCTGATAGTACCCACTGCGGAGATCCAGCACAGAGAACCACTTGCTCCCGTTTAGGCAGTCCAAAGCATCCTGAATGCGGGGCATTGTGTACTGATCAGGGATAGTCCGCCCGGTTTAAGATGCGATAATCCACACATCCTTACTGTTCCATTCTTTTCCTCACTACCACAATGGGGAAACATAAGCTTCTGGATTCTTGTATTACACCAGCAGGTAACATCTCTTGCAGATGCCGTCTCACATCATCTATGTCAGCAGGTGCCAGGCGACGAGACCTCTCACGAAATGGTCTTTAAATCATGCAGCCGCGGATATTGTGCTCAGCTCCATGCCGCATCCTACATCCCATTCCTTTAAAAGAAAACACCTGGTCTCTCTGGGCAAGCTTCTCACTGATCTTCACTTTCCATTCAGCTGGCAGCGGGAGTCGCCAAATCAAACAAGTCAGGCGTTACTCTGTCATTCTTCCTGAACTCTTGCTGCTGGGTAGCACTGCAGTGTCTGCACAATGCACATTAGCCAGGATGCAACCTCTGTTTACCTCGAATGTCTCTTTCAGACACATTATGAACTTGGACCATTACCCCTCTGGCATAAGCATGTGGGCTCCTAGCGGGCAAAATACTAGGCTTGACCAGCAGTCCCTCTGGCAATTTTCCATCGCCTGCAGTGCATCCATTAATATTTTATTCTAACATCCTTTCTGATATGGACCTCTCCCTGTAAGGTACACTGGGCATTTGGCGCCAGGATCAGAGACTCAGGATCCTTCTTCCATACAATTCCGACGGTTCCTCTGGTTCTGTTTTTCAGCATCTCTCTGTGCCTCATAGGCCTTCTTAATAAAGCAGGAACTCTTAAAGCTCTACTAGTCTTTGACCCTGTTTTTCATAACACAACTGTGCCAGCCTTCCGAACATATGAGCATTTGTTCCAATCAACAAAGGACACCATCATACAGTCCAGTGGGGGGGACACACTAAGGCTAGGGTCTCTACTTGTTCGGCCACTCCAGCCAGTGGAGGTGGGAAAGACAGCCAAATTCGGACATACCCGAATAGGGTAGACCTTCTACCACTAACCCCATACATGCAGTCCTTCTAATGGTTGTAAGGGTACGTCTGACAAATGCTTCTGATACCAATCTTGGAACATAATTGTCACTGGGAGACACTGTCTAATATAGCTCTTGTGAGACACTCCGTTCACCTTTACAGTGGTCTCCATGGAGGGACCCACTATTCTGGACCAGTCTGGAGAGGCGGTAGTGGGGGCCTGGGCAACTGACCTTGCCACAAAAGGGACGATGAATTAGCATTTTTGGTGCCCTCACTGGGATCATAATAGTTGCACCTCTTAACCACTGATTTCTTCTCCGAAGCTCTCCTTGTAGCCTATATGCAACTTTGTCAGTGTCTTTGAGGGACTGGTTTCCCTTTTCATGTGCCCATCTTTCCCACAATTATAGCAAAACATACTTTCTGGAGTTTGAGCTGGCCGGCGCCACACTGGGAGCCAGAGGCGGGGTATTACTAACTGGAAACCTTGGTGCCATCTCTGTCTCTGGCGTGATAAGCATTTGGAGACATCGTCAGTTCTCCACTTCCATGGTCAAGGAATCGAGTTGGAGCTGTTATCAACAGGAGATACATGGGTGGGTACCCCCACCCCCATAGAATACCAGTGGGATATAGGTCAGGGCCCGTACTTACAGGCGTGGCCTTCATAAAGGGACTTTTTGAATTCGGATCTCTCTCAACAGTTAGCCCCATTGTGACATATCTTTTTCCTTGTCAGAGCACTCATTGACTGCCAACCTCTGCCCCTGAACTTCACTTGATGGGTCACCCTCAGTCACTCGGTCGTAGCCGCAGCTATTGGTGCAGGTCCCTCGAGATCGTCTTTCTCAACTCCTCGATTTCTCTCATTAACTCATCATCGTGGGGGTGGGGATTCAGTCGATCTGCCAGGTGTAACTGAAGCAACAGCAGTTCTGAGAAGGGGCAGACTTAGGATCCTGTCCAGCCTGGTTCGGTCCAGTTCAATCGCTGGCAAACTACCTTTTCTGAGGCATTCTTGCAACAATTTTTCCAGCCGAGATACATACACAGACAACAACTCCCCTTGGTACTGTTGTGCATCTCTTACTCTCCACCATAGGTCCTCATCAGAATCTGGGCTCCCTATACATTCTCCAAGGCTCCAAGATAGGCCTGTGCAGTAACTTCAGGGTTACTGGCCCGTTTAGCACGGATGTGGTAGCCAGGGCAGGACCTGGGGGGCTCTCACTAACCCTCTTTTAAGCACTTTCACCTTCCGAGCATTGCCATTCTAGCACTTGAGGGGCAACATAGTCTATCCAGGTCTCTGATCATCCTCCTTGGGGGAGTGGGGGAGGTGCCAAGAGATCCTCAACCTTCGTAAGAGTCGTGACTAATAGCAGGTGCAGAAATAGGAGTCTGCATTGGTTCAGCCACCATCACGGGCACTGGAGCAGGAGAGGGTGTTGGGAAGAACACCCCCAGTGTGGCAAGAATAGTTTCTTCAGTCCTCCACAGTTTTCCCCTCTCCCAGCAACCATTCAGCAAATTTCTCCTCAAAAGTTTCAGATAGTGGTGAGGCTGATTCCCCGGGTCTTTACTGTCATAGTTATCACTCTCAAAGCAGTGAGGGCTCCCTCTGGGGTAATGGTCTATGGCACTTTGGAGCTATCTATGGGATCCTTAGCTCTACTAGGGCCAGGAAAGTGTGGGTGAGCAGATTAGCATGCCGACCCACCACCACAGGGTTTTGTAAACCTTCCACCTTGGAAAGTACTCCTGCACAGTGTCCGTATTGATACCCAGAGGGATGTCCAGGATAAGCATATGGATTTTGAGGAATGATCTCCTCCCCAGTACACACTCCACCAGCCGTTGCACAGCCACTTCTGTCGGGTGCCATTTTTTCTTAACAGTGTGGATTAGTAATATGGCCACTAGAGGACACACAATCCCAGCGGTGAGCCTCCAAGATGTAACCCCTAGATGGCGCTATCCCAGGGGCTACTACCCCTGCCTGATTTGCCACTAACAGGTTGAGGGCCTGGATCCAATGGCGGTGCCTCCACCCAGAGGTCAGGGTTTGCAATAGTTAAACTAACTTGGTCACAGCCCTCTGGGACACTGCAACCCTTTCTTCCACTAGTGGCCCACACAATATATCAGAATTACCTTCAGGTATACACTTACCCCCAGGTCTGTTCCGGCACTGGGACCTCCTGTGAAGATGAGATACAGTGCAACAATCACAGTACAGTACTTTAACATAGACAAATACCTCAGGCAGTATAACTTTGCTGGAAACAAGCAGCTCTGATTTATTTGGGGATATAACAAGGACAGGGGAAATCAGGTTAATTAGCTTATCACTCTAATAATCTACCTATGGCTCTGTGCAGAGCCTATCCCTATCAGTTACTGTCCCTGGGTACCCAAGCCCTAGTGGCTAGTCCAAACCGTGGCAGCTGGTGGGGCCCTTTCACACAGAGAAAAGGAGAATTAAACAGTCAGCAGTACAGTAATTCCATTTGGATTTAATGTGGCAATTCAACAGGAGCAACCCTGAATTAGTACTCACGACCTCCAAATAAGATAGGGTCCTTCAATGTCAGCAGGGCTCATGAGGTACACAAACCTCTTTCACACATCCATATAAAAAGAAAGTACTTATACCAGGCAGGCTGCATCTGTATCGATCGCAATTACTGCACAATACCCGGGAGAACACACAGCAGATTCAGTTCCTGACAGACCGAGTGCAATTTTCAGCAATTCTTCCAGTCTTCTACAAGGTGAGCCTGGTTTCTACTCTTCAGAGATCCTTAGATTCTTTTCACAGAGGCAGTTCAGTCCTAACAAGCTGTTACAAGCTGCAGACCGGAACTCTGGGCCCTTACACGTTTTTGACTAAAACTGCACTGAAAAAGCACAGGGCTCCTTCCTTCTTCACTGCCAAAGCTCAACTGAACTCCAACTGACGAAACCAGGCACTTCCTTTGAGTTCCTCCCAGTTCTTGACTGGATTGGCTGTCACTCACAATAGACTACTGCTGTTGGTCCAAAAAGGCACACAAGTCTAAACTACATCTCCCAAGATCACTGCCCATACAATCCTCTTGTGGCTGGCTCAGATTATGAGTCAGATTCTGATTCAAGTCAAGGCATCATTTTAGAACTAGCTTACCCCACACTGATTGGTCAGTTCAGCAGTTCAAAACTAGAATGGGGAACTAGCAGACACAGTTCTGACTGCAAAAGAAAGCAGGTTAGACAAACTGTAATTTCATTATTACTCTAAATAATTTCTGCAAACAGTTACATCTTTCAGATAGGTTCCTTTGCACCTAGTGACTGCAAAAATGAAGTGAATTGGCAGCAGCTCGAGTGGTACTCAAGAAAGCACACAGTCCCCCATACAAACTAATTATGTCTGCAAGCAGACAGCTCTTAAAGAGACAGTACCAGAGGCTCTAAAAACACTCACTGATAAATGGCTTAAATGCCAAACACCATTCAGGCTTGGAGCATTCAAGCAAGCTCCTGGAAGTCTTTTGGGAACCCCCATTTGCAGGGGGGTTACACATATAAGGGCCTGAACCTCAGAGATTCTTTGAGCGGAAGCAATAGCAACCAAAAAGAGCACTTTCCAGGACAGGTAGTGCATATCACAGCTTACAGCCAGTTCAAAAGGAGGGAGTGTAAGCTTTTCTAAAATAAAATTTAGATCCCAGGGTGGGGAGGGGTTGCAGATGGGGGTTTCAAATGGAGGATTCCTTTCAGACAGGTTTTGGAGACCTCCAACTGAGCCATGGTTTTCCCATCCACTAGGATGTGGTAAGCCAAAATAGCCAACAAGTGGACTTTGAGGGAGGAATAGCTTAGACCAGAGTCAGACAGGTGCAACAGGTAATCCAAGACCTGTGGTACCAAGCATGTGAAGGGGTCACAACCCTTATCTGCCGCCCAGATGGAAAATCTTTTCCATTTCATCGCATAGGTGGACCTGGTGGAGGGCTTCCGAGCTTCCACCAAGACCTGAGTGACCCTCTGGGAGACTCCAAACCATGACACAATTACATCTGAAGAGCCACACATAGAGAGATGTAGGGTCCTGAGACATGGATGCACTAGTCTGCCCCGATCTTGCATCAACAGATCGTGTTGAAGAGGGAGGGGAACTGGGGTTTCCACAGCCAGCTGCTGCAGGAGTGGGAACCAGATCTGCCTCAGCCAGAGGGGGATTATAAGGAGCATCCGAGCCCCCTCTGCCTGAAGTTTCAGAAGGACACACTGCAGAATGGGAAAGGGAGGGAAGGTGTACAAGTACTTCCCTGTCCAGCAGAGAGACAACGCGTCTTGCCAGATAGCACCAGGCTCTGGAACGAGTGAGCAAAAACTGGGTAGTTTTGCGTTGGATGGGGAGGTGAAGAGGTCTACTTCTGGTCATTCCCATCAAAGGAACAGTAGCTCTGCCACGTCCTGATGCAGTTCCCATTTGTGAGCTTGTGTTGCGGTTCGAGTGAGGCTGTCTGCCAGGATGTTGAGGACATCTGGGATGTGCACAGCTGTGAGAAAAAGGTTGTGTTGGACTGCCCAGAACCACACCCACATCGCCTCCCTACACAGGGAGTACGATCAGGTGCCTCCCTGCTTGTTGATGTACCAGACCACTAACATGTTGTCTGTCTGTACCAGCAGTGTTCCCACAGACAGGAGGGGCTGAAAAGCCTGAAGGGTGCAAAGAACCACCCTCATCTCCAGGATGTTTATATGGAGAGATGCTTCCAGCTGGGACCATGTCCTTTGTGTCTGATGATCCCCCAGGTGGGCCCCCCAACCCAGATAAGAGGCATCTGTGGTGAGGGCCCAGGAGGGAGAGGGTACCCTGAAAGGTAACCCCTGAGACAGACTGTGAGGATCCTACTACCATAAGAGGTCTTTCCTGAGTGCGCTGGACACCAGTACTGGATGATCCAGGTCATCCAAGTGTTGATCCCATTGGACTCGTAAGGTCCACTGGGTGACCCTCATGTGTAATCTGGCCAAGGGGACCGTAGAAATGGTCACTGTCATGAAGCCAAGAAGGCACAATAATGCCTTGGCAGGAATATGACTGGAGGAGAGTAGTAGACTGACTTGCCCCCGTAGAGTATCCGCTCTGTCTAGGGCAAAAAGGCTTTGCACTGGACTGTGTCCAAGACTGCCCCAATGAACTGAAGTCATTGGGAGGGGGTCAGGGATGACTTGGGGAAGCTGACTGTGATCCCCAATCTGGAGAAAAGGTCCAGTGTGAAGGACAGTGACTCCTCCATGCTGTCTCTGGACGGGGCCGCAAAGAGCCAATTGTCTATGTAAGGGAACACTGCAATGCCCTGACATCGAAGCACCACTGCCACCACCACTAGGCACTTGGTGAAAACCCTGAGTACCAAAGAAAGTCCAAAGGGGAGAGCTCTGAATTGGAAATGCTTCCCCTGGAAAAGAAAACGCAGGAACCAGTGATGGCTGGGAAACATTGGGATGTGCAAGTAGGCGTACTGCATGTCAAGTGCACAAAGTCAATGGTCTTGCTGCAGTAAGGGCAGAAGACCCTGCACAGTCAGCATGCAGAACCTTTTGTATTCTACAAAAAGAATCAGCTGACTGAGGTCCAGGATGGGCCTGAAGTCTCCTGTCTTTTTTGAGACCAGAAAGAAAATGGGAGTAAAACCCTTGTCCATTCTAAGACCAGGGGACTGGTTCTATGGCTGATTTTTGCAGTAGGGCCAGAATCTCCTCCACGACCAGAAAATGAAAATTCGTACCTACCATAATTCTTGATCTTCTTGGACGAGTCTCCACCACTCATTCACACTAGTGGGATTAGCACCGGAGGCACTAGGACCCATCGGGAGCAAACTTTTTGCTGGAGGGTCGGCGAGGCAGGCGCCGCCGAGGACATGGCCGCGATTTAGCAGCGGCTCGAGCGGCAAACTACCATCTCGGCGATGACCCCTCCAACCGCCTCAATACCTTTTTTACCAAGGAGGTGCAGCGCAACTAACGTAAAGAGTAAATCAAACCTTAAAAAACGGACATAAGATAGTCCGTACGACCCGTGTAAGAAAGGTCAGCAAAAAAGTCCTCATGGCCTAAAGATTTGAGGGAGTGAAGACCAACACAGCGGTGAGCTCGGGGAATGGAGGGTGGGCGTGTGAATGAGTGGTGGAGACTTGTCCAAGAAGATCAAGAATTACGGTAGGTGCGTAATTTCATATCATTCTGGACATAAGTCTCCACCACTCATCACACTAGTGAGAGATACCAAGCTGATAATCCCCAAAGAGCGGCAGGAGAGCCAGAGCTCACGCGTCTAAGATAAAGCCCATTAAGGATAGTTCTGCCGAATGCAGAATGTACGCCTGGCATGAACATCCAGTGCATAATGCTTATGAAGGTATGCACTGAGCTCCAGGTGGCTGGCGTTGCAGATATCCGCAATTGGAACATTGCGAATCTCCGCTAAAAGATACATGAAACGCCCTAAGTAAGTGACGTACCTCTACCCTCCAATTCAACTTGAGCCATGGAGTAGCAATGTCGAGGCATGCCACTAACCATGATGAGATGCATCTAATAGCGACAGGTTGACCCAGCCGGTCGTCGCATGAAAGAAACAAACAGTTGCTGGGTATTGCGAAAAATTCTTGGTTCTATCTAATATTAGAGACATAGAAGCTCTCTTAACATCCAAGGAATGAAGAGATCGTTCCCTTCATTTTGGAAATTAGTGAAGTAAGAGGAATACCGGGGAGTTGGTTTAAGATGGAATTCTGACACAACCTTGGGAAGAAATTAGGATAGTGCAGGAGAACTACGCTTGTCTTTATGGAATACAGTATACGGAGGGTCCGTCACCAAGGCATGAATCTCCGAGACCCAGGGCTGAAGTAATGGCCACCAGGAAGGCAGTCTTCCAGGTAAGAAAGTTTAGCTCACAGGTAGCTAGGGGGCTCGAAAGGCTTCCGAGTGAGCATGTCCAGCATCAGGGTTAATGTCCCAGGTTGCAACTGGACGCTTAACAGGGGGTCTGGTATGAAGAATCCTTAAGAAATCTCTTCACCATGGAAGCTGAGCCAGAGTCAAGGAAGAAACACGGCTCATGGAGCGCTGAGATGGCACTAAGGTGAACTTTAACTCAGGAGTACTGGAGACCTGAGTTTGATAGGTCCAAAAGATACTCAGAACCTTGTCAGGAGGACAGGAAAAGGATTCCAGAGGACTTTACACCAGAAGCGTTTCCATTTTGGGCGTGCGTTTTTCAGGTGGCTGGCTTCGGCGCAGCCAGAAGGATGTCCGAGACTCTACGAGAGCGTTGAATCGATTCACTTCTACCTCTTCAGGAGCCAAGCATGAAGGTGAAGTGATTCAGATTAGGATGGACCAAGAACCCTGAGTCAAATGGTTGATTTGCAAGGACGTGGTCTCGAGAGGCTGCAAACATTGTTGAGCAGAGAAACCATAGTTGCCGAGGCCAGGAGGGAGCAATGAGAATCATTTTGGTCCCCTGAGACTCGAACTTGAGGAGAACTCTCTGGATTAGAGGAGCGGTGGAAAGGCGTAAGAAAACGTTTTGTCCACTGCAGCCTAACGCATCCTGACAGAAATGCCAGGCCCTGGATTTCTGGACAGAAGAGAGGCAGTTTTGTGTTAGTGGGGATGCAAAAAGGTCCAGGTCTGGAGTCCCCACTCTTCGAATAGTGACCGAGCTACGGCTGGATCGAGAGACCACTCGTGAGGTCTGCCTCCGTTCTCTGAGGTGATCTGCTAGATCGTTTTGTATACCTGGCAGATAAACCGCTTGAATCAGAGACTTGTGCTCCAAGCACCACTCCCACACCCTCATTGCTTCCCTGCAAAGGGGTAAGAATAAACACCATCAGCTTGTTGATGTAATACATCACAGCTTTGTTGTCCGTTTGAAGGAGAATGTTCTTGTGACAAAGGATATCCTTCAGAGCTCGGATCGGCGTGAGGACCGCTCTCATCTCCAGGACATTTATGTGGAAGAGTTTCGAACTGAGTCCATACACCTTGAGTGTGGAGGGCGACAGTGAGCTCCCATCCCATTAGCGTGCGTCTGTGGTGATGGAGATCTGATGATCCGGGGAGCAAGGGGAACCCCTCCAGGGATTGCTCTCTTGAGTCCACCAGGTGAGAGACGCCGAAGGGCTCCGTCACCTTGAGGGATAAGACTGGAGGTGAGAGGTCGGAGACCACTGAGTGGAAAGCATCCATTGGGTGGTTCTCATGTGCAACAGGCCAGGGGTACAGTGAACACCGAGGACGCCATGAGACCCAACATGCGTTGCTTTAGAGAGAGCTGTAACCCGATTGGTTCTCCCGATGTAGCAAAAAAACCATCCGAAGGATATTAGAGTCTTCTGTCCTCTGGAAGGAAAGCCTTCGGCGGAAGGGTGTCTGAAGCGTCCTATGAAAGACCTCTGGGAGGGCTGCAGTTGTGATTTTTCAAATTCAGCAGAATTCCCATGGTAAGAAGGCGAGAAGTGGTTTGCACTGCTTCCAAAAGTCCCTTGGCTGGAAGGGCTTGCCAGAAGCCAATCGCCCAGGTAGGGAAACACTCGGAGTCCGATTCCTGAGATGCGCCAAGAAACTGCACAACACTTTTGTAAAGACTCGCGGCGCCGAGATAACCAAAAGGCAGGACTCTGAACTGATAATGCTGACCCAGAGCTACAAACCTGAGGAACTTGCGGTGGGTGGGGTGGATGAGGATATGCTGGTAAGCGTCCTGCATATCCAGGGAAGCCAACGATCGTGCTGATGCAGCAAGGGTAACAGGGTACCTAGGAAATCATTTTGAATTTCTCCCTGGGAGAAATTTGTTTAACTTCTGAGGTCTAGAATGGGGCGCATTCCCCAGATTTCTTTGGAACCAGGAAGTAATGGAGTAGAACCCACCAATGGCCAAGAGATGCGGGGGCACGGTTCTGTTGCCCTGTTGCTTAGAAGCCCTGGATCTCACGGTTAGGAGGTCTGACTGAAGGCCGACAACCTAGGTTGTATGTCTGGGAGGACAATTCGGGGGTTTCAAAAAATTGAGAGAGTAACCCTCGCGAATTATCCGAGAGACCCATTGTCCAGTATGGACTCCCACTGGTTGTAGAAGTACATCAGGCGACCTCACACACCGGAGGAAAGTTCCACCTCGAGACAATGTGATGGAACTTGGGCCAGCAATTCATAAGGTGGCGCTGGGGCTTCAGGCCCCTGCGCTTTCTGCCGAGCTTTCTTTTGAGGTTGGGCAGGTTGGCTTTTCATGGAACTTCCTCTGCCTCTGCCTCGAAAGGACTGACGACTATAGAAACTGATGTCTGATAACATGCCCCGGAGGGGTGACAGGAGGTCTGGCCAACAATGGCGACCCTGGTCTTCAGTGGCCTCTAAGGCTTGTTCCACCTGAGGCCGAAGAAAGGCCATCAAGGGCAGCGCCATTACCTGCTGCTGAGTATCGTCGTGAAGCCAGAAGTGCGCAGCCAGGAATGGCGCCGAGTAAACTCTCTGCGGCTGCTGAGCGAGAAGCAGTGTCGAGAAGCGTCCATAGTGACTTTGACCTGTTGGTTATTGGACTCAATACCTCTAGTAATGGTCAGAAGAAGCTCTGACTTGAGTCCGAATCGGAAGAGCTTCAACCATTCTTTTCAAAAAGTGCCACAGGATATACTCATACTGAGAAAAATAGCCTTGATAACTGGCAATATGCATACTTAGGTGGAGGCAGCAAAGACTCTCTTACCTAATGTATCAATCTTATGAGACTCTTTGTTAATAGAGTCGAGCTGTAGTAGTTGAGGAAAAACGACACTTATCATTCTCTGCCAGGACTACAATAGGATCCTAAAGGCTTGGGATGCCAAAATGGGACGATCCTTGGGAGCTGAATACTTCTTATCAATGGATTTAGCCACTGAGAGAATAAGAGCAGGATTATTCCATACCATTTGAGACAGGCGTCTCGAAGGAAAGCTGGACCCGGAGGAGTCAAATCCGTAGGGATCTCCGAGCATGAAGGTACTGAGTCTTAATATCTTCCCAGGATTGATGTCTGTAGTCTGGAGAAAAGTGGATCTCAGGTTCTTCAACAGAGACTTAAAGGACAGGTCCTCGACCACAGGCTCTGTAGCAAAGAAAGATCCTGTTCCTCCACTTCATCACCAACCGAAGGTCCTGGGTCCGGAGCTCAACATCATCTCCTGATGGTCCAGAAAGGACTGTTTGGACAGGAAAGGAGTGAAGAGATTAGGAAAAGGAGGAAATAGCAGAAGAAACAAGGAGAGGTCCCGAGGGCCCCAGCCGCCGAAGGCAAAAGCAGTTGAAAGCGGCACACGCAGAGGGAGCGCAGCACGCGAAGAGCCGCACGCAAATAGCGCCCCGCCGTGCCAGCGCCCGACGAACCGGCACCGCGGCGGCACCATGAACCACGCAGCGCCCAGCGGACGGCGCCCATACGACAACCCGGCACCAGCGGCGCCGACAAGCCAACAGACCTCGCGGAAGGCATCGGGCGCCCCAGGAACCTGGAAAGCTAGAGAGGAAAAAACCAGGAGATAAGGGCATCGGTGTGGCCTAAGCCACAGCCATGTGAGGGCTTACCCTGGCGGTCACGGCACCGAAGGCGAAGCGCGGCGACTAGGAAGGTCAACACGCCTACCCGATCGCTGGAGGGCCCGGGGGCTCCGTGGCAACCGAGCCAGGCAGGAGAACCAACCTCCGAGCCCATCGCTCCATAAGAAAAAATTACTCACCTTAGTAATTGCTTTTCTTCTCATGGAGTCTTGCTGTATTAGGACTATAGCAGTCAGCCTCAGCCTCTGAACTGCCCCGGAGAGGAAAGGGTTAACTCCAGAGAAGTCTAGGAGTTCCACAGCGAGGCGCTGTTCAAAGCTCTATCTGTGCAGTTTGAAGTCAAACCCAGATTCTTCTGACTAAACTAATATAGCAAGTCTGTGTGGAAAAACCTACACTAGCCATTGGCTACCTACCAGTAGTAGAACTACAAAACACACAACAATCACAAAATAGCAACAAAATTATTAAATATTGTTAGCATCACTGAAAAGAAGCATTAACAGACCCCTCTCTCCAAAAGACTCCAAGTCCAGGGAGGGCCACCCACTCAACGAACAACAGAATTACCTAGTTCCTAAACCCAATAAGCAAGAAAAAGGCATGACACAGTGCTTGCACTAATTTGCCAACCCCATACCCAAGGAGGAGTTCTGAGCGGGGTAGGGAGGAGGGTTGTCCTAATACAGCAAGACTCCATGAGAAGAAAGCAATTACTAAGGTGAGTAATTTTTTCTTCAAACACCATGAAGTCTTGCTGTAATTAGGACTATAGCAGATACACAGCAGTACCTCCATGGAGGAGGTCAGAACCTACTTGGGAAATAGGCTCTGAAGACAGGCTGTGACAAAACAGGCATCCCTCCTGGATTGAACATCAAGGAGTAATGTTTGGTAAAGGTGTGAACTGTTTTCCAGGTAGCAGCTTGACAGATCTCAAAATGGGAATATCTCTAGCACACTAGAGATGCGCTATACCTCTGGTAGAATGAGCCCTCAATCCTGAGGGTGGCTCTTTACCCAGTTTTTGGTAACAGAATTGGATACAAGAGACAATTCACCTTGCACTTGTCCTCTTAGTGGCAGGTCTCCCTTTGCCAACTTCCCCATAGGTAAGGAAGAGCTGGAGGGATTCAAACCTATGACCCTTGGTGCGTTCCAAATAGTAGCTTAGAGCTCTTTTGATGTCAGACTGTGCAATCTCCTCTCCCTGAAAGGAATGCTCAGTGAAAAATACTGGGAGAGAGATGGATTGGTTGAGATGAAAATCTGAGACCACCTTTGGTAAAACCTTCTATTAGTCTAAGGACTACCTTGTCCCTATGAAAAGAAATGAAATTTTCTTCCACTGACAAGGCTTGCATCTCACTTATACGTCTAGCAGAAGTGATGGCCACTAGAAAACAGTCTTCCAAGTCAAAAACTTGAGGGTCTGCGAGACAGGGACTCAAAGGGGGTTGCATTAGCTGAGCAATGCAAACATTCAGGTCCCAAGCAGGAGCTGGTTCCCAAAAGGAGGGTTAGTGTGAAGTAACCCTAAAAACTTAGAAATTACAGGGTGAGAAGAGATGGAAGCAGGTTTACCTGCTGACACATAGCGAGACTGCTGCCAGATGAACCCTTAAGGTAGCTGGCTTAAGGCCTAGAGAATTTAAGTGGACCAGATAGTCCAATAAAACAGTCAAATCAGCAGATTCTGGGAGATTTGCTTCCCAGAGCACCAAATGGAAAACCTCTTCCACTTAGAATTATAGGTGGCTAGTAGAAGGCCTCCTGGCGCTTCAAAATATCCAAGACACCTTGAGAGAGTGTGAGATCAGCAATTCTAGCTCCTCAAGAACCAAGCCTTGAGGTGGAGGAACTGAGGTTGGATACCACACTCTCCCTGTGCACAGGTCAACAGGTCGTGGGTCCTGGGCAAGCTCAGGGAGGGGTGGACAATCAGGGATGAGGAGAGGTACCAGGGCTGTCTGGCCCAATCTGGAGCAATCAGAATCACCTTGCAGGACTGAGTTCTGATCCTCACTAGTACCCTGAAAAGGAGAGGGAAGGAGGGAAGGCATATAGATATTTCCTCCCAATCCAACTGGAAGGCGTCCAGTGGGACTGATCCCAACACTGGAGGTCTGCAACAAAACAGAGGAAGTTGGTGGTTGTCTGGGGCTGCGAAAAGATCTATCTGAGGGTGCCCCATCTGCAGGAGCAGCCCCAGCACTAGGGGTTCAGGGCCCATTCGTGGTGGCCCTGAGAAATCCTGCTGAGGGCATCCGCTAGGACATTGTCCTTCCCTGGAAGGTGAACTGCTATCAGGAGGTATTCAGGAGTAAGCCAGAGACCACAGCTTCATTGCTTCGGTGCACAAGGCAGAAGACCGAGTGCCTTGCTTGTTGATGTACCACATTGTTGTGGTACTGTCTGTCTGACTTGAACTACCTTGTTCTGGACAGAAGCTGAAAAGGCCTGGAGAGCTAAGAGGACAGCCCGAGCTCCAGAAGGTTGATGTGGAGCAGAAATTCCTGAGGAGACCACACTCCCTGAGTGGAAAGGTCGCCCAAGTGAGCCCCCATCCTGGGAGGGAGGCATCTGTGGTAAGTGTGAGGGGTGAGGAATGGGTAGAAGGGGACCCTTGAGTTAGATTGCTCTGGTCCTGCCACCACTGAAGGGCCAGGATCAGAGAACTTGTCACTGGGACTAATTTGGTGAGGGGGTCCTTCTTTTGGAACCAAAAAGATCTCAGGTGGAATTGGATGTCTCTCATCTGGAATCTTGCTCCCTGCATGACAGCTGTGGACGCAGCCATGTGTCCTAGGAGTTGCAGAAAGTGCCTTGCTGGCTGAGAGACCCGCATGGTGAAGGAAGATGCCAGGGCAATGAGTCTGTCCACTCTCTCGGAGGGGAGATATGCCCTGGCAGACTTTGTGTTCAACTCTGCACCTATGAAAGTTAGTACCTGAACTGGTTCGAGAACTGACTTTGGAAGATTCAACAGGAATCCCAGAGAGGTGAGAAGCTGCTGGGTGATCAACAAGTGAGATTTTACGTGATCTGGAGACTGACCCACTATGAGCCAGTCGTCCAGGTAGGGAAAACAGCCACCCTTGCCTTCTCAGATGAGCCACTACCACAGCCAAACATTTTGTGAAAACCCTTGGGGCAGAGGTAAGGCCGAAGGGCATTGCTCTGAACTGATAGTGGCCAGAAGGTAGTTCGAACCTGAGGTACTTTCTGTGAGAAGGCCTGAACAAGAAATGAAAATAGGCGTCCTTGAGGTCCAAGGAAGCTAGCCAGTCTCCTGGTCTCAGGGAGGGCAAAATCATTGCCAGAGGCCTTAAATCTAAGATGGGCCGCCATTCTCCTGTCTTTTTTGGGGTAAGGAAATACCTTGAATAAAGACCCTTGCCCTGATGGCAAAGGGGAACCCTCTCTACTGCTTTGCATCCCAGCAGAGAAGAAACCTCTGTTTCCAAAGCAAGAGCTTCCAAAGGATTCGCAGGTGGGAAATGTCTGGCCCTCATCTTTGGGAACTGTTTGAAACTGAGGACCAGACCTTGGCTTACCTCCCAGAACCCACTTGTCCAAAGTTAGGGACAACCAGTTCTGGCTGAAATAAGCCAACCTGCCCCCACGGTACAGGAGATTCGGCCCTGGGCACCCCATCAGAGGTGCCTGCTTGGCAACTGTTTTGGCTGAGAAGAAGGGACGGTCTGCCTGAGCCGTCTGCCCTGCCTCTGAAGAAACCCCTCTGAACAAAGGCTGAAGAGGCTTGAGCTTGATAAAAAGGCCTGTGGTAAGGCCTACCCCTACCCCTGGGGGCATGCCTTTGGGGGGGGCATGCCTCTCTTTAGCTTGGGCACTTTTGTAGGTAGTTCTGTATTCATCCATTTTTTCATGTAATTTTCTGTCTGATCACCAAACAGAGAGTTACCTACTACAGGAAATCCATAGCCTTTGTCTGAGTGTCTTGGGACAAATTGGTGCATCTGAGCCATGCCAACCTACGGAGAGCTACAAGTGGCCATGACCCTAGAAGAAACATCATTAACATCAACAGCAGTATGAAATTGAACTTTAGAGGCCTCAATGCCATCAGCAGCCACCTGTTCCAACTCACTAGCCAGCTGACCCTGGGCCTGCTTGGCTAACTGCAATATAGTGTCCCATCTAGACTTCTGATATCTAGCCACATAAGCCATGTAATTAGCCTGCCTGAGTCCCAAAGAAGCTGCCATATATTGCTTTTTTGCCATGGTATCAATCTTCCTGGAATCTTTGTCAGGGGGATGTGATGCCAAGGGAATATTAGCCTTGTCACAGGCTGCAGCTTGAACAACACCTACATGACTACACTGCTTAGTGAGGAAGTCTGTATCTGGGCCTGATAAAGTATACCTTCTGTCCATTTCTTTGTCTACAGCAGGGACAGAATGAGGATTTTTTTAAAATCTTTGTTGTTTGCTTCCTAAATGATTTATGCAAAGGAATAGACAACCTTCTAGACTCTGGAATATCCACAAAATCAGGCTCCTCTTGCTCATCCACAGCCTCCTCTAAAGGGAGCTGGAGGGTTTCTGCCACCTTTTTATAAAACACAAAATGAGAAGGGGACTCAGACAACAGAGGGGGAGACTCTAAGGGTCTGTCTGGAGAAATGTCCGGTTCAATGGGCACGTCCAGACCTTCCCAGTCACAAATGCACTGATCAAATTCCTCCTCCCCCTCCTGTGGTTCATAAAACTCCTCAATAACATAATCTTGAACCCCTGGGCCTGGACGAGCCACCCCTCTGCCACTTGTGGAGGGCTCTCCAAGTCCCTGAGACAAAGACTGGACAATCTGTATGGCTTTTGCTATTTCTGCAACAGTTGGAGAAACTATCTTAGACTCCAAACCTGCTGATTTCTTTGTCTTTTTGCTGGTGCTGGTTCCTCTGAACCAGCCTTTCTCTGCCTGAGGAAGTAATGCCCTGGTCAGAGGGCACTCCTCTGGTCCAGTGGGTACTGGACCGGGCTGGCCATCGGGTCAGCGGACTTTTGCCTCTCGTTCCCTGAGCCAGCCCAATCTCTTCTCAGGGTGGCTGCAGGGAAATTTTACATATCTGGCAGTCTGAAGGAGGTGGTCAGCCCCAGACAATAAACAAAGTGGTGTGTGGGTCAGCCTTGGCAAAGGCTTCCCCACAAACATCACAGTGTTGAAACCCGTGAGCCGGTTTTTCTTTTGGGTTTCTCAGACATAGTGCCAACCTAACCAAAACTTGCCCTTTTCTTCAGGCCGTGCCAGAGCAAGACACCCTTATCGGTTCCTAACCGTGTCACGGGTATTGGAAAAAACCCGATTAAAAACGAGGTTTTTTTTAGAACCGATAAGAACCGGGTACCTCACGTCTAAAAAAAATACAAGAAACGATCGGTTCAGACTGAACCGATAATTATTTCCACACAGACTAAATTTTGTTTTACTTACGGTTACCAGATAGAGCTTAAGCCGAAACCGCGGTAATTTTGAGACTTTGGCCGGTTTTCTGAACCGAAGGAACCGACCGAAAACCGCGTAGTGAACCGAGCTGAAGGAGCTGATCTCCGGAGCGACTGTTCAGTGAAGCGGAGTAAAGAATCTGGCAGTTTGACTTCAAACTGCACAGATAGAGCTTTGAACAGCGCCCTCGTGCTGTGGAACTCCAGACTTCTCTGGAGTTAACCCTTTCCTCTCCGGGGCAGTTCAGGGCTGAGGCTGACTGCTATAGTCCTAATTACAGCAAGACTTCATGGTGTTTGAAGAGCGGCCCACTGATGAAACTGCTCATCTGGAGCCCTACCTATAGGCGGGGAGGGGCTCCGATGTCGAGGACGATGGTCACCAGCAGTTGGCGACTCCGAAGAAGGAGAACGGCAACTAGCTACAATAACCGACCGTTGACGCGCAGACATACCAGAGGGCGACCTCGAGTGATGCCTTCTCTTTTTTGACCTGTGGGCCGAAGAAGAGCTCAAGGCCAAACGGTGCCGAGAATGCGACCGTTTATTTTTATGCCGACGGGGGGACCGCCCATCCCCCGGGCATCGGACTGACCAGCAATGTTAGACCCCCGCTGAGAGAAGGAGGCTGACCCGGACCCAGCCCGCTGACTGAACAGTTTCATAAGAAGTCTCCCTACCGTCACCTGACCTGCTCATGGTCGACTCCGGCCCAGTAGGCCGAGACTTCTTCAAGTAAGTTAAATTTAAAATATTAGAAAAATTTAACGAAAATAGAATAAAATTAGCGATACTACTATCGAGATAATGTTACAAAAAATAAACTGAAAACTATCGCTAGTTTGAAGTTTGACTCCTGACATGACGGCGTCGTCACTGAAGCGCACTCGACGCAAGGGAAAAAGGAACTGAGGCGGTTAGAGGGTCGCCGCCGAGATGTCATTGCCGCCGAGCTGCTGCTCGGGCGCCATGCCTCGCGGGCGCCGCCTCGCTACCGACCTCCAGCAAAAAGTTTGCTCCCGATGGGTCCTAGTGCCTCCGGCGCTAATCCCACTAGTGTGAATGAGTGGTGGAGACTTATGTCCAGGAAGATCATCTGGTTCGGAGAGTAACAGGAATGACCTGGGGGAGAGTCTGGAGGGATCTCCAGAAACTCTATGGTGTGGCCTCTTGAGATGAGTTGCAGGACCCATCCATCTGATGTTATATCCTTCCACTCTTGCAGGTGAAGAGCAAACCTTCCACCCACTGGCTATAAGCAGTTTAGGGGTGCAGGAAGGGGAGGATTGTGCGAGTCAGGAAGCAGAGGGATGGGAGGGGAGAGGTCCTCCAGCTGCCCTCTGTGTTTCGGAGGCAGGAGTTGGCCCCTGTGCTCTCCTTTTGTTCTGACGCCTGGAAAAAGGTTGTTTGTTTTGTCTCTTCTGCTGGCGCCAAAAGGGCTGCTTTTCCTGGAAGCCCGATCTATACATAGATGTCATGGATTTCAGGGCCTGGCCACTGTCCTGAAGGCTCGTGATGAGATCTTTGATATCCCTCCGAATAGGACTGACCCTTGAAAAGAGGCATCCTGGATGGCTGCCTGAACATCTTTAGAAAGTCTGGAGATATGTAGCCACGCACGCCTTCTTAGGCTAACTGCTGTGGCGGAAGAAATAAGCCTCTGCGTCCACCAAATAATATGTGGCTCTGAGCACGTGTTAACAAGAAATTTCAGATAGGCACAAGTCCCTGGTTAATTTCGCCTTGAGTTCCAAGTCCTCGATGGACAGGATGTGGGCCTCAAGTTTCTCCACAGTGGCCTTGTGAAAGACCTTGTGCGCAACGTAATTAAGTGAACAGAGTGCAAATGTGGAGGAGGTGAAAACCTTCTTTCCAAATTGGTCAAACTGCCTGGATTCCCTGTCTAGAGGAGAGGTGCTCAAGTGTTTTGGTTTTACCAAATGGTCATGAGCCGCCGCTATGACAATAGAGTCTGCCTTTGAATGTGAATCCAAGAAGGGAATGCCCTTAGGTATGGATTAGATCTGGTCTGCCTTCTTAGGGACAGCCGGGATGGAATGAGGCAGCTGTCAAATGGTAGTGGTGAGGTCCTCATGGGGGGGCTGTCCAAGGAGGAACAGGAATGGGGGAATACCTCCACCAAGTCTAGATGTTTGGCTAGACGTTTTCGTTTGGGGTCTTGTTCCTCTGCATTCCAACCATTAGCATGTTGGATAATGTGGAGTAGCTCGGTAAAGGAAGAGTCCTCAGGAGGTGATTTGGGCGACTCCTTGCCCTTGGCTGCAGTGGCTCCAGATTGCTCCCCAGATGACGCATCAAAGGAACCTTCCTCAGAACCAGAATAGTCCTCTCCTTAAAGGGTTCCTACTTCAGGTAAGGTGACCTGTTGAGTGGCACCTCCAGAAATATGCACTGTAGTGGACCGAATAGAGCTGACCGGTGAAACTGGGCGGGGGGGGGGTGAAACCAATGGAGCTGGCAGTCTTCTCTCCAAATCAGACGCCAGCTGTGATTTGGCATCCTGCCATCAAGACTGAATCAAGGTTTAAAAGTCCTGTTGTGGCTGAGGAGGGGCTGGTGGAGCAGGGGTGGGCGGAGGCTGGTAGAAATGCGTACCCCAACCCAGGATACTGAGGAGGAGGGTACTCTTGATAATAAGGGTAGCTAGGAGCCTGATACCCAGGTTAGTAGGCCTGGGAAAAAGGAGTCATTGTCAGGCCTGATGAAGGATAGGCCGGTGTCTGAAACCCCGGACAAGGGCGATAGCCTGGCTGGTGACCCTCATTTGCCGGAGGTCTTAATTGATCTGGAAAACTGTCTGGCATTGGGATAGCTGACGTCAGGGGTTCTGGTGCCGGGCCTGGCATTAGGTTAGCTTGCATCAGCGGCAAACGTAAGGGTCCTGACGGCTGATGTAAGTTATCCGGTGGAGCCCCATGCGATAGGATGGGGATGTCTGACGGAAGAAACTCTAACGGCGGAGTCAAGGTCGGACCTGTCATACCAGAGATAGTTCCCGGAGCCGTGGTGAGAGCCAGGTCTGGCATCAACATCCCCGGGAGGGTATCCGGGGGTGTGACCTGGGGTACAACCGCTGGAGTGGGTGAGAGGAAGACCACTTCCAGGGGATCCTCTTCCTCCTCCATCCCAGTCGGAATGTCTGGGTTCAGAGGTTCTCCCAGTCGGAATGTCTGGGTTCAGAGGTTCCACGGGGGAGGTGGAGAGGAAGGCTCCTGACCGGGGGGGGGCCTGGGAGGAGGGCTTACTGGGAGAGGTCAGCGAGCTCAACCGGGCATCAGGTGAAACGGAGTCAGCCCCCAACGGATGAGCTATGTCCAGGCAGTCATCAGTAGCCCTGCCAATCGGCTTATCAGATGGAGGGGCCGGTCAGACAAGGGGGGCACCCTCGACCGGCTTATCAGTCGGCGTTGTGCGGGTTCCCGCCTGGCAGGAATCCATCTTAGTGACTACCCGGCATGTTCTGGAAGAACCAGAGTCCGACTTATCGGTAAGAAATGAAAATTACGTACCTTCCGTAATTATGATCTTTCTGTGTATCTTCACCATTCCTCACTGTTGGGTACTCAGCCGGAGGTCAGGATCCCGCGGGAGCTTTTTTTTTTTAGGTAGGTGGAGCCAACACACCATTGGCGCCGCCCTCGAGGCTGACGCACTGCATGGTGCTTGCAGGTTGGCCGTTAAGCTGCGTCAACTCCGTCTGCCTGCCAGTTCTGAGTCGCCGGAGAGGTAAGAGGAAGGGAGTGGAGAGTGGGACAAGGAAGTCCAAGGGACAGAAATAGGAAAAGATATATAAACTAAAAGGAGAAATAATGACTGAGAGGACAGAAGAGGAAGAAGAAGTCGGAAACTAAAGGGATTGGGAGGGGCCCCAATCTCTGGAAATAGAAGAGGGAGGTAGGGTGGGTAAAGAATTTAGGAGGAGAGGGGGGAGTTAAACATCCCAGACTCTGGCCATCTCCAGATTACATAGGAACTAAGGCTTTCTGCCAGAATTCAAGGCACAGAATGGCTGGCAAAACACTCCAGATAAGCAGAGTTGGTTATTCTGGAAGAAGGACAGGGTACAGAGAATTAACACCCTCTCAAGGAAAGATTATTGGCGAAAAAAAGGAAAAAAGTTTTTTTTTTTTGTAATAAACAAGGAGAAATAAGTTGGACAGAAACAAGAGGGAGGAGAGAATGAATGGCAACTATCAACTCCCACCCCACAGGGGTGGAGCCAAAGCACTGGGTAAGGAGTGCCCCCATGCTGTCCACTCTCCCTGGAACATTATCCCCCTGTGTGCCCCTGTTTTACCCCACTCCTGACAAGAAAGAAGAGGGGGAAGGGATGGGCACAGAGAGGAAGGGGGACCCAGAGACTGAGGCCCCAGGGGGATGGAGGGTGGGATTGTGATGAATGGTGAAGATACACAGAAAGATCATAATTACGGTAGATACGTAATTTTCATATCTTACCTGTGTCAATCTTCACCATTCATCACTGTTGAGTGAGTGCTGAGCCCCCCCAAAGGGGGTTTTCTTTTACACCCTATTAGCTCTCAGTGGGTGACACACTAAGAGGGAGAACCTTCAGGGCCTGGAGAGGCCCAAGAGTGGGGAGAGTGAGACGGGGTCCCCCCGGAGGGGAAAGGAAGTTGCCCCGACAAGCGCCGTCTCACTCTATGGGAGAAGAGACAGGTTCTCTGGTGAGTGGAGTTAATCACCCTACGCCGGGCCAAGGCTGACAACCGGGAAAGATGCAGCCATGCCATCCACCTAGTGCAGATCGCTGTCCCTATGACACGGGTAGCTACCTCATTGGCATCATAGGATGCCCTCGCTTGGTGCCTTGCTAGCTGAAGGCCATGCGCAGAGAGTGCAATGGCTTGTCTGGTTTGCTCCGTATCAGGCAATGAGGCTAGGAGTTGACCTAGCCTGGACCACAATAACCTGTCATAGGCTGCATAGTGGGCCTGATGTGCAGAAATAGAAGCAATAACTGTGCCAAGTAGAAAGTCCTCCTACCCCAGAAGTCAAAATCTGAGGAGTCTTGATCTGGGGGCTGGTCACAGTAAAGGGCGCGAAGCCCATCAGGAGTATCTAACTGCGTCAATCCAGACTGCAGATGAGGCATGGAACCTGGAGACTCCGGGGCGGCGCAATACCTCTGGCTGAGATCCCTAGGGGCAGGAACTCCAGAGAAGGGCATCTGCCAGGAATGCAATGATGCCTCCCGAAAGGGAGCAGACCAGGGCAGCACCACAAGGGTGGCCTCGCCAAAATCACCTAGAAAGGTGTGCGCCGAGTGCTCAGGATTGCTGATAGTGGTAGGAGGAAGGTGCAAGTCCTCCAACATCCTCACGAGGAATCGCTGATACTCAGCGAGATCAGCAGCAGGAGAGATATGGACTGAAGTTTCCTCTCCTCCAGCAGAGGGGGATGAGGAGCTGGAGGGCACCAGCTGTTCAGTGGGTGGCTGCAGAGGGGGAGGTTGAAAAACCTGGCTGTCCATTGCCCTAACGTAAGCAGGGAACCGAGCAGCCACCGCTCTGAACTGCTCCCAGGAGAGAGGCCCGCTAGGACCAAGGATGCCTGGGAGCGCAGGAGAATGTGGCAGAGGGATGGGGACAGAGCCGAGAAGAGATGTCGGCTGACCTCTGCCTGGGCTAAAGAGCGGACCGTGGGCACCCACGGAAGAAGGTGCTCTGGAAGACCCCACAGCCGACAGCTGAACAACCATTTTGGTACTGCCTTGGCTGCGCCCATTAGAATCCCCCCTGTGAGGCGACCGGGGCCGTATAGGTCCAGCAGGACAGTCCCCTACCTCAAAAGAATGGGACTCTATCAAAGAGACCGAGGAGGAAGAGCGGAGATCCGCACTACGGCTTCTCCCAGAGCCCGGGTGGACTCCCCGAAAAAGGCCGACGTGCTGACCCCACGCCCCTCGACCCCTCGCAGTCCGAAAGAGCCCTCCTCCTCAAGAGGGCCAGCCTAGGTAACTGGCATCTCCGGGTAGCTCCCGAAGGGGCTATCCAGTGCACAGTACCCTCTCCCCTGCAGGTGCTCTGATCGGCCCCAAAGTTGGGCGATCTAGGCACACCACACGTGGGGGTACCACTACTGAGGGGTCAGTGAAACCACCAAGACCAGGCTGCAGAGCTATGATGGCCTGCACCACTGCCTTCTGGTCAGCACCCCTGACCCCAGTCTCGGTAGCCACTGATCCCACCTCAGAAGGCGGCTGACTCCAGCTTGTCGAGGAGACTACTGGACTGCCCACCTCAACAGCCAACCCCAAAGGGTCAGACTGTCTGTCTGACTCAGAGCTCTACTCCGCCTCTGAGGAGATGGAGGCCGAGGCCCTGTGCCAAACCGTAGGAGGGCGCCCACTGACATCCTTGCCAACAGGCCCAGAAACCAAAGCTGCGCCTGAGCCGGTGCCAGCGCCCCCTGCAGCTCTGCAAATGGAATCCACAGGGGGCATGGCCCCAGCCTGAACAAGAGCTCCAGAGCCGGGAACAGTCATGGCGCCATCTGGTCCCACGGCGCTGCGAGCGGCACCAAGGACGAGGACGGCACCGATGATGGCCCAGATGGTGCCAACCGGCTCCATCAAGGGCAGGGGATGCGCCGACGATGGTGCTGCCCGGCTCCATGGCGCCGCAAATGGCACCAACAGCAGAGGCGGCGCCAGCAGAAGAATCTGAAGGCCCCACGACGTCGAGCCCTGGGGACATGGCGCCGTGCTCAACCTCGGTGCCGAGGAAAGACATGGAAAAAGACGGCGATGTAGCAGCTCCCATGGCACCGCTAGCAGTGTCGGCGCCGTGAACTGCTCTAACAGAAGCCATGACGCTGCACAAGTTGGCATCGACGATGACTCCGTTGGGGCCCACGGCACCATGAATGGCACTGAGGCCCACAACGGCGCCGACTGACGGCGTCGAGGATGGCGCCGACCCGGGCCTTGCAAACCACGGGTCTGACACCGGGGGAGCCTTCACCCCCGAAGGGGCGATTGCCATGACAGTGCCTCCTGCCCGATCCCCGGGAGGAACAGAACAGGCCTCCTGCGCCGCGGAAGAAGCCTCGGCAACGGCTAGGCTACTAGTAGCCGAGGTCCCTGCTCCTCGGTCCATACAGAACCAGGAGGGAACCCGGAGGAAAGGCCGAGAGAGCGTGGCATGGCCCGAGTGCGCACCTGACCCCCGAAAGTCGGCGGAGCTCGCCCCACTTTCCACGTGTGTTGCTCGATAACCCAGCGGTCCATGGAGAAACAGGCGTTGCACAAATCCATGTCATGAAGCAGGCCAAGACACGAGAGACACCGGTAGTGCTGGTCGGTGACAGAATACTTTCGGCCACAAGGGCACCGTCGCATGGGGGGCTGACCCATCTTAGTAGATTTCTTGCCCTCCTACCAAGACATGAGCTACGGAGAAAAAAACACCAAAAATAGACTCGATGTAGCGGAAATATAAAAATAAGGAAAGATCTTACCAGGTGACGTCGAGTGTTGGCAGAAACAGAACCGGCAGGAGAACTGAAAAATTTTTGGAAAAAACAACTGCGAAGCAGGCCTAGGACTCTTCACAGCTTTCCACGAGGCGACCTCTACAGTGGGAGATGAAGAACTGGCAGGCAGGAGGAGTCGACTCAGCCTAACGGCCAACCCGCGAATGCCACGCAGTGCGTCAACCGCAGATGGTGCATCGGCTCCACTTACCTTTAAAAAAAAAAAGCTCCCTCGGGGTCCTGACCTCTGGCAAATACTCAACAGTGATGAATGGTGAAGATTGACACAGATAAGATCAGCAGAACACTTACCAAGCTGGTACTTCATCTGAATGCTTCTGTCAACCCTGAAAGAGAAGGAGGGGTTTCCAGAACCTACCTGTAGGAGTCTTTAGAGAGCTGTCAACTTCTTTGGAGGACAGCAACCACCAGATCTACGAAGTCATCATCCTCCACCTCTTTATCGGTGTCATCCTGGAGGGGAAAGTCCAGGGAGTCCACCGGATGAATATATATATATATATACATATATATGCCTCATTATACCATAACCTGAATCAACCGCAGGGTGACCGAATGGAATTAGTGGGCCCCGAGAGGAGTTCAAGAATGAAAATCCTCTCCTAAATTACTAATAATAATCATAACAATAATATCCTTGGGCATAAGGATTAACAAGAAGAGGAATACTCGGACCCAAAGGAGCCGAGAAACACCCAGAAAAATAAAGTCTGGAATAATTGCCAAGCTCTCAGAAATTCAGCTGCCGAGGGCATAATTTTATCCACCTCTGATGTCTCCCTAAGTCCTTCAGAAGGGAGGGTCAGAGGAGATTAATATCTGTCTTTGTGCAGGGAAGAGGACACCCTGCCTATTTTCAAATTAAAGGCTTGGACAGAGAAACAACTAATACAGAACCAGAGTTGTAATAATAGAAGTCCCAAGGGGACTTGTCATTTCTTTTGTGTTAACTTGAGGTACCCTCCTCAGCGCTTTTAGAGGAGGGGGAGGTAGACTAAAGGCCCCGATAATAATAGTTAGGCCAAGGCTCAAACAAATCAAAATCAACTATGAGATTTTTTTTTTTCACAAAGAGGAAAAAACAGAACCACTTCCACACCTCTTGTTAACAAAGCTCACTGCACATCAAACAAGAGAGTCTCGCCCCAAAAGAGAGGGGATTACCCTTCAAATATTAATCATTTTGAATTTAAACAGAGAAAAAAGAGTTCCAAGAATTCACGCAGGTGCACGACGGAAAAAGTGCACAAACGCGTGAAAAATCAAATCAATTATTTTACCACAAAAGCGTTAAAAAAACACTGATAAATATTAAAAACTAACAAATTAAATAAAAATGACGCAATTTATCGCTCACGTGCGTGAAATTTACTTCAGAAAAAAATGCAGAAGCGGGAAAATACGAAAAAATCCAGCAACTGCGCGGAACCCATCGCAGATGCAGTAAAAATAGATAAAATGAAGAAAATATACAAAATACCTTAAAGCAGCACTGAAAAAGAAAGAAAATGGCTCAGGAAGATCTCTGAAGAGAAGAGCTCCAGGGCAGTGTTGCCAGTTCAGCGGAGAAAAAGTTCTGAGGTCCTTCAGGCTGACTGTAGGCAGCACTCTACCCTAACTGTATCCTGATTGGCCAATGCCTTCCTAATTTGCATTGACTCCTCCTCTCCGGGGCAGCTGAACCCAGCTGGCATACTGCTTCCGTCAATAGATGCTAAAGCATTCCTGGGGTGAGAATGACTTTTTTTTAGTGGTTTCTCCTGACATCACACACCATGATTGGGTAAAATAACACGAGTTTTACTGCTTTCCATATTTTATTTTTTATAATTACTGGTGCGACATTAAAAAGAAGCCAGATCTGGATCATGGTTATGAGTACAAGAGAGCTCAATCTCCCTTACACAAAAGTGTGACATGCCACATGTGTATAATGGAAAAAGATGCGCACCAGTTTCAATGTGCAATCATGGATAGCCAGTAACTTCAAGCACATCAATCAGTCTTTATTTTGCCAGGCGAAAACACCATTGGGAGTACACTCATTTGCAAGGTGGACCTGGGGTCACAAAAATAAAATACACAAACGAAATGCAACGGCATAACAGCTACAGCAGACTGCACGATGATTGCATCTGCAGGCAATACAGGACACATGAGATGGACCGCTTGGTCTTTTCCCATCTCTTGAATCCCATGTTTCCAAGTGGCAGCTCCCTCACTAGCACTGCACCATTCAGTTCCTTACCTTTTCCCCTTTTTCACCAGGAGGTCCTTCAATCCCATCTGGTCCATCTTTGCCCTAAAGCAGTGAGAGCAACAATAACTCAGTAAGTCTAGTGATGAGTATGTACATATATACCAGCATATGGCCTTTACTATTCTTTGGCCTGGAAGTTGATTTTAAAGTGCATTTTCTCCAAAAGTGTTTTAATTTTTTGCCATAAAGGTTTTTCTCCGATGGCAGCTAGGGCGACTAATCAGTCCTGCCCCCGTCCCCCCACACAACAGGACCTACCTGATCAGGCTTCCCCCACAGATTTCTCCCCATGGCGGGAGGGGCATTGCCCCAAAGACACACACACATCCAGGTCAGATCAGGCAGTGGTCCAGTGGTGGATGGGTAGGGCTTCATAAGCCCCAGCCACCATTTGCCATTTTGTTCTCTTCCCCCACCGCAGCCTGGCAGAGATGCATGCATGTGGAGGTGCACATGTACCACGTAACCACGGCCCTTCCCTTCAATCAATCACTTTATTTAACCAGGCATCATGCCGCATGCAACCTGTTCTACTATCAGGGCTCCACCTGATGGCAGTCAGAGGCTAGGAAAACAAGCCTCCTCTTCCAGGGAGAGGAGAGTAGTCCCTGGGATGCTTGATCCTCTCCCTTGCCAGCTGACTCTCAGCAACCCATGCACTCTTCTAAATCTGGGTCGCTGGCATGGCGGCAGGTAAGGCGTCTAGCGCCTTAACCCTCCACATCACTCAGCTGACCTCTGCAAGCATTTTTTGTATGAACAATAGTGTGGGATGCTTGAGAGCAACAGGCTGATCACCTGAGCCTTGTCTTGCCAATGGTTTCTGCCACAGCTGTTTTTTCTTCTCCTCAATGCCAGGGTCATAATGAAACTAAGTATTTATTGTGCATATACACAGATCAAGGCAAAAACAACAACTCACATGATGGATCCATCAGCAGAGATGGTTGGCAGCAGATTATAGGGACCACACAGGCTTTTTCTGTCTCTTGTATTCTATATTCCTCCATTTTATTGCAAATCACAACACAACTGAAATTAAGTGTAAGAGTGGCACTATGCCCTTAAATACTTTAAACAGCTGCCAAATACTAACTGGGCTTCCTGGAGATCCAGTTGCTCCTGCAGGTCAAGGGGGTCCCATGGCTCCTGGTGGTCCATGCTTTCCGACCTCACCATCCACTCCTGGGAGTCCTGGCAAGCCCTGGAACAAAGATCTTTATGAAGCAATTCTAAAATACATGTGGAAATATGAATATATTAATTGCTATCTAGTAATGATGTGAAGGTACATATTAAAGAGCAGCTAACATGTCTGAGCGAGAGTAATACACATTAGCATGCTTCCTGTCTCAGAGTATGCCACAGAATAATGTATCTGTTTGTTCCTTCACGTACATGTGTCAATGGAACATCATTTTGATGATGTCATCTGCGAAACAGTCAGCAGAAGGCTACCTATTCCTATCAGTGGAGTGGCTGGAGAATATAATTTCCCCCTTTTCCTGTCCCATCCCAGGATGCAGGTAACGTGGGTGCGTATGCATGTAAATGTGCGTAATGCGGCACCAGCCTGCGTCCCTCCCTCCCTCCCCTGAGCCGCTTCAGTAACCTTGTTAGCTATGGTTACCCAGTGGAAGTATAGCAGGGAGCAGGCTGCCTTCACTCCCCAGAGGAGGAGTGTGTGCTCTGGAACACTCAGCCCTCTTACCCCCCGTCAGCCCCCCACGGACCCTGGCTTGTCCTTGAACCCGGGTCACCAGCATTGCAAGTGGTAGCTCTCCCGCTGTGCCGATGGGCTGGAGGGAATACATCTATCTAATAGTGTGGTTTATTTAGTCCCATGCAGGACCAAGCAGATCATGATTTTCACATTTAGGTAGTTTTCTATCTGAAACTACAATTTGTCAAAAATGTCTGCTGGGATCCAGTTAAACTGAAATGTGTCCACCTTGTCTGCATTAACTAGTTTGATGATCATCGATTGTCCTATTTGACTACTGTTGTAACTCAGTAATTCCTTGTAACAAGGCTCAACAGGAGCTGCATCATGTAATCTACCTACTTACACTTTGTAACTATTATTTGTGATGAGGAACCTTTGTATATGAGCTCTTGAGCTGAAAGGTGTATTTCTGAATAAATAAAATAAACAGAAAAAGAGAATGGTGGGTAATTCCATCTCTTTCTGAGAAGTAAAGTGCCATGAGATGGGCAACTCACCGTAATTCTTGATACATAGAAACTGTCGGCAGATAAGGACCGCTAGGCCCAGCTAGTCTGCCCGTAAGCCCTATAAGCAGTCACTGACCCTAAGTGATCAATGGCTTTTCATCATACCTTCCCCACCCAATGTTCCCCTGTGCCTGTCACAGGCATGTTTAAACCCCTCCACTCCGGCCCGTCGGCGCAGCGGTTGGATTTCCGCTTGCTGACGCGGCGACCCGGCTCGAGAGCGGACCCAGGTCGTCGGAGGGCGGCGAGAGATGGATCGGCGTCCGTTGGACTGCTCTCCTTCTCCGGGGAGGTCGAGGCCAGCACCGGGTGATGGGGACTCCTGGCGAGGCCAGGAACAACCACACTCGAGCTCACTACTTGGAGGCGGGGCAGGCGGCTGGGCGTCGTGCACGACCGCCTCCCTGAAAACAGGAAAAAGATGAGCCAGCCGCCACCGAATGAAGCCCGCGGCCCCGGTTTGTCCTCAGGCCGAACCCGACTCCATCACGGTGCCCGGGCGCATTTCGGGGGACGTGTGTCGCGGGCCCCACCGTGAGGGGTAAGCCATGGGGTATCGGGTGGCAGTGGCTGATTTGAGGACAGAAGCCGTGACCGGGTGGATGCCTAGGCGGCGGGTGAGGGCTCGGAAGGAGGAAAAAGCTAAATTTAAAAAAAAAAAAAAAAAAAAAAATGTTTAAACCCCTCCACTGTGCTTGCCCCACCACCTCTTGTGGCAGGCTGTTCCAAGCGTTCACCACCCTCTCTGTGTAAAAAACGGTTGCTGTCTGTTAATGACACAAACTGGAAAAGGCAGAAAGGATGGGACTGGAACAGCTGTAGGTCACCTCACAGTCACTGTCCCATAGTGGCAATTGCTAAGAACTGCAGACTAGTGAAGCTGCAGGTCTGTGAGAGGGTTGGGTAAGACCCTGTCTCACTTGTTGTGCAGAGAGAGTTAAAGGCAAGGATCTATTTTGTCCTCCCCTACTTTGCCACTTGTATGTCTCTTACCTGTCCGACTGTGCAATCAAATTTTCTTGTGGCACCTAGGAATTCGCCACTCCCCTGTCTCACAGTTTTCCCCTATTATCTAACCTCCTTCACTTGCTGTTTCTTTTTTTTTTTTTAAATTACTCTATCTCTCCTCCCTGCCTGCCCTGACCCATCGGGACATCCAACAAGTCATCCCTCTACCACACACCCGCCAGGACTAACCTCTCGCTCCTCCATGGAGCTTCAGTTTCCCCCCGAGAAGGGACGAGGTGGGGCACAACACCCCATAATCTAATTTCGTCAGGCCAAGATGGTGATCCTGGTGAGCGGGGCACATCAAGGGCACACTCTGGGAAGTCCATCTTCCTGGAGCAAGTGGGCATCTTTCCTCTTTTCCTCCCTCCTCCCCCTACAGTGCATAGTCCCCTAACGTCAAGGTGACAAGCGCCGACGTCCGCACTGTGAAGCAGCTGCCCGTTCCCAATTAATTGGGGCTTGTAGTACCCCGAACCTCCGCTCGGAGTCAGACAAGTGATGGGCTTCAGCCGCAACCTTCCCCGGAGAAGGCGAGCTGTCGTCGGACGCTCAAGCCTATCTCCCCCCGGCCAACCCACCAGCGACCCGAGTCTGCTGCCGAACCCGGGTCGCCGGCATGGAGCGAGGTGTGGTGTCCAGCGCCTCAACCTTCAGCACCACCGGGCTGGCTTCACTTGCTATTTCTATTCTTTCTTTCTCCCCTTACTTCTCTGTAGTTAAAAATATATGTGAATCTTTATGGGAAACTGGAATCCTTTGGTTTGCAAGTGTATATAATTATATTGTTGCAATGACTGCAGAAAGCTATTTGTGTTTCTTAAACAAAATTACAATCTGTAAAGTACAGGGGGTTGATCTGGAGCTGTATTTTGACATTCACAAGCTTGTTTACAGAACTGTCAACAAGAGACCAGCTCTGTGACAGAATGTTTTTTTTTGTTGCACCTTTTAAAGACTAGAGGTACTCTTCAGGCTGGCCTCAGGAAAGAAACTGACAAAGTTCTGATACATTTTGTGAAAAACAGGAAATGTACCCTAACAACAATCAGGATGCATAGTTTAAACTGCCAGGAAAAGACGTCTTCTGAAAAGAGAGCAATGTTTTTCTAGAGAGACTCTCAGATGCAAGACTTAGTTTGTAATGCCTGTATGAAGAGCTATTCTGTACAATTTTAATTTGTTAATTTTATTGTTATTGATAATAATAAAATACCACATGCAAACTGTATAACTTCTCCTGGTCTGCCTATGCCTCCTGACCTATGACAATTTCTGCCTCTCAATGCTATAGCATTGTTTTTGCCTTTACATTAAGTTTGTGTTGTTCAAATCTACTCATGTTTGATGTTTCTGTCCATATCATTTTTTCTCCCTGGAGAGGTGGGCAGGCTTGTCCCTACTCCCTGCAACTGGCGACTACCTCCCCTGACCCACAGGAGCCAAGTCCCCCATGCAGAGGCAGGAGTGGGGGGGAGGGTGTCCTCCACCTTGGCACACACTCCAGAACGCTCCTGTAGCCAGGCAACACCATGGGTCGTGGGGGAGCAGGCAGGGCTCCATGAAGTCTGCCTTCCCCAGTTTTCCATTTTCTTCCTTCCCCTTCCATGGCGACACATCACAACATGTGCGTGGAGGCGCACATGACCTGCAGAGCTGCGTCCCCACTCTTTGAGCCACTCAGTACCTGCTTTACCACCGGGCCTCCACCCAGTGGCAGTCAAAGGCTGACCTGGCTGACCACCCCTCCCCGGGAGAGGACAGCAGTCCCTGGGATGCTCAATCCTCTCCCGCCCAACCAACTCCCAGCAACCTGAGTTTGTTCCTGAACCTAGGTTTCTAGCGTTCCAGTGGATAAGGTACTTGGTGCCTTCGCCCTCCATGCCCACAAGACGGCATCATGTTTCATGTTTCTGATCATTATTCCATGTACACTGTGAGTGGATGTACTTGCTATAGTAACAAATGAAGAAGAAAATGCTCATTTTAACTTTAATAAAAACTATGAGTCACACTTACACTTAATCCAGGAGGACCCTTGGGGCCTGGCTCTCCAGTTCGTCCCTGAAATTATAGTTCATTCAATGTAACAGTTGGAAACAACAAAATGTAGAGCATTATCTATAAAAAATGGTAATCAATACAGGCTAATTAATCCAACTCTTTCTGAAAGGTGATTAGTGTAAAATGTAAACTCAATAAATATCTCAACGGCTTCAGTTAAGGCTAAATCGACCACCCAAAACAATTTGTTTTGGGGAGCGTACCTTAATAAATTTGTTTACCAAAAAACTCAGCTACTACCACCTCCTCCTTTATAAAGTTCCAGTGTAACATGCTGATATAATTCTGAAATGCACAATGGAAATAACTTGATGCTTTGCATTCCAGTCAACAGTATGCGGCATTTTTCCATATACAAGAGTTAATGCAGCAAAGTTCTTCTGAAGGGACCCTACCTGAGGGTATGTCAGGGAAGTATGTCATTCTGATATACTGGGGTAACCAAAATGCAGAAACTAATACGGCAATACAACTACAGTAAGATGTTACTAATCTCACTGTGACATGAATGCATGTGGTGTTCCAAGGTAGAATCAAGATCATTAAGCAATACTAGACAGACAGGTTGTTACATCATGTTGTTATGTTTTACACATACACAGTTGTGTTATAGGAAATGTGCAATTGCCAGACCTAGAGTATGAAATGTATTTCTAAAATTTGAAGCAGTTAAGGATATATAAGAATTACGCATAGGTGCCTGTGAAGAACAAGGTCATAATTTAATTGAGTGAAGTGGTGGGGCAGAAGAAGCCATGGGCCTGAACAGTGGGTGACCTTCTACTGCCCCCAGCTTCACAAAATGAAATTACCTTCAAGTTCTTCAAAGGCACCCCATATATAATTTGTTATATTACATGGTAAAGAAATTAAGATTACGTACTTACTGTAATTGTTGAGCTTTCTATGTATCTACACCATTCATGACTGGTGGGTTATGGCTGGAGGACTAGGACCCAGCGGAAGCAATACATTTTTTTTTTCTTAGGGGGAGGAGCTGGCGCCAGAACGGTGCTGCCCTCGAGGTGGATGCACAGCGTGGCACCCAAGGGTTGGCCAGTAAACGACACCGACTCCTTCCTCACCTCAGTTCTGCATATGCTAGAGAGAGAAGAAATCAAAGACAGAGAAAAGAAGGGGGCGGGGCAAGGGAGTCCGAGACAGAAACAGAGGAAAGGATATAAACAGAAAAGAGATAATGCTGAGTGAGAGGACAGGTAGCAACCTAGAGGTCTGGAACAGGGGAGCCCCATCCTCTGGGCAAGGAAGAAAGGAAGAAGAGGAAAGACAGAAGAGAAAGAAAGGGGTCAGAGATGGAAGACCCCCCAACTCCCCAACAAAGGACTCATTAAGAGGCCAAGGAGAGGAGGACCTCGTCTAAGTCAGATCCGCGAAGGATCTGTTCCCTTATTATTTGGGCATCCACAGAGGAGTGGAGCACAGCAACTCATAAACAGCACAAGAGTCAACTGAGTGTTGGACCAAGGGACAGATGAGGCAGGGACCTGGCTCAAAGCCCCTTCCCCGGCGCAAGATTGGGGGGCAGCTGTAGAGTTCACATTCCTGCCTTTGAAAATGTTGCTAGGGTGGGGACAGAACCCACCCTGGGGCAGAGCCCCTCCTCCTATCCTGAAGATATGTTCCTCAAGAGGCCAAGGGAAAAACCCTACTCCCTCCCATATAGGCGGGAGGGGAGGGACCTGGAGGAAGGAGAGGCGCTGCCCAGAGAAACAACCCCCGCTGGATAGGCAGCAAGCAGGGATGAGGCATCGCCCAGAGTCTGAGGCCCAAGAGGGTATGGAAGGTGGGAAGCAGTGATGAATGGTGAAGATACACAGAAAGATCAACAATTAAGGTAGGTATGTAATTTTCATATCTTATCTGTATCATCATCACCATTCATCACTGGTGGGTGATTACCAAGCCCCCCGAAGGGAACCTGGTACCTCCCTGAGGGAGAAACCCCCCTCAGCCCTCTGTGGGGGAGACACAGGAGGGGTAGATCCTCATAGGCCAAATTAGGCCTATGACTGGTCTGGGTGAGGCGGGGTCTCCCTATGCCTGGGAGATGGAAGTCACCCCTTAAGTTCCTGTCTCACCCTGTGGGAGAAAAGGCTGGTCCCCCGGAAAGAGGAGGCAATCACCCTACGCCAGGCCTTGGGTGTCAACTGGGAAAGATGAAGCCATGCAATCCACCTAATGCAGATCGCTGTTCCCGCTAGCCTGGATGCCACCTCACTGGCATCATACAATGCCCTTGCTTGGTGCCTCGCAAGCTCCAGGCCACATGCAGAGAGGGTGATGGCTTGCCTGGTAGCCTCCATATCAGGCATTGATGCAAGAACCTGTCCTAGCATTGACCATAGGTGCCTGTTGAAAGCGAAAGGCACGCTGAGGAGAAGACTCTGCTCCCCATTGGTCGAACTCCGCAGAGTCCGCATCTGGGGGCTGGTCATGCCTTGGGCTTCTATACCCGGTAGGAGTATCCAGGAGACTCACTCCCAAGGAGGGGTGAGGAAGGGCTCCTGGGAACCCCTGGGGCGTGCAATACCTGGGCCAGCAGTCCATTGGGGCTAGGGAAGGGAGTGACGGATGCTGCCAGGTATGATATGCTTCCCAGAAATAGGTAGGCCAGGCAGGCATCACCAGGTGATACATGCTGAATTCACATAAGGAAGCATGCATCACCCGTTCAGGATTGCATCTTGCCACCCTGGATACGTGGAGTTCATCAACCAGCCTCGAGAGGATACGCTGATAAGAGGCCTGATCAGCATCTGAGGACAGGTGGATGGAGGGATCCTCTTCCTCGGGGGAGGAAGACGAGGATGTCAATGAGACTGAAGAATCCAAGTCTGGCTGCTACTGGGGTGACAGGTGAAAAACCTGCTTGTCCTTGGCTCTGACGTAACAGGGAAAATCAGTAGCCAAGACCCTTAAGTGTTCCCAAGTCAGAGGCCCCACAGGACCCGAGTGGCCTGGGAAGGGGGGAGGAGAAGGCAGAGGTAAAGGGAAAAAGCACCTCTGCAAAAGAGGGTGCCCCCTGCCAGGCCTAAGAGACTGTGCAGGCGATCCAGCACCCTGGAAGGATCCGACGGTCTGAACAGTAACTGGCCGCTGAACCAGCCTGAAGTGGTCAGGACTAAGCCCTGAAGGGAAATCCCCCCCGTGAGGCGACCGGGGCCGCACAGGTCCAGAAGGGTAGCCCCTAGCCCCACGCAACAAGGTCTCACCCAAAGACCATGAGGGAGAGGAGGAAGGCTTGGAGCTATGGCTCCTTCCCAAGCCCCAGAGAGATGCCAAGGAAGACCGCTGCTCATCGCCCCCTCACCCCCCAGACTCCAAGAGAGAATTCTGCCTCAGCCCCAACCACAAAGTTTCTACCTCACCTGCCCACCCAAGGGTGCAGCCGGTGTGGGAAGCCTCTTCCAGGCCTCGGGCGACTGAGCGGTGCCGGAAACGGTGCCAGCCTAGTCATCGGGGCCTGGAGACTCAATCCCCCCGAGGCTGGGAGTCCCCTGAAAGACTCCGGCCAGCACTGGTTAAAACAACCAGCTCCAAAGGGAGATGGAGTTGGGAGGGCGCAGTGATGCTGGGCAGAGGAGAACCCTGTGACTCCGAGGAGTCGGGCAGCCAGTCTAGATCTGCCTCCGAATTGCCCTCCTCCAAAGAGGAGCAGATCCAGAGGACCTCCAGAGGGGCCACCCCCCGAGGCTCTCCTGTCCCCGGTGCCAAGAGTGGCACTATGGGATGGCCCAGAACCGCACGTGATGCCGCCCTGATCCCCGGAGCCGCGAACGGCCCCAGGTTCCAGGGTGGCTCCGACAGGTGACGCCAAGGAGACCATCGGGCTGGGTCTGACAGGCACAGGCTGTGACAGTGGGGCAGCCTGCACCTCCAAGGAGGTGACTGACAAGACGGTGCCCCCAGCCTGGCCCCTGGGGGGGGTCGGACCATGCCTCCGGCACCATAGAAGGGACCTCTGCCATGGCGAGGCTTGAAGAGGTGGAGGCCCCCTCCTCAGTGGCCCACATAGAACCAGGAGGGGACCCAGAGGAAGGGTCAAGGGATCTGTGTCTGGCGTCCTGTGTATGAGGCTTCCTCTGAAAGTTGGCGGCATACGGCCAATCTTCAGAGCGCATTCTTTGGGTACTCTGTGGTCCATGGAGAAACAGGCATCACATTGGTCCATGTCATGGTCTGGACCCAGGCAGGTCAAACAGCAGTCATGTTGGTCCGTTATGGAATATTGCCAGCCACAGGGACACCGACGCATAGGGGGCTGCCCCGCTTTAGAAAAACTCTTCTTGTCCCTAGAACCAGACATGACTGAACACAGAAATACATTTAAAACTAAAGAAACAGTCTCAATGCTGAGAAAAAAGGAAAGGTATTACCAGCTTCTGAAGGATTCGGAGCTGAACGATGCCAAGTAATCGTTTAATGGCATGGCAGAACTAAGGCTTCGGGGTCAACAAAACACTACTAGGCCGTGGTGTCGCAGATGAAATTCTTGCTTGCCTACAAGGTCGCTATTCACTCGATGGTGGGAGAAGCAGAACTGAGGTGAGGGAGGAGTTGACGTCGTTTACTGGCCAACCCTCGAGCGCCACGCTATGCGTGTGTCTCGGGGGTAGCACTGTTCCACCGCTGGCTCCTCCCCCTAAGAAAAATAAATACTTGCTCCCACGAAGTCCTGGTCTTCTGGCCATAACCCATCAGTGATGAATGGTGAAGACTGACACAGATAAGATTGGATCTTATATTTATGTAGCTTTTCCATGTGGGATTGTGCTTCAGTGTTGGTTGTGTGTGAAGGAGGTGTTCCTTCGTGGTAAGAGTGTGTAGTGGTATGGCTGTTTTGCAAGAAAGTATTCTCATCTGATGCTAGCAGTGGATAATGCAGTCTTTGACTATGTTCCGAGATATTATTCACACTGTTATTGACTACAATCAGTAAATAATGGCATTTTTCTGCCACTGAAAATCAACCATGTCATATAATGGAATTGGTTACAGGTAAGGTGCAGCTAAATCTTTATCTACTGATCCACTTATAAGAAATATTGTGGGTTACATAAGGTGCCAAGTTAACAAACTCTGGCCAGAGCAGATAGGGCTGCGGCTGAGGAATTTTGAGAAAAAAAAATTTGAAGATATGTTTTTTAATATTTTACACCAAATCCTCAACATAGCATTGTTATGACCCTACCTCAAGAAGAAGGGCACAGAAAATGTTCAACTCCTGGCTGAAAGGTGATTTTGCATAGGGACTGCAAAATCAACTTTCAGGATGCAAATATGGAAATTACGTACCTACCGTAATTCTTGATCTTCTTGGATGAGTCTCCACCACTCATTCACACTAATGGGAATAGCACCAGAGGAACTAGGACCCAGCGGGAGCAAACTTTTTTGCTGGAGGGTCAGTGCCAGAGGTGGAGCTGCGAGGAGCGGCACCGCAAGCCTCCGCTCGTGCGGTAATGACTATCTCGGCGTCGACCCTCCAACTGCCTCAGTACCTTTTTTTCCGAGGAGGAGCAGCGTAACTAACCTAGAAGGATAGCCTAACCAAAACCCGGACATAAGATAGTCCGGAAGACCCGTATAAGAAGGGTCAACGAAGAAGTCTTCACAGCCTAAAGATTGAGGGAGTGAACACCAACAGCAAAGGTGAGCTCGGGGGATAGAGGGTGGGCGTGTGAATGAGTGGTGAAGACTCGTCCAAGAAGATCAAGAATTACGGTAGGTACGTAATTTCCATATCTTCCTGGACATAAGTCTCCACCACTCATTCACACTAATGGGAGAGTACCGAGCTAATAATCCCCCGAGAGGGCGGCAGGAGAGACCAAGAGCTCACAGCTTTAGGACAGAAGTCCATTAAGGATGGTTCTGCCAAAGGAAAGATGTCGTCTGACATGGACATCCAGGGCATAGTGTTTAATGAAAGTATGCACTGAGCTCCAGGTAGCCGCATTGCAAATATCTGTAATGGGTACGTTGCAGATTTCCGCCAGAGATGCCGCAACTGACCTAGTAGAGTGAGCGTACACTCTGCCCTCCAGCTTAGCCTGCACCATGGAATAACAGTGGCGAAGGCATGCCACTAGCCATGCTGAGATACATCTGATAGTGACAGGTTGACCCAGCCGGTTCTCGCTGAAGGAAACAAACAGCTGTTGAGCGTTACGAAAGTCTTTTGTTCTATCTAGATACAAACGCAAAGCTCTCTTGACGTCCAAGGAATGAAGAGAACATTCTCCTTCATTTTGGAAGTCCGCAAAGTAAGAGGGAAGGACCAAAGGTTGGTTTAGATGGAATTCCGAAACAACCTTAGGAAGAAATTTAGGATGGGTTCAAAGGACTACTTTGTCTTTCTGGAACACAGTATATGGAGAGTCTGTGACCAAGGCATGTATCTCAGAGACCCTGCAGGCTGAGGTAATGGCCACCAGGAAGGCCGTTTTCCAGGTCAGAAATTTTAGCTCACAGGTAGCCAGAGCTGCGAAATATTTCCGAGTGAGCATGTCTAGCACAAGATTAATGTCCCAGGCTGCGACTTGACGTCTTGTAGGAGGTGTGGTATGCAGAATTCCCTTAAGAAACCACAGGTAATTGAGCCAGTGACAAGGAAAGTACCGGCTCATGATAAGCTGAAATGGCACAAAGGTGAACTTTGACTGTACAGTACTGCAGGCCTGAATTTGAGAGGTCTAAGAGGTACTCCAAAATTTTTTCTGGTGGGCAGGAAAAGGGATTTAAAGAGGATTTTGCACACCAGAGTGAAAAACGTTTCCATTTGGCTGTGTAAGTCTTCCTAGTGGCTGGCTTTCACGCAGCCAGAAGAATATCTGAAACCCTGCGAGAGACATTGAACCTGTTCACTTCTATCTCTTAAGGAGCCAAGCGTGAAGGTGAAGCGACCTCAGGTTGGGATGAACAACAGGCCCCTGAGTCAAGAGGTTCGTCTGAAGGGGAAGTGGTTTCGGCGGAGCTGCCGACATACTGTTGAGTAGCAGAAATCACATCTGTCGAGGCCAGAAGGCAGCAATGAGGATCATTTTGTCCCCCTGGGATTCGAACTTTAGAAGTACCCTCTGAATTAGAGGAAGAGGCGGAAAGGCGTATAGAAAGCATTTTGTCCACTGCAGCCTGAACGCATTTTGACAGAAAGTGCCAGGCCGTAGATTTCTGGAGCAGAAGAGAGGCAGTTTTGTGTTGAGTGGGGATGCAAAAAGGTCCAGGTCTGGAGTTCCCCACTCTGCGAATATTGACTGAACTACGGCTGAGTCGAGAGACCATTCGTAAGGATCTGTCTCTGTTCTGCTGAGGTGATCTGCCAGTTCGTTCTGCACTCCTGGAAGGTAGACCGCATGAATTAGAGATTTGTGCTGCAAGCACAATTCCCACACTCTCATTGCTTCTCTGCATAAGGGGTAAGAGTGAGCACCGCCCTGTTTGTTGACGTAATACATCACTGCTTTGTTGTCAGTTTGAAGGAGAATGTTCCTGTGACAGAGAATGTCCTTCAAAGCTCGGACCGCATAAAGGATGGCTCTCATTTCTAAGACATTTATGTGAAGCTGGGATGCGACCTGATTCCACGTACCTTGAGTGTGGAGAGTCTGACAGTGAGCTCCCCACCCCATCAGGGATGCGTCTGTGGCAATGGAATCTGATGATCCAGAGGAGCAAAGGGATACCCTTCTAGGAGATTGTTCTCTTGCGACCACCAGGTGAGCGACCTCTTTAGAGGTTCCGTCACCTTGATGAGAAAGGACTGCGGATGAGTGGTTGGGGACCACTGAGTACTGAGCATCCACTGAGAAGTTTTCATATGAAGGCATGCTAGGGGTACAGTGAACACCGAGGATGCCATGAGACCTAGCATCCGTTGCATCGAGAGAGCTGGAACTGAGTTGCTCTCCCCGATGTGACGGGCCATCTGAAGGATATCGCTCCTCCTGTCCTCTGGAAGAAAAGCCTTCACACAGGAGGTGTCCAGAACAGTTCCTATAAAAAGGAGCCTCTGGGAGGGCTGCAGCTGGGATTTTTTGAGGTTTAACAGGACTCCCATGGACGTGAGAAAGCGTGAAGCTGTGGCTACAGCATCCAGAGTTCCCTGCCGGGAAGGGCTTGCCAGAAGCCAATCGTCCAGATAAGGGAACACCTGTATTCCGATCTTTCTGAGATGCGCTGGGAGAACTGCACAACACTTTGTAAAAACTCGTGGCGCTGAGGATAGCCCAAAGGGCAGGACTCTGAACTGATAATGCTGTCCCAAAGCCACAAACCTTAGGAATTTGTGACACTTTGGGTGAATAGAAATGTGCTGGGAAGCAACCTGCATGTCTAGGGAAGCTAACCAGTCATGTTGATGAAGCAAAAGTAACAGGGTTCCTAGTGAAATCATTTTGAATTTCTCCTTGGGTAGAAATTTGTTTAGTTTTCTGAGGTCCAAAATGGGGCGCATGCCCCCGGTTTTCTTTGGAACCAGAAAGTAATGGGAGTAGAACCCTGTGTTCTGTTGATGCAGCGGAACTACCTCTACTGCCCTGTTGTTCAGAAGGCCCTGTATCTCGGCGGCAAGAAGGTCTGACTGAAGGGTTGACAGCTTGGGCTGTCGTTTGGGAGGACGATCCACAAGATTGAGTGAATACCCCTCGCGGATTATCCGGAGGACCCATTTGTCTGAGGTTATGGACTTCCATTGATTGCAGAAGTGCGTCAGACGACCTCCCACTGCTGAAGAAGAGTCTACCTTGGGCAGCTGAGGTGGGACTTGGGCCAACAACTCAGAAGGCGGCGCTGGGCGCTTTTGGTCCTCGCACCTTCTGTTGCATTTTCTTTTGAGGCTGGGGGCTTGCTTTTTATGAAAACTTCCTCTGCCTTTGCCTCGAAAGGACTGACGGTTATGGAACTGGCATTTATTAACACCCCCTCGAGAGAGGACAGGAGGAGGTCGAGCCAACCTAATGGCTGACCTAGTCTTTTGTGTGGCTTCTAGAGCCTGTTCTACTTGAGGGCCGAAGAGATACACACCATCAAAAGGCAATGCCGGTCCAGCCCGGTGGCGCTGAGGGTTGAGGCGCTGGACGCCACACCTCGCGCCACGCCGGCGACCCGGCTTCGGGAACGGACTCGGGTTGCCGGGGCCTGTGGGGGAGGGAGGATTGAGCGTCCCAACTGATGCTCTCCTCCTCAGGGGTGGGAACCTGAACACATTCTGTGTTCCAAGTCACCTTCACGACCGGTGGAAGCACCGATCACGGAGGACCCAGGCGCGCTCGCTTACGCGTGCCGGAGGGGATCGCCGCCATGATGAGGGCTTGGTGTGCGCCAGCACACCGCCACTCGGACGACGCCCCAGCACGGGCGCCCAGGGGAGGAAACTAGGGGAGAAAATGAGAACCCTCTCGCAGCCTGAAGATGATAGCCTCTCGGATCATCTGGACCACCGAGTGGAGGGACAGACCCCAATGTGCAAGGAGGGAGGGGGCACTCTAGGGGCAGATCCCGCCGGAGGTGGAATGGAGTTGAGAGGAAGGAAGGAGAGGGCTCCGAGAGCAGAGAAGGGCCAAAAAGAAAGAAAGTAAAAAAAAAAAAAAAAAAAAGGCAATGCCATTACCTGCTGCTGTGCATCATTCATGAAACCTGAAGTGCGCAGCCAGGAATGACGGCGGGTACAAATGCCGGCCGCTGCTGCTTGGGAAGCAGTATTGAAAGCATCCATAGCCACTTTAACCTGCTGGTTGTTGGATTCGATACCCCTGGTAATGGTTTGAAGTAGCTCTGACTTTGTGTCCGATTCCGGTAGAGCTTCAACCATTTGTTTGAGTGAGTGCCATAGCATATACTCATACTGAGAGAAATAGCCTTGGTAGCTGGCAATACACATACCTAGGGTGGAAGCAGCAAAGACTCTCTTACCTAAAGTGTCTATCTTACAAGATTCTTTGTTAATAGGTCGGGCTGTAGTAGTCTGGGGAAGGACGACCTTATCATTCTCTGCCAAAACTACAATAGGATCTGCAAAGGCTTGGGACGCCAAAATGGGTCGCTCCTTTGGGGCTGAGTATTTCTGTCTATGGATTTAGCCACCGAAGGAATGAGCAGGATTATTTCATACCATTTGAGACAGCGTCTCAAAGGAGGGCTGTACCGGAGGAGTCAAATCCGTAGGGATCTCCGGAACATGGAGGTATTGGAGTCTTATCAATTTCCAAGGATCGATGTCTGTAGTTTGGAGAGAAAGAGTGGAAATTAAGTTTTTCAGCAGAGACTTAAAAGACAGGTCCTCGACCACAGGCTCTGCCGCAGGAATAGATCTGTTCTTTCCACTTCATCACCCAGCCTAAGGTCTGGGTCAGGCTCAATGTCATCTCCTGACAGTCCAGGAGGGACTGCATGGACAGGAAAGGAGTGAAAATCAGAGGAAAATGAGGAAGGAAAAGGGTTAAAAGAGGAGTCCTGAAAGGTGGACAATGCCCTAAGAACCCCCGGCACCGTAGAAAGGCACGGTGCTGAGGAACCACACGGCGCCAACAAAGTGCACAGCACCGAGGAACCACACAGTGCCGAAGAACCACACGGCGCCGAGGAACCACAAGGCGCCAAGGAACTACATGGAGCCGAAGACGGCACCGAGGGGCCAGACGGCGCCACCATGCCACGCGGCACCAACGATGTGCACAGCGCCAAGTAACTCAATGGCGCTGAGGACGGCACCGAGAGACACATCGATGCCGAAGACGGCGCCGAGCGTGCGATCGACGCTGAGGGCGTCTAAAACATCCTAAGACTCCAAAAAACAGTATTTGAGGAGAAGGGAGGAAGAAGAGCAGGAGATAGAGGCATCGGTGAGGCCCCGTGCGCCGCAGCCATATGAGGGGGGAACACCAAAGCGTGGAGTCGACGGTGCCACGCAATCAGGGAGGCTCAACAGCCCCACCTGGTCTCCCAAGAAGCCCGAAGGCCCCTGAGTGAGCGGGCCAGGCAGCTGGACCAACCTCCGAGCCCATTGCTCCATAACAGCAGCCTACTGATGAAACTGCTCATCTGAAGACCTACCAGAGGGCGGGGTAGGGCTCCGATGTCGAAAACGTCGGCTACCAGAAACAGAAGCTGGCGACCCCGAAGGATAACTGACCGTCTACACTCAGACATATCAGAGGGTGACCTCGAGTGATGCCTTCTCTTTTTTGACCTGTCGGCCGGAGAAGAGCTCGAGGCCGAACGGTGCAGAGAATGCAACCATTTATTTTTATGCTTTCGAGGGGACTGCCCGCCCCCTCGGGCATTGAACTGACTGTTGTCAGACCCCACCTCCGGAGAAGGCGGCGGACCGGACCCAGCCTGGCTGACTGAACAGCTTTCATACGAAGTCTCCCTACCGTCACCTAACCTGCTCATGGTCGACTCCGTTAATGAAGGCTGAGACTTCTTTGTAAATAAGAATAAATTAAGTGATACTTATTCGAGATATTACTACAAAACAACAAAATTGAAAACTATGCTGCTAGTTTGACGTTTGACTCCTGGCAAGTGAGTGACGTTGTCACTAAAGCGCACTCGACAGTGGGAAAAAAGGAACTGAGGTGGTTGGAGGGTCGACGCCGAGATAGTCATTACCGCAAGAGCAGAGGCTCGTGGTGCTGCTCCTTGCAGCTCCACCTCTGGCGCCGACCCTCCAGCAAAATAGTTTGCTCCCCCTGGGTCTTAGTGCCTCTGGTGCTATCCCATTAGCGTGAATGAGTGGTGGAAACGTATGTCCGGGAAGATACACATTTAGGCAGGAGTTGAAAATAACAGCTGTCACATTCATGAAGTGCTGTAAAGAACTGGCTATGTTAAAAATTTTGGGGTACAAATATTGAATATTACCAAAGTTATGAGCCTGTGTTTCAAAAAAATCAACAAACCCTTATAACTTTGTTTTTTAAAAGTATTTTTACACTAAATTTTTTGACCTTGCTTTTCCTCCCCCATTACCACCTGCACCTTCTTGGCAACGAGGGAGACATGGATTTTCTGAGTTTTCTCCTCGTTACCCCGGAACGCAGTTGCGCATGTGCATGGAGGCACACATGCGCTCCGCGGCTCCAGTGGTGGCCCCTTCCCACCACCCGGTCTAATGCCAGGGTTCCCTTATGGAGTGGCACTACCACCTAGCCTCCACCGGCTGGCAGCCGAGAGCTGGAGAACCCTCACGTCCCTCACCGGAGAGGAATGCTGCCTTGAGGCATCTCGATTCTGCTCCACTCCCCCCTACCCAGCTGACCCCTGGCGGCCCGAGCTCGCTCCCGAACTTGGGTTGCCGACAAGGTGTGAGGTGTGGCATCCAGCAACTCAGCTCTCAGCACCACCAGGCTGGCTTTTTTACACCAAATTTAAAACATAGCCTTCTTATGACCCCGCCTCATGAATAAGGTCAGAGAAAATTTTCAACTGCTGTCCGAAAGGTGATTTTGTACAGGACTGCAAAATCTCATTTTTTGATGTAAAAAAACATTTTGTCCAGGCTTTGAAAAATGGCAGCTGTCACATTCATGAGGTGCTATAAAGATATGGCTATGCTGTAAATTCGGGTTAAAAATATTGAAAATTACTAAAGTTTAGGAGCCTGCATTCGCAAAAGTCAGTGTAGGCCCATACATTTATTGTTTATTGTTTTTTAATAATTTTATACCAAATTTTCAACATAGCCTTCTTATGACCCTACCTCATGAACAAGGACAAAGAGAATTTTCAACTCCTGCCCAAAAGGTGATTTCACACAGGGACCATGAAATCATCTTCCGGGGTGGATTTGCCTAATGCTAGTGCAACTGTTCATAAGGCAGGGACCCAAAAAAGGTGTGTTGAAAATCATGGCCAAAAATATGCAAAAGTGCCCAAGTTGTATCACTAAGTTCAAAATTCCATTAAAATACATTGAACTGCAAACCTGTTTCTTCAGTCCAGTTTTGAAGAGTGAATACATGTCTGCGGTCCAGAGAGTATTATAGAGTTGGACCCCAAATGGGTAAGTAAGGACTTGGGGATGCTGAGTGGAAAGGTCGGGTGGGGTGGAGGGGTCAGGAATGGCTGCAAAAGACATCGATGGATGGTTTTCTTTTACAGGTGAAAAAAAATAAATATGACCGAAAATTCCTGATCGCAATACTGGGGATCGGGCACCCCCAGTGTTACTGTTATGTTTCGGGGGGCGGGGCTGCTGAAAGGGAGGGTCGGGTGAGTGGAGAAAAAATATATACTAGAGAAAAAAAAGGGCCGTCATGGTGAAACACGATCATGACACTGGGGAATTTGGCACACCCTGTGTCATCATTATGTTTCTGGGGGTATGCAGGGTGGTGGGTTCTGAGAGGGGGAGTCAGGTGGGGAAGATATGAAAATTACGTACCTACCGTAATTCTTGATCTTCTCTTGTATCTTCACCATTCATTACTGCTTGGGTTAAGCCGGAGGCAGCACCTGCTACGGGAGGTTTTTTTTTTTTTAGAGTCTCAGATCACTTATCGCTGCGCGAGAGGGCGGCCGTTAGGTGTCATAGACTCTCCTCCATCTCAGTTCTGTTAGCCAGAGAGGCGAAAATAAAGTGTAAGAAAAAGAAAGTGAGGCAAGAGAGCGAGGATAGAAAAAGGAAAGGAAATAAACTGAAAAGGAATAAGCCGATGGAGAATAGACAGAGGAGAGAGAATTCCTACCCTAAGAGACCGCAGGGCCTCCTTTCCGGGGCGGCTCTAGGGGAGGAACAGAGAGAGGGAGAGGAAGTAGAAGAAGAAGAAGAAGAAGAAAGAGGCATGCTGAGAAGGAGAACAGTGCCCATCGAGCATTGTTGGTTAAGAGGCTTATAGGCTCGAAACTAATAAGGGACCAAGAATCCCAGTTGTTAGGACTGAGGAGAGGTTCCACTGAACCTCCTGAACAGACCCAAGAGAGGGCAAACTCTCTGAACTCTCAACATGCCCAGTCCCTACATCCTAGTTGAGGGCTCCTAGACTGTTCGAGCAGAACCTGTTCCGGAAGAGCGCCCATCCAGGAAGAGGACTAAGTTCCTTAGCACCCTGTTAAGGGCTACCACAGAAGAGTATGGAAAAACATGCCTTCTTGGAGGCAGTTGGTAAGAAAATAGAGAGGAACTCAATCCGACTTACAAGACAAGGTAGACAGAGGCTTGAAGCTGACAAGTTCAGTCAGCAGCTGAAAAGCTTTGAAAATAATGCCTGCCAGGGGGATTCCAAACCTTGAGGAGGCCAAGACAGGGCATGGCCACCAGGCTGTGAAACTACATGACCTGAAGAAGGTAAGGAATCGCACCATAGGGCAGTCAGAAAGAGTTCCCTCAGATTAAAGAAATTTGCAACCGAAGTCATTCCTCTCTACCTTGAGGAAAAAAGCGAATCCATTCACAAGAATGGGGAAAAACAGATTTTTTTTTTTGGCATAAAGGCCAAGGAAGGAGAGAGAACGAGACGGAGGGGAGACGCCACAGAAGGAGGCCACTGAGGGGAAGGTGGGTGGGTATCAGTAATGAATGGTGAAGATACAAGAGAAGATCAAGAATTACGGTAGGTACGTAATTTTCATATCTTCCCTTGTCAATCTTCACCATTCATTACTGCTTGGGTGAGTACCAAGCCCCCTCCCCCCTTGACAAAAGGGGGGGTAGAACCCTGAGGGAACAAGACCCCCAGCCTCCTGTTGGTGAGGAACAGAAGGGGAAGACCCTGGCTAACACAAGGGAAGCCTAAGTGGGAGAAGAGCTAGGAGGTGCCTCCCAAGGACGGGGAGACAGAGAAAGCCCCTGCAAAAGCCTCCTAGCTCTGGAGGAGAAAAGACGGGTCCCCCGGAAAGTGGAGCAAATCACCCTACGCCGGGCCAGGGGTGACAACCTTGACAGACGGAGCCATGCCGTCCGCCTAATGCAGATAGCTGTCCCTGCAAGCCTGGAAGCCACCTCATTGGCGTCATAAGATGCCCTTGCTTGGTGTCTTGCCAGCTCCAGGCCTATAGCGGAGAGGGCAATAGCCTGTCTGGTTTGCTCCGTATCAGGCATTGATGCTAGGAGCTGGGGGAGCATCGACCACAGATGCCGATTGTAGGCAGCGTGGTGAGCCTGATGTGATGCAATGCAAGCCACCGCAGAAGAAAAAGAGAACACTCTTCGCCCCCACCAGTCGAACTGTAGAGAATCCGAATCTGGTGGGCGGTCGTATGCCAGGCGGCGGCGCCCGGGAGGAGTCTCTAGGTGCACCAAATCCGAGGACAGGTTGGGAAGGGTACCCAGGGATTCTGTGGGGGCACAATACCTTCGACGACAGTCTGCCGGGGCTGGAGAAAGGGCGGCTGGCGACTGCCAGGAACGGATAGACGCCTCCTGGAAGGGGATAGGCCAGGAAGGTACTACCAGGTGCAGAGCACTGAATTCTCCAAGGAATTCTCGCGTCTCCCGTTTGGTATTGTCTCGCCTAATGTAAGATATTCGAAGATCCCTCACCATCCTCGAGAGGAATCGCTGATATTCTGTGAAATCAGCGTCGGAAGAAAGATGAGCAGGGGTTTCTCTCCTCAGAGGAGGAAGACGAGGATGATGGAGAGCTCGAATGTCCAGAAGATTCCTGCGGCGGTGGGGAGAGTCGAAAGACCCGCTCATGCATGTATCTAACGTATGAGGTGAAGCCCGCCGCGCAGAACCTCTGAACTGCTCCCAGGATAATGGCCTCGTAGGACCGACATGGCCTGGAAGAGCGGAGGGTGGATGCAGAGGTACTGGAGAAGGGCACCTACGAAGAGGCAACTGACCTCTGCCAGGGCTCTGAAAATCCGGGGAACGGAGCCCGAGCTGGCGGGATCCCGGACAACAAACCAGGCCGCAAGACGAGACCCTGAGGATGCGATGCCTGGAAGAGCCCGGGGGGTGAACCTCCCCTGTGATGAACCTGAGACTGCATGGGTCCAGAAGGGCAGTCCACAGCAACGCCACCGGAGGGAACCCTGGGGCCCAAGAGGGAAGGGCGGGTTCGACGCTACGGGTCCTAGCCACCCCCAGGGTGGCCGCGGGGAGACCGGGCACCCGTCCCCTGCCCCTCGACCCCTCGGACTCCGAGAGAGCCCTCCTCCTCGACTGCAGCGTTCCCCCACCCCGAGAGGAGGCAACAGCACCCGGGAGGGCAGCTGTCACAGGCCCCCTAGGAGGGGGAGCCTCCTCCTCAGTCCCCACCACATCACCCCCCTGGGACCCAGGGCCACCCCTAGCTCGAGGACCCTCAGGGGAGGACGGGAGTGGGGACAGTGGAAGGGGCCCGCTGCGCCGCCTAGCACCCTGTGCCACCGGGGACCCTGACCCCGAAGAGTCAGGTTGCCAGGATGGGTCCACATCTGTGTCATCGGCCTCCGAAGAGGACGAGACCAGCAGGACCTCAATGCTGGCAACCCCAGGGATCCCCAGAGCAACGGCGCCGTTCGGCCAGGGACGGCACCGGACGACCCCTGCCCACTCGCGACAGCCAGGCCCGGTCCTGGCTCCCCTGCCGCACCAGTTAGGCCCATGGCGCCGCTCCCGGCGCCAGAACCCAACCCGCACCGCCGAGCACAGACCGGGCCCACCGGCCAGAGCGGTGTTGCCATGGGCGCCGCTCGGACACCGGTGCCGCAGCGGTGCCGGGATCCGAAACGGCGCCGGAGGGTGGCGTCGAGGGTCCACCGGTGCCAGGCCCAGAAATTGTGGGCCTCGACACTGGGGGAGCCTGCACCTCCGAGGAGGTGACTGCCGAGGTGGTGTCCCCGTCGCGACCCCGGGAGGGACCACGACGTTCCCCCGACACCGCGAGAGAAGCTTCCTCTTCGGCAAGAGAAGAGGAGGAAGCTTCCTCCTCTGCGGACCGTGAGGCCCGGAGGGGACCCGGGGAAGGGCCTAGAGACCTACCTGGGAATCCTGAGCGACGCCTATCCCCCGCAAGGTCGGCGGGCCTTGCCGAGCTTGGAACGCTGGGCGGACTTCGAGGACACGAAGCAGTCCATGGAGAAACACGCTGCCAACGCTGTCCCATGTCGTGGGTTGGGTCCCAGGCAACGGAGAGACAGACATCATGCCGGTCCGAGACGGAGAAATGCCGGCCACAGGAGCACCGACGCATAGGGCCGCGGCCTGCCTTCGACTTACGCCTTGCTCCCGAACCGGACATGATGCGAACTAAACAAGGAAAAAAAGAGATAAAGCACTCGGCGCCGCAGAATAGAAATAAAAAGAACGGTCTTACCGGAATACGGCATCGAGTGGATGTCTGAGAAAACACGAGGAGTCTTCTAGCTGAGGAAAAACCCGATCACTATACGCTACCACGCAGCAGGTGCAGCCTGGACGGCGGGAGAAACAGAACAGAAATGGAGGAGGAGTCTGCGGCACCTAACGGCCGCCCCTCGCGCATGACGCGGTACGTCGTCCTCGAGGGCGGCGCCTGGAGCCAATTCTAAAAAAAAAAAAAAAATCCCGAAGCGGTGCGCCCGCTTAACCCAAGCAGTAATAAATGGTGAAGATTGACAAGGAAGATATCCATAATTTAAAAAATTGGCGGTCACAGCAGAACATGGTACTCTCCGCTATGTCCAAGATGGTTGTTGCACTCTCTACTGTGTATGTGCTAGTGGTTGTGCATGCATAATGCAGTTTGGCGGCCATCTTGGACACAGTGGAGTGTGCCGTGTTCTGCCACGACCGCCGACAGAGATAAAATAATGCAGAGCGACGGTCAATAGAAAGAGTGAGCAGAGTGCTTCACGGAGGCGACTGTGTTGCAACTCCAACACATTGTTCGGGCTTTCCCCGAGCACATTACACTTTTTCAAATGCACAACCCTATGCAACACAAATATTTACAGCCCAGGTTCCAGTTGTCTCAGTGGCACAGCTGGTTAGCTCAATCGGAACAGTATTCTGGGCGCCCTGGGTTCAAGTCCCAGTTGAGGCACTTATCTTTCTCACCTTTGATGGTATGTGTTCCATAAATATGCACACCACACTCATGTAGGATTGTTAATGAATGTTTTGCATCAACATTCACCATAGGGCCTCTGGTGAGGGTAGGGGGTTTACTGAGAGGGTCCACAGTATCAAGGGTAGCCACAAAGTAGACATCGTGTCTACCTTGGTCTGCCTTGCAAAGATCAAGGAAGATAAATCTCAAGGGCTGGACGAGATACATCCCAGAAAAGAGTGGAGCTAAAACGACAACTGGCAGTGCCACTTACATAAATCTTTCAAGAGTCTCTTAAGACAGGTGTGGTGACAGAGGATGGTAAAGTGGACAACACAGTCCTCATTTTCAAGCAGGGGGGCAAGGTCAGACCCCAGCAACTACTGGGCTATCAGCCTACGATCAGTGCTGCCAAGGCTCCGGAGGCCATTATCAAGGACGGAAAAATGGAGGACTTCTTTGAGACCAAAATTCTTGCCCCCTTTCAGCACAGCTTTATGAGGGGTAGATTGGGGCCAAAGCAACCTGATCACCTTCTAGGTGGTAGCCAGGAAGGCAGACGGGGGGAAGAGCCATGGACACACACTTCTGGGCAAAGTAAACCAGTGCAGTATACGGTATACATGAGACAGACACAAAGTGGACTGCCAATTAGCTTAAGATAGGCCGGGCCTGTGGCACAGAGGGTTGCGGTGGTCACTCCTCACCTGCCGACTTGATGGTGACCCAGGTTCAGGAACAAACCTGCGTTGTTGGGAATCAGCCGTGGTGGGAGAAGACAGAGCATCTAGAGGACTGCTCTACTCTCCCAGGGAGGGAGGGTTACAGTGCTCAGTGTCTGCATGACGACTAGCACTGGCTACTGGTATGGCAGTTGGGACTGTCAGAATAGGGAAGGGGGTGGAGTGGTGACTGCTGACATCCCACATGTGGCAGCATGAATGTATCCATCTGGGCAGTATTGCATACCCACTCCTCCTTGAGTAGAGAGGAAAACCAGGGATAAAATGGGCATCTGGGGAGCTGCTGACTTCCAGCCACAAACAGGCCCCACACCAGGATGGCACCCGTATAGCACCCAGGCTAAGTTGCCTTTGCATGACTGTAAGACCTGGCAGAAAATCAGGGAGGTGGGGCTGGGGTGGCTGGCATATGAAAGGCTGCATGGGGAGAAAAAGGATTCAGTGCAAAAGAAAGCAAAGGGGTGCCAGTGGATAGGCACTCCACCAAGAAGAGTACTCAGTGGTGTCCATCTGGAATTGGTGCAGGGTCTTGCTTTCAAGACCTTCACAAAAATTCTGGAAGCTAGGGTGGTTAATAATACTACGCTGGCCAGAGTTTGTTGACTCACTTGAGGATTTGGACAAACTACAGTAGATGAATGGTCTTTCTCCCAGAGCCTCAGAGTCAACATAGCCAAATGCTGTGTGGGGCTATACCTGCTGCAGTTGAGGAGGAAAGGAACCTTGGGGGGGTCATATTGGACAAGGGGCTAAAGCAGCACAAGCAGTGCATGACCGCTTTTCAGGAAGCTAGCAGAATGCTGTGGTGCATCCAAAGAGGGGTGACGGAGCAGGGGAATTCATCCTGCTATTTTACAGGGCCCTAGTCAGGACCCACCTGGTGTACTGCTTAATGGTTCTGTTCTCTTCAGTGCAAAATGCACATTGTGGCAGGCCTGAGGGTACAATTTAGGCCACAAAATAATCAACGGCATGGGGGGGGAATCAATGAGGAGGGACTTAAGGCCCAAAACATGTTCACCTTGGAGAAAAGGAGGCGGAGGGGCACAGTGCCAGGGTTCCACATTCTGTACTCACGGCTATCAACAAGCTGGAACTGTCAGAGATGATTCCTCTGGTGTCATGCAGCAGGATGTGGTGATGCGCCCTGAAGTTCAGTGGTGGAAAATTCAGGGGTACTGTTAGGAGGCACGTTTTCACCTGCAGTGTGGCGACCAAATGAAACACACTAGAAATAGAAATTACGTACCTACCGTAATTCTTGATCTTCTTGGACGAAGTCTCCTCCACTCATTCACACTGATGGGATCTATGCCGGAGGCGCTATAACCCAGTGGGAGCAAACTTTTTGCAGGAGGGTCGGCGCCAGAGGTGGAGCCACAAGGAGCAGCGCCACAAGCCTTGGCTCGTGCAGCAATGACTATCTCAGCATCGACCCTCCAACCGCCTCAGTACCTTTTTTCCAAGGAGGTGCAGCGTAATTAACCTAAAAGGATAGCCTAACAAAAAAAACAGACATAAGATAGTCTGGGAGACCCGTATAAGAAGGGTCAAAGAAAGAAGTCTTCACAGCCTAAAGATAGAGGGAGTGAAGACCAACAACAGAGGTGAGCTTGGGGGATGGTGGGTGGGCATGTGAATGAGTGGTGGAGACTCGTCCAAGAAGATTAAGAATTACGGTAGGTACGTAATTTCCATATTTTCCTGGACATAAAGTCTCCACCACTCATTCACACTGATGAGAGAGTACCGAGCTAATGATCCCCCAAGATGGCGGCAGGAGAGACCAAGAGCTCACAATTCAGGACAGAAGTCCATTAAAGATGGTTCTGCCAAACTAAATATGTCACCTAGCATGGACATCCAGGGCATAGTGCTTGACGAAAGTATGCACTGAGCTCCAGGTAGCTGCATTGCAAATATCTGCAGTGGGCACATTGCGAATTTTCGCCAGGGATGCCGTGACTGCTCTAGTAGAGTGAGCATACACTCTGTCCTCCAGCTTAACCTGCGCCATGGAATAACAATGGTGAAGGCATGCCACCAGCTATGCTGAAATGCATCTGATAGCTACAGGTTGACCCAGTTGGGTCTCGCTGAAGGAAACAAACAGTTGTTGAGCTTTGCAAATTTCTTTTGTTCTATCTAAATAGAAACACAGGGCTCTTTTGACTTCCAAAGAATGAAGGGTATGCTCCTCTTCATTTTGGAAGTTCGCAAAGTATGTAGGTAGGACCAAAGGTTGGTTTAGATGGAATTCTGAAACAACCTTAGGGAGAAACTTAGGATGGGTCCTAAGAACTACTTTGTCTTTATGAAACACACTATATGGAGGGTCTGTGACCAAGGCACATATCTCAGAGACCCTGCGGGCCGAGGGATGGCCACCAGGAAGGCCGTTTTCCAAGTGAGAAATTTCAGCTAACAGGAAGCTAGAGGCTCGAAAGGTTTTCAAGTGAGCATGTCTAGTACAAGATTAATGTTCCAGGCTGCGACTGGATGTCTGATAGGAGGTCTGGTATGCAGAATACCCTTAAGAAACCTCTTAACGACAGGTAACTGAGCCAGTGACAAGGAAAGTACTGGCGCATGATACGTTGAAATGGCACAAAGGTGAACTTTGACTATAGAGTATTGCAGAGCTGAATTTGAGAGGTCTAAAAGGTACTCTAGAACTTTATTGGGTGGGCAGGAAAAAGGATTCAAAGAGGATTTTGCACACCAGAGAGAAAAATGCTTCCATTTGGCTGTGTAAGTTTTCCTAGTGGCCGGCTTGCACGCAGCCAGAAGAATATTTGAAACTCAGCGAGAGACATTGAACCTGTTCACCTCTATCTCTTCAGGAGCCAAGTGTGAAGGTGAAGCGATCTCAGATTGGGATGGACCACAGGCCCCTGAATCAGAAGGTTCGTCTGAAGGGAAAGCGCTTTCAGAGGGGTTTTCGACATACTGTTGAGTAACGGAAACCATATTTGTCGAGGCCAGGAGGAAGCAATGAGGATCATTTTGTCCCTCTGGAACTCAAACTTGAGAAGTACCCTCTGAATTAGAGGAAGAGGCATAAAGGCGTATAGAAAGCATTTTGTCCACTGCAGCCTGAACGCATCCTGACAGAAAATGCCAGGCCCTGGATTTCTGGAGCAGAAGAGAGGCAGTTTTGTGTTGAGTGGGGCTGCAAAAAGGTCCAGGTCTGGAGCTCCCCACTCTGTGAATATTGACTGAACTACGGTTGAGTCGAGAGACCATTCGTGAGGATCTGTCTCTGTTCTGCTGAGACGGTCTGCCAGTTCGTTCTGCACTCCCGGCAGGTAGACCGCTTGAATTCGAACCTTGTGCTCCAAGCATCATTCCCACACTCTCATTGCTTCCCTGCATAAGGGGTAAGAGTGAGCACCGCCCTGCTTGTTGATGTAATACATCACTGCTTTGTTGTCCGTTTGAAGGAGAATGTTCTTGTGACAGAGCATGTCCTTCAAAGCCCAGACTGCATAAAGGACGGCTCTCATTTCTAAAACATTTATGTGAAGCTGGGACTCGTCCTGAGTCCACGTACCTTGGGTGTGGAGATTCTGACAGTAAGCTCCCCACCCCATCAGGGAAGCATCCGTGATAATGGAAATCTGATGATCCAGAGGAGCAAAGGGATACCCTTCTAGAAGATTGTCCTCTTGCGACCACCAGGTGAGTAACTTCTTCAGAGGTTCTGTCACCTTGATGAGAAAGGACTGAGGGTGAGTGGTCAGTAACCACTGAGTACTGAGCATCCACTGAGAGGTTCTTATGTGGAAGTGTGCTAAGGGTACAGTGAACACTGAGGATGCCATAAGACCCAGCATCCATTGCATCGAGATAGCTCGAACCGAGCTGTTCTCTCTGATGCATCGGGCCATCTGTAGGATATCATTCCTTCTGTCCTCTGGTAGAAAAGCTTTTGCACGGGAGGTGTCCAGAAGAGTTCCTATGAAAAGGAGCTCCTAGGAGGGCTGCAACTGTGACTTCTTGAGATTTAGCAGGACTCCCATGGACATGAGGAAGTCTGAGTCTGTGGCTACGGCGTCAAGAGTTCCTTGCCTGGAAGGGCTTGCTAGAAGCCAGTCTTCCAGATATGGGAACACTTGTATTCCGATCTTTCTGAGGTGCACTGAGAGAATTGCACAACACTTTGTAAAAACTCGCAGCACTGAGGATAGCCCAAAGGGCAGGACTCTGAACTGATAATGTTGGCCCAAAGCCACGAACCTTAGGTATTTGTGATGCCTTGGGTGAATAGGAATATGTTGGTAAGCATCCTGCATGTCCAGGGAGGCTAACCAGTCATGTTGATGAAGCAAAGGTAACAGTGTTCCTAGCGATATCATTCTGAATTTCTCTTTGGGAAGAAATTTGTTCAATTTTCTGAGGTCCAAAATGGGGTGCATGGCCTCCAGTTTTCTTTGGAATGAGAAAGAAATGGGAGTAGAACCCTGTGTTCTGTTGATCCAGCGGAACTACTTCTACTGCACTGTTGTTCAGAAGGCCTTGTATCTTGGAGGCAACAAGTTCTGACTGAAGAGTTGACAGTCCAGAGGGTTCTCTGAAAGATTGAGGGAATACCCTCACGGATTATCCGGAGGACCCATTTGTCCGATGTTATAGACTTCCACTGGTTGTAGAATTGAGTCAAATGACCTCCCACCACTAAGAAGGAGTCCCCCTCGGGCAGCTGAGGTGGGATTTGGGCCAGAAACTCAGAAGGCAGCACAGGGCACTTTGGGCCCTTGTGCTTTCTGTTGTGTTTTCTTTTGAGGCTGAGGGGCTTGGTTTTTATTAAAACCTCCTCTGCCTTTGCCTCGAAAGGACTGACGGTTGTGAAACTGGCACTTATTAACAACCCCCAGAGAAGGGATAGGAGCAGGTCGAGCCAACTTAATGGCCGATCTGGTCTTTCGTGTGGCCTCTAGAGCTTGTTCTATTTGAGGGCTGAAGAGATACACACCATCAAAAGGCAACGCCATGACCTGTTGCTGGGCATCATTCGTGAAGCTGTAAGTGCACAGCCAGGAATGACGGCAGGTACAAATGCCTGCTGCCGACGCCCGGGAGGTAGTATTGAAAGCGTCCATAGCTGCTTTAACCTGTTGGTTGTTGGACTCGATACCCCTAGTTATGGTTTGAAGAAGCTCTGAATTAGAATCCGACTCCGGTAGAGCTTCAACCATTTGTTTGAGTGAATGCCAAAGAATATACTCATATTGAGAGAAATAGCCCTGGTAGCTGCCGATACGCATACCCAGGGTGGATGCAGCAAAGACTCTCTTACCTAAAATATCTATCTTATGAGATTCTTTGTTTATAGGTCGAGCCGTAGTAGTCTGAGGAAGGACGACCTTATCATTCTCTGCCAAGACTACAATAGGGTCCGCAAAGGCTAGAGAGGCCAAAATGGGTCGATCCTTGGGAGCAGCATACTTCCTATCTATGGACTTAGCCACAGAAGGAATGAGAGCAGGATTATTCCACACCATTTGAGAAAGCGTCTCAAAGGACGGCTGTACCGGGGGAGTTAAATCCATAGAGATGTCCAGAACACGAAGGTACTGGAGTCTTAAAGCTTCCCAGGATTGATATCCATAGTCTGGAGAGAAAGAGTGGAATTAAAATGTTTCAGCAGAGACTTAAATGACAGGTCCTTGACCACAGGCTCTGAAGCAGGATTAGATCCTGTTCCTTCCACTTCATCACCCAGCCTAAGGTCTGGGTCAGGCTCAGTATCATCTCCTGACGGCCCAGGAGGGACTGTATGTACAGAAAAGGAGTGAAAATCAGAAGGAAAATAGGAGGAAAAGGGGTTCGGAGTCGAGGAGCACTGGAGACTGGAAGACGTCACACCAAAAAGGGCATGGCGCCACCTGGCCCAGCACAGCGCATGGTGCCGACAAACCCGATGGTGCCGAAAAGCCGCATGGCACCAATAACCTCAACGGCGCTGAGGACAACGTTGAAAAGCTGCATGGCACAGAGGATGGTGCCAATAACCTCAATGGCACTAAGGACGGCGCCAAGTGACCCACTAACACCGAAGGCGCTGAAACCAACCCAGGGCCCCAAAAACCAAGATTTGAGGCAAAAGAAGGAAAAGAAGCAGGAGAATGAGGCATCGGTGTGGCCCTCTGCACCGCAGCCATGTGAGGGGGGGAAAACACCTGAGCATGGAGTTGATGGCACCGAAGAAGGTGCTGCGTGACTAGGAAGGCCCAACTGCCCTATCCGATCACCTGAAGGGTCCGAGGGTCCCTGAGTGACAGGGCCAGGCAGCTGGACTAACCTCCGAGCCCACTGCTCCATCAGAGCGGCCCACTGATGAAACTGCTCATCTGAAGCCCCACCAGAAGGCAGGGAAGGGTTCTGATGTCGAAGAGGTCAGAGATCGGAGACAGAAACCGGCGACTCTGCAGGAGACCAGCAACTGACCCCAATGACCGACGTCGATGCACAGACATACCAGAAGGTGACCTCAAGTGATGCCTTCTATTTCTGGACCTACGGGTCAAAGAAGAGTTCGAGGCCAAACGGTGCCAAGAGTGCAACCGTTTTCTTTTATGCTTCTGGGGGGACCGCTCCTCCCCCCCGGGCATCGGAGTGTCCATTATCAGACCTTCCCTCCGGAGAGGGTGGCGGACCAGACCCAGCCTGGCTGACTGAACAACTTCCATACGAAGTCTCCCTACCGTCACCTGACCCGCTCATGGTCGACTCCGTCAATGTAAGCTGAGACTTCTTTCTTATAATAAATTACAGTAAGCGGTACTTTATTTCAAAACATACTACAAAGTAAAAAAAAAAAAACTGAAAACTATGCTGCTAGTTTGAAGTTTAATTCCAGGCAGCGTCGTCACTGCTTACACTTCGACAGCAGGGAAAAAAGGACCTGAGGCGGTTGAAAGGTTGACACCGAAATAGTTATTGCCAAGACGAGCCGAGGTCACTTTAAGCGCTGCTCCTCGTGGCTCCATCTCTGGCGCCGACCTTCCTGCAAAAAGTTTGCTCCCACTAGGTCCTAGCGCCCTTGATGTAGATCCCATCAGTGTGAATGAGTGGTAGAGACTTTATGTCCAGGAAGATTTAAACACTGCAGGTATTGAAGGTAAGCCTGAACAAATTTCTACTTATCAAATGGATCTCTGGGTACTCCCTGGAGTGGATTGTGTAGGGAGTCCCCAGAAATTGATGCATGTCTGCCAAGCATGCTTAGTTCATCTTTGTTTATAAATGCGGGGGTGGGGGGGACATGATGGAACTAGAATACTAGAATTCCTGCTAACCATTAATTACTTTGTTACTCAGTAATTTTAGTTAGTTTTGGTGCAGAAATGTAAGACATAACCTCAAATGTATAGTGTACGAGTATATTTATTTTTTGAAATTCTCACCTGTGTATTTGCATCGGTGCTACTCTTTTTTTTATCTTCAATATAGCTGATTATAAAATGGCAAGAAGAAATCTAGAAATGTAATTGGCTGAGACATGTCACCTGACTGTGCATTAAATATAGAATAATGCATGGGGGAGTGTGTATTGCGAGGATTTTATGCACACCAGAGGTGTGCGATGCTCCATAAACCCTGAGGGCGAAGCCCGAGGGGGTTATCCGGGCACTGCACACCAAGGGTGTGAATAAAATCCAAGTTTTCAAACTTCCCCATGCTTTATTTTTTATATTTACTGGTTGAAATAATGAGTGATACTGCTTTAAGGAACTGCAACATTGAAAACTGCATGCAGTGTTGAAAAAACAGTCTCCAGTGTATGGGGGAGGACAAAGAAATTAAGAGTATTTCAAAAACAGTCTTGTCCTCCTAGCACTGTTCCTCCAATGTCTCCAGCAGTGATTCAGGATTCAGCTGCAGTCCGTAAAGTTAAATAAGAGGCATAGCAGTTTGAAAATTGGCGCCCAAACACAGACGTTCTCTGATTGGCCAGGTAAAATCCTCTGGTACTGGCCGTTTGAATTCTCCAGTGCTGTAGCCCCTTTGGGAAAACTAGCTGGCCAAAAAAAGGAAAATTACGTACCTACCGTAATTCTTGATCTTCTTGGACGAGTCTCCACCACTCATTCACACTAGTGGATTGGCGCCGGAGGCACTAAGACCCATCGGGAGCAAACTTTTTGCTGGAGGGTCGGTGTGAGACAGCGCGCTCTGAGACACGGGCGCCATGAGCAGCGCTCGAACGGTAATGACCATCTCGGGCGACGCACTCCAACCGCCTCAGTACCTTTTTACCAAGGAGGTGCAGCGAACCAACGAAAGAGGTAAACCTAACATTAAAAACGGACATAAGATAGTCCGTATGACCCGTAAGAAGGGTCAGCAAAGAAGTCCTCACGCCCTAAAGATTTGAGGGAGTGAAGACCAATACAGCGGTGAGCTCGGGGATGGAGAGGGCGGCAGAATGAGTGGTGGAGACTCGTCCAAGAAGATCAAGAATTACGGTAGGTGCTAATTTTCCTATCTTCCTGGACATAAGTCTCCACCACTCATTCACACTAGTGGGAGAGTACCAAGTTGATAATCCCCAAAAGGGCGGCAGGAAAGCCAGAGCTCACGCTGCCTAAGATAGAAGCCCATTAAGGATAGTTCTGCCGAATGCGAATGCCGCCTGGCATGAACATCCAGTGCATATAGTGCTTAACGAAAGTATGCACTGAGCTCCAGGTATGGCGTTGCATATATCTGCAATTGGAACATTCTGACTTCCGCTAGGGATGTCACGCGCCCCTAGTAGAGTGAGCGACACTCTACCTTCTAATTTAACTTGAGCCATGGAATAGCAATGACGAAGGCATGCCACTAACCATGAAGAGATACATCTAATAGCGACAGGTTGACCCAGCCGGTGTCGCTGAAAGAAACGAACAGTTGCTGAGTCTTGCACATCCTTGGTTCTATCTAAATAGAACCAAGAGCTCTTCAACATCCAAGGAATGAAGAGCTCTGTCCCTTCATTTTGGAAATTAGCGGCAAGCTGGAGTACCAGAGGTTGGTTCAGATGGAATTCTGACACAACCTTGGGAAGAAATTTAGGATGAGTACGGAGAACTACCTTGTCCTTATGGAATACAGTATACGGAGGGTCCGTGAATCAGTGCATGTATCTCAGAGACCTGCATGGCTGAGGTAATGGCCACCAGGAAGGCAGTCTTCCAGGTAAGAAATTTTAACTCACAGGTAGCTAAGGGTTCTAAAGGCTTCCGAGTGAGCATGTCCAGCACCAGGTTAATGTCCCAGGCTGCAACTGGACGCTAACAGGGGTCTGGTATGGAGAATCCTTAAGAAATCTCTTCACCATAGGTAACTGAGCCAGAGTTAAGGAAGAAACTGGCTCATGGAACGCTGAGATGGCACTAAGGTGAACTTTAACTGTGGAGTATTGAAACCTAAGTTTGATAGGTCCAAAAGATACTCCAGAACCTTGCCAGGAGGACAGGAAAGGATTCCAAGAGGATTTTGTGACACCAGAGAGAAAAACGCTTCCATTTGGAAGCGGACGCTGGGTGGCTGGCTTCCGAGCAGCCAGAAGGATGTCTGAGACTCTCACGAGACGTTGAACCGATTCACTTTATCTCTTCAGGAGCCAAGCATGAAGGTGAAGTGATTTCAGGTTGGGATGGACCAACGAACCCTGAGTCAGAAGACTGATTTGCAAAGGAAGTGGTCTCGAGAGGCTGCCAACATACTGTTGAGTAGAGGAAACCATAGTTGCCGAGGCCAGGAAGGAGCAATGAGAATCATCTTGGTCCCTGAGACTGAACTTGAGGAGTACTCTGGATTAGAGGAAGTGGTGGAAAGGCGAAGAAAGCGCTTTGTCCACCGCAGCCTGAACGCATCCTGACAGAAAATGCCAGGCCCTGGATTTCTGGAGCAGAAGAGAGGCAGTTTTGTGCTGAGTGGGGATGCAAAAGGTCCAGGTCTGGAGTCCCCACTCTTTGAACAGGGACCAAGCCACGGTTGGATCGAGAGACCACTCGTGAGGGTCTGCCTCCGTCTGCTGAGGTGATCTGCTAGGTCGTTTTGTATACCTGGCAGATAAACCGCTTGAATCAGAGACTTGTGCTCCAAGCACCACTCCCACACCCTCATTGCTTCCCTGCAAAGGGGATAAGAATGAGCACCGCCTTGCTTGTTGATGTAATACATCACTGCTTTGTTGTCCGTTTGAAGGAGAATGTTCTGTGACAAAGGACATCCTTCAGAGCTCGGATTGCATAGGACCGCCTCACTCCAGGACATTTATGTGTGAGATGAGTTTCGAACTGAGTCCATACACCTTGAGTGTGGAGGGAGAGACAGTGAGCTCCCCATCCCATTAGCGATGCATCTGTGGTGATGGAGATCTGATGATCCGGGGGAGCAAAGGGGAATCCTTCCAGGAGATTGCTCTCTTGAGACCACCAGGTGAGAGACCTTCGAAGGGGCTCCGTCACCTTGATGGGATAAGACTGGGGGTGAGAGGTCGGGGACCACTGAGTGGAGAGCATCCACTGGGTGGTTCTCATGTGCAGTCGGGCCAGAGGGACAGTGAAGACCGAGGACGCCATGAGACCCAACATGCGTTGCATCGAGAGAGCTGTAACCGATTGGTTCTCCCTGATGTAACGGGCCATACGAAGGATGTCGAGTCTTCTGTCCTCTGGAAGGAAAGCCTTCGCTGAAGAGGTGTCTAGAAGCGTCCCTATGAAAAGGAGCCTCTGGGAGGGTTGCAGTTGAGATTTTTTCAAATTCAGCAGAACTCCCATGGACGTGAGAAGACGAGTAGTCGTCAATGGCTTCCAGTCCTTAGCCGAAGGGCTTGCTAGAAGCCAATCGTCCAGGTAGGAAAACACTCGGAGTCCGACTTTCCTGAGATGCGCCGCGAGAACTGCACAACACTTTGTAAAACTCCTCGGCGCCGAGGATAGCCCAAAGGGCAGGACTCTGAACTGATAATGCTGACCCAAAGCTACAAACCTGAGGAATTTGCGTGGGTCGGTGACGGGATATGCTGTAAGCATCCTGCATATCCAGAGAGGCCAGCCAGTCGTGCTGATGCAGCAAGGGTAACAGGGTACTTAGGAAATCATCTTGAATTTCTCCTGGGGAGGAATTTGTTTAACTTTCTGAGGTCTAGAATGGGCGGATCCCCCAGATTTCTTTGGAACCAGAAAGTAATGGAGGTAGAACCCTGTGTTTCGAGATGCGGGGCACCAGTTCTATTGCCCTGTTGTTCAGAAGGCCCTGGATCTCCAAGGGTGAGGAGATCTGATTGAGAGGCCGACAACCTGGGTTGTCGATGGAGGACACTCGGGGGTTCCAAGAAATTGAGAGAGTAACCTCGCGAATTATCCAAGAACCCATTTGTCTGAGGTTATGGACTTCCACTGGTTGTAGAAGTACATCAGACGACCTCCCACCGGAGGAGAAAGTTCCACCTCGGGCAGAGTGGATGGAACTTGGGCCAACGACTCATAAGGTAGCGCTGGGAGCTTTAGGTCCCTGCGCTTTCTGCTGCGCTCTTTTGAGGTTGGGCAGGTTGGCTTTTGGAAGCTTCCTGCCTCTGCCCTCGAAGGACTGGACGATCTATGAAACTGACGCTTGTTCACATGCCCCCAGAGGGGCAGGCGGAGGTCTGGCCAACTTAATGGCCGATCTAGTCTTCTGAGTGGCCTCTAAGGCTTGCTCCACCTGAGGGCCAAAAAGAAAGGAGCCATCAAAGGCAGCGCCATCACCTGCTGCTGAGCATCATTCGTGAAGCCAGAAGTACGCAGCCAGGAATGGCGCCGAGTACAAACTCGCGGCTGCTGAGCGAGAAGCAGTGTCAAAGCATCCATGGCGGCTTTGACCTGTTGGTTATTGGACTCAATACTTTAATAACGGTCAGAAGAAGCTCTGACTTGAATCCGAATCTGGAAGAGCTTCAACCATTCTTTTCATAGAGTGCCACAGGATATACCATACTGAGAAAAATAGCCTTGATAACTGGCAATACGCATACTAGAGTGGAGGCAGCAAAGACTCTCTTACCTAATGTATCAATCTTACGAGACTCTTTGTTAATAGGTCGAGCTGTAGTAGTTTGAGGAAGAACGACCTTGTCATTCTCTGCCAGGACTACAATAGGATCCGCAAAGGCTTGGGATGCCAAATGGACGATCCTTGGGAGCTGAATACTTTATCAATGGATTTAGCCACTGAGGGAATAAGAGCAGGTTATTCCATACCATTTGAGACAGCGCCTCGAAGGAAGGCTGAATCGGAGGAGTCAAACCGGAGATCTCCGGCTACGAAGATACTGGAGTCTTAATATCTTCCCAGGATCGATGTCTGTAGTCTGGAGAGAAAGAGTGGATCCCAGGTTCTTCAACAGAGACTTAAAGGACAGGTCCTCGACCACAGGCTCTGTAGCAAAGAAAGATCCTGTTTCCTCCACTTCATCACCCAACCGAAGGTCTGGGTCAGGCTCAACATCATCTCCTGATGGTCCAGAAAGGACTGTTTGGACAGGAAAGGAGTGAAAATTAGGAGAGGAGGAAATGGCAGAAAACAAGGAGAGTCCCTGGTACGCCGGGCGCCGAGACGGCAAAACGGGCTGAAGACGGCATCGAGGAGGCGCACGGCGCCGAAGAGGCACGCTGCTCGCGAACGCCTCGCGGCGCATGCTGGGACGACGCCACAAGCACAGCGCGGCTAACGGCGTTACGGACGCATGCTAATGGGCGCTATGCGACGACGCCGAACGGCATCGCAGACGACGCCGCAAACGGGCGCCGGCCGATCCACGGCACACGCGGCGCTCGCAGATATGCTGGGTGTTACCAACGGGCGCTGATCTACGCGGGCGCCGCTTAACGGTGTGCAGAAGTCTGCGCGGCCCGAAACGTGGCGCCGACACGGCCACAGACTCCTGCAGAAGGCGCCGGAAAAGCCCCTGGAACCTGGAAAACAAGAGAAGGAAAAATACCAGGAGATAAGGGCATCGGTGAGGCCCCGCGCCGCAGCCATGTGAGGGGGAACATCAGCACGGAGTCGCTAGCACCGAAGAAGGCGCCATGACTAGGAAGGTCCAACCGCCCCTATCTGATCGCCGGAGGAGCCCGGAGGCCCGAGGTAACCGAGCCAGGCAGAAGAACCAACCTCCGAGCCCATCGCTCCATAAGAGCGGCCCACTGATGAAACTGCTCATCTGGAGCCCTACCTATAGGCGGAGGGGTTCTGGCACGAGGACGACGATTATCGAAGCTGGCGATCTGAAGAAGGAGACCGCAACTAGCAACGATAACCGGATCACGACGCCAAGAGATATACCAGAGGGCTACTTTCGAGTGATGCCTTCTTTTGACCTGTGGGCAGGCAAGAGCCGAGGGTTAACGCGCGAATGCGACCGCTATTTTATGTCAGGGGGACCGCCTATCCCCGGCATCGGACTGACCGTAGTCGGAACCCCGCTGAGGAGAAGGAGGCTGACCGACCCAGCCCGCTGACTGAATAGCTTTACACGAAGTCTCCCTACCGCACCTGACCTGCTCATGGTCGATCATTCAGTAGGCCGAGACTTCTTCAAGTAAGTTAAATTTAAATATTAGAAAAAATTTTACGAAAAATAGAATAAAACAGCGTATACTACTATCGTGATAATGTTACAAAAAAACAAACTGAAACTATGCGCTAGTTTGAAGTTTGACTCCCGACAGGCGAGCGACGTCGTCACTGAAGCGCACTCGACGGCGGGAAAAAAGGAACTGAGGCGGTTGGAGGGTCGTCGCCGAGATGGTCATTACCTCCGAGCCGCTGCTCAGCTGGGCGCTGCAGGTCTCGCTGGCGCTGCCTCTCGCTACCGACCTCCAGCAAAAGTTTGCTCCCGATGGGTCTTAGTGCCTCCGGCGCCAATCCACTAGTGTGAATGAGTGGTGGAGACTTATGTCCAGGAAGATCTGTCATCATTGCAGGGGAGGACAGAAAAAAATATGAGTACTTTAGAAACGGTCTTGTCCTCCTTCCCCTAATTCTCTGATGTCTCTGCCAATGATTCGGGATTCAGCTGCAGTCGGCAAAGTTAAATACAAGGCAGTAGTTTGGAAATTGGTGGGCAAACACAGCTGTTCCCTGTTTGGCTAGGTAAAATCTGGCATTTTTTTTTTTTGTAGGCCCAAGTCTTTCTCAGGAATGATTTCTTCGGTCTGTGTCAGCTGTTGTCCTCCATCGTGGTTGTGTGAGCTGTCGAGAAGTCCGTAATTCGCGATGGCTGTTTTCTTGAAGGAGTGCGAGTGAACAAGTGGAGCAAGGGCAGTGCCTCATATAGGTGTTCAGAGGCACTGAAAGCTATTTTTGGAAAGGTGGTTAACAGAACTCCGTTATTCACACGTGTGAATAACAGAGTTTGTGAGGTTGTGCCAGCAGTTGATTATTGGCATTATCCAGTAAGTGTATCTCTATAAACGCATAGTCAGATACCAAATCTCATTTTCCTCCCCCCAAAGACCTAGTTAGAGACATTTTATAAGTGTAATAAGCCCCTCCAGGGTGTGTATCATATGATTTTAATGCACTTCCCAGGGGCGTAAGCACACGTGGGTTTTGGTCATGAGCTTTACTGCACTCCTGGGGTATGCCATTAAAATCTTATGATGCACACCCCGTCGTGGCTTATTACTTACTTAAACCTTGAGTCGCCACCTACAACTACCTTCTGCTGTTGTCCGCTGGAGAGCATGAAGCCCCAACACCTGCTCCCCAGCACCACCATTGCAGCCGGTGGGCATCAACATGGAGTGAGGTGCAAGACTGCCAACTGCCATCATTCTGACAGGACACAGTGCACAATTTTCCTACTTACTTATCTCCCACCTCCCAAGGTGTGGACTTTAGCCGAATACTAGCCTATGCATGCAGTCAGCATCTTGCAGGTGGAGCAAGCCCCCCACCTCTCCTGCAGATGCTGTAGAGGCGCCAGAAACCACTGTCAGCACTTCCAAACCGAGACTCACTGCCATGCAGCAGCTATTTCAGACCCCGACAGGGCTCAGAGAGTCCGTTCCCGAACCCGGGTCATCTGCACGGCAGCGTATCACCATCAGGGCAGCCTGTAGGTTCTTCTAGTACACAGTAACTTACGGTTGGAAGGGACTTTATGTCCATCATGTCTGCTCCTCCTCGCTTCACAAGCAGGGATACAATAAGTTTGCTATGCAAACATATAGCAATTTAAAGAGATTCCCTACCAACACCACATTCTTGAGTGCATAATTCCACTGGTCATACTGCAGATTCTAATGCTTTATAAAATGACAAGAAACAATCTAGAAATCTTACTGGCTGAGAGATGTAACCTGACCATGCATTAAATCTCTAATAATGCACACCCTGTGGCTTATTACTTGCTAAATGTATTTTTAAAAATACCCTTCAGTGATGGACTTGAAATGTAACAAATGCAATACTACTTATCACAAATGGGAAACAACCAAAGACAAAATGTGTTACCTGTGGTCCAGGGGGTCCTTTCTCACCAGTGGGGCCAGGAGGACCCTACAGAGAGGGCAAGATATGTTATCTGTTAACAGTCATGTCCAAGTGCCCCACATTTTCTGTATACATGTAAAACACCACTCAGCGTGACAAGCTGTAACACAGGGGAATGTCAACTGGCCAGTCCACACCTATTATGTGGGACTGCCCGCAATTTGTACCTTTAGTGCAGAAAAACAGGTTACTCACCTGTAACAGTAGTTCTAGGAGTAGTATATGTTGTTCATCCACACTCTTTGGCATGTCTCTTTCCCCTTTAAATCTTGCTGGAAGTCTTCAAGCTAGCTCCTCCCACCCACCCGGGTGGTATATACCTCGGCTCCGTCCCATGACGCCAGATCTTAGCCCGCTGGAAGCAAGGTGATGTGCCTAAAGCCAGGGAGGTCAGGTGGGTGTGTGTGGATGAACAACATATACCACTCCTAGAACTACTGTTACAGGTGAGTAACCTGTTTTCTAGGAGCGTGGATATGTTGTTCATCCACACTCTTTGGCAGACTCCTAGCAGTTCTCTGGGAGGAGGGAGGCAAGGTGTACACCCTCTACTTAGGAAACAGAGATTGGAGAACCGAGGCCCCAACACCAGCATCCCGACATGACTCAAGGTCTTTATTTATTTATTTCAATCTAGCATTACAATACCTTTGAGCCGAGGCTCTTTTACAAAGGTTCCACATCAGCATGTGCAACAGTCATCATTTTTAGTTACAAATATAACGTCACTGACTTACAGACATGTAATAACCAGTACAAAGACTTGAGCTATGACTGAGCAAGACAAGGGAGGAGGGGGGCCGATGGGGAGAAGTGAGGGTAGGAGATCGAGGGGGTAGGAGGTGCAGGGGTAAGGAGGAGTTGGGAGGTGGGTGGGGGCAGGGGCAGGAATGGAGATACGGGGAGGTGGGCGGGTGGAGACAGTGCAGCCAGGGGGCCTTGTCGAGGAATATGCCAGGTAAGGTGTTAGTGCAAAGACTGATTGTGCGTTGGGTGCTGGAGCATGTGCAGCTGGAATGGTGGAAATGTTAAGATGGGCAATCACAGGATACAAGCAGTGAGAGGCGCAGCTTGGACTTGAAAAGGCCGAGTGTCGGAGCGGTCACTATGTCGGTGCCAAGAGAGTTGATCCAGTTGGATGCCTGATAGGCAAATGATCTTTGTCCTTGGATCGTGCGACATCGTGGGATATGTAGTAGATGGGAATTGGATCTCCTTGTAGTGACATTCCTATGTCTAGGTTTAAGGAGGGCACAGACACCAGGTGGGGCAAGTCTCATTATGATTTTCTTGGCCGTGATGCAGGTTTGGTATTTTATGCATTTGTCCAGTTGAAGCCATCCAGATTGGGAATAAAGGTCACATGTGTGGGTATGGCGATGTGAGACAGTGATGAGATGACAGGCCTTATTCAGGGAGGTCGCGTCGCGTTTGAGAGCAGTGGTAGTTGCAGACCCATATATGATAAGACCATAGTCTATGATGCTGACAATGGAGCTTTGGACGGCCACTGACAGTGCTTCTGGGGTTAGGTGTTTCCTGTGCCGGAATAATATGCCTAACCTCGCATTGGCAGACTTTGCCACATTGCTAATATGGACAGCGTATGAGAGGTGGGGATCAAGGGTGATGTTAAGGTACTTGAACGATTGTGTTTACTCTAGGATGGCTCCTTGTTCGGTTGCAATGGAGAGGTGGAGTTGTTTGTTTTTGTTGTGGGGGCTGCAAAAGACCATAGACTTGGTTTTTTTCTGATTGAGAAGCAGTTTATGATTTAGGAACCAGGATTCGATGGAGGAGAAGGCCCTCTGACGTTTATTTTGTAATTGGTTTGGCTCAGGGTCTGAGGTGAGGATCACAGCATCGTTGGCGTAGAAGATTATTTGTTCTGGGCAGCTGTCCGGTAGCGAGTTTAAGAATAGGCTGAAGAGGAGGGGTCCCAGAATGGAGCCCTGGGGGACTCCCGAGCGGACCGGTCTAGGGTCCGAGAGTGTATCAGCGAAGGTCGATGTGGTAATGGGTAATGAAGGTGTTTGCTGACTTCCAGGTAGCAGCCCGACAGCTTTCCTGGAGAGGGATGTCCCTGGAAGCAACCACTGATGCAGCAGTATGGTGGATAGAATGAGCTCTTATCCCTCTGGTAGACTCCTCACCCGCCAACTCATAGCACAGACCTATGTATGATGTAATCCATCTTGCAATGGTCCATTTGGCTACAAGTCTGCCAGAAGCAGCTTCAGCGTAGGTGACAAACAGCTGGCGAACCTCTCCCGGAATTTCCGCCATTCTCTCCTTGTAGTAGGAGAGAGCACGTCTAAGGTCCAGGGTATGGAGCCTGTACTCGGCGTCTGAGGTGTAGTTAGGGTAATATACTGGCAAAGTCAACACCTGGTTAAAGTGAAACTCTGATACCACCTTTGGAAGGAATTTCGGGTGGGGGTGCAGGACAACTTTGTCCCTGTGAAAGACCAGATAAGGGGAGTCCACCGAGAGCACCTGGAGCTCCCCTGTCCTTCTGGCTGATGTGACAGCCACCAGGAAGACAGTCTTCCACGACAAGTGTGAGAGCTCACACTGTGCATGGGTTCGAATGCTTGCCCATGAGCTTTGCCAAAACCAGCAAAAGATCCCACAGAGGTGGAGGTTCATGCACTGGAGAGGATATGTGATCCAGGCCTTTGAAAAGCGCCTGACCACTGTCTCCTGTGCCAGTGTCGACTGATCGGCCCACGCCCGGTAAGTGGAAATGGCTGCCAGGTGCACCCTAAGGGTCGATGACCGTAGACCTCCTTTGGAGAGAGACCAAAGGTAGTCTAAAATGTTAGCCACAGAGCAGGATAAGGGGTCCAGACTCTTACCCTGACACCAAATGGAAAACCTTTTCCATTTGAAGGCATAACATTTCCTGGTCGATTTCTTATGAGATGCCTCCACCATGGTGTAGACATCCTCGGAAAGACCCAGAGCCTGGAACTCTAGCCGCTCAGGTACCAGGCTGTGAGGCAGGGATTGAAGGTCCGGATGGAATACTTTCCCCAGGTTCAATGATATCAGGTCCGGGCGTGTACAAAGCCACTCCGGGGCCATGTAGCTGAGGCTGAGGAGATCTGGATACCAGAACTGGTGGGGCCAATCTGGGGCTACCAGAATCACCTTCGCCTTGTCCCTCCTCACCTTGAGTAACAAATTGTGGATCAAGGGAAATGGAGGGAAGGTGTAGAGGAGGCCTGGGGTCCACGGCTTCGAGAAGGCATCCCCCTGCAGCGAGCCCTGCTGAGGGGTGGGCATGGTACAGCCCTAAGCTTGGTGTTCTCCTTGGAGGCAAACAGGTCCACCATAGGTTTGCCGCAATGGGAGAACAGATTGTAAGCTACCTCTGGATGGAGAGACCACTCATGAGATGTCTGGCCTATGCGGCTGAGAGCATCTGCCAGTTTGTTCGAGACTCCTGCCACATGGATGGCAAGGAGATCTGCCTCCAACTGGTTCATGAGGGTCCAGATTCGGAGCACCTCCTTGCACAGCAGACGGGAGTGCATTCCGCCCTGTTTGTTGAGGTAGTACATGGTCATGGTATTGTCCGTCTGGACTTGAACCACTTGACCCCGGAGCTGAGGAGCGAAAGCTGACAGTGCCAGTCTGACTGCTCTGAGCTCTAGCAGGTTGATGTGGCATCGGGGGTCCAGAACCTGTGGGCTCTGTGGTCCCCATGTGGGCTCCCTAGCCCATGAGAGAGGCATCGGTCGTGAGGACGACCATCGGCTCGGGGCAGACAAACGGGATCCCTTCCTGCAGACGACCTGGGATGGTCCACCATTGGAGAGCATCCCACATTTTCTGGGTGACAGTGACCAGCTGGTCGAAATGACCCTGATGCTGAGTCCACTGAGCGGCCAGCTCCCACTGGAGGGGTGTATGTGCAATCTGGCCCAATGGACCACTGAGGTGCATGCCGCCATGCAACCCAGAAGGCACAGGAAGTCCTGTGCAGGGCGCAGGTGCCCAAGCAGAAATGACTGAGCAAAGGAGGAAAGAACCTCTGCCCTGTCTTCCGGGAGCCGAGCTCTGGCTTGACGAGAGACGAGCTCTGCCCCGATAAAGCCCATCACCTGAGTGGGCACGAGTTCCAACTTGGCTTCGTTGATCAGGAGGCCCAATAAGGAATAGGTTCTGAGGGCCAGGTCCCTAGACCTCTCCACCTCCTGCAGGGAGGAACTCGCCAGGAGCCAATCTTGAGGTAGGGTATATCCCAACCCTTGACGCCAGAATGGGCACCACCACTGTGATGCATTTGTGAAGACCCGAGGGGTCATGACAGGCTGAACGGCATGGTTTGAATGCACAGGGTCCCTTCCACCCTGAAGTGGAGGAACCGCTGGTGGGACGGACGGATTGGGACATGGAAAAATGTGTCCTGTAGATCCAGTGAACAGAACCACAAGTTTCACTCCAGAGATGGTATGATCTGATTCAGAGTTACCATCTGGAAGGTGCGAGACCTGAGATATTGATTCAGATTGTGGAGATCTAGATGGGCGCCCGGTCCGCTTGGGCACCAGAAAGTACCTGGACACAAAGCCTGGGTCTGTAGGAGGATCCGCACTGGAGCTCACGCTCCTTGCAGAGGAGCTGAGCAATGTCATCCTGAAGGGCCGACTGAGTGCCATCTGAGATCCTTTCCTCCCGTGGGGCACAGGCATGACAGGGAGGGTACTGCTCGAACTCTAGAGGCAGTCCCCTACCGACCACTTCCAGGACCCACCTGTCCGTAGTGATACCGGACCAGGTGGAAAGAAAGTGGTGGAGCTGGCCCCCCCGGGAGGACCCAGAACTAGCATGACGGGTGTAGGGGTGGCCACTCCTGACCCGTCACTGCGCAGGCTTAGAGCAGGAGGAGGAGGCTCCTGGACAGGCACCTCGGTCTCCTTTGCGGGGCTGTTGGGGACCCTGCTTGGGCCTAGAGCACCAAGTTTGAGCCTGCTGTTGCCGCTGATGCTGCTGACCTCCCTGGAAGGGGGGCTGTCTAACTGCAGGAGAAGAGTGCCAAAAAGGCTTCTTCTTGCACTTCTGCTGGTTCTTGCCCGAAGAACCTTTTGCAGAAGTGGCATCTAAGGTGGCATTGGACTGCTCTATGCGCTGGAGGTGATCTGCCACTCTCGGACCAAAGAAATCAATGCCAAGGAAGGGCACGTCAGCTAACTTGTGCTTAGTATCTGCCAGAAAATAGGATAATCTCAGTCAGGCCCTGTGGTGAATGGCCTTTGTGGCTGCTAGTGAACGGGCACAGGAATCTCCAATGTCCAAGGTCATCTGGAGCTGCTGTTTTGCAACAGCACATCCCTGGTCAAGGACTTACTTAACCGTGGTCTGCATGTCCGCTGGGAGATGAGGGAGGACTTCATCTAGCGACCCCAAGAGGGCATGAGAGAAGTGTGCCATAATCACTGCCAAGCTGGCCTGATGAAGGCCCAAGGATGAGGCCACATATACCTTCCGGGCAGAATGGTCCATATTTTTGAACTCCTTGTCCAGAGAGCAGTCAGTATCCGCTGAGCTACCCGTGTGTCTAAACACTGAGGCAGTCACAAGGCTCTCAGCCGAGGGATGCTCTGTGAAGCCCGCCAAGGACCCCATGGGTACAGTGTACTTGCGAGCCATGTGGGCAGATGGAGCCGGGCAAGAGGCAGGGCACTGCCATAGCTCAAGGGCCGGGCCAACAATGGCTTTGGCCACTGAGAAGGCCTCCATCGGGGTATCCCCCCTCTTAAGGATATCCGTGAGAGGATATTCCGCCTTCATTTGGATAGGCTCCCAGGGCATACCGGTGGACTCAGAAATAAGTTGGAGGATGCCCTGGAAAGAGGAAGGCCCTTCCTCCAGGCCTGTTACTGAAACTCATCATCGGGGTGTGAGTGAAGACCAGTGGTATCCGAGTCCGAGGAGTCAGGATACAGGGGTCTCCCACCTAAGGCCCCTTCAATACGCCGAGGGTGACCGGGGACAACAGTGATGGACAGACGGCAAGGCAGGCCTGTATCTGTCCGATCCTCTTTCAAGGGAGCCCTTCCCTGAGGCTGCTTGGGCGGTGGCTCCACCAAAATTGGCGGGGAGACCGGAACAGGCGAACAGGAATGTGTGCCAGTCCTATCGGAGGGAGAACCGGAGTCTTCGGCTCTGGAGGAGTCGGTGTCAGCCTAAGAGGCTGGGGCCAAGTAATGGCCGGTGTGTCCGGCACAGCCAGCTTCTGACTGGTCAGAATTGGCTGCTGCCACATAAGGTCCTCATAACGCCACCGGAGCTTCCGTCGAAGTCTCTCCTCATCCGAGGAGGATGACGATCGGTGGCGGCACCTCTTCTGGAAGTGTTTGTGACCCTTTTTCGTTTTTTTGCCCGATGGGGTCCTAGTCCTCAATCGAGACCAACGATGTCGGCTCTGTCGATTGGGAGAGGCCAGATTCAGTGAAAACCAAGATTCTGGCTCTTGTCCCTCAATCAGGATACCCAAGGGACGGGTCTCCTGGTCGGGGAAGGAAGAAGGGGTGTCCTCTCCAAGGAGTCGTCGACTGGGGTCAGCGACAACGGCTTGATCGGGTCGAGAGAAATCTCGGCCCGTTCGGCCGTATCCTTGGCCTCGGTGCCTTGGCCTGACGGAAGGTCCGAGAAGCTGGCGACTGAGGAAGTGATCTCGACCGAGGTCGAGACAGCAAGATCCTGAGAATCAGACCACTCTCGGTCCCAGGAACGTCTTCTTCGGGCAGAAGAAGATTTAGGGTCCTTGTCCCTTTTCTTAGGGCGGGAGGAGTGTGAGCCCAAGGGTGCCTCACCCTTGGTAGAGAGAGACTGGCACAGCTCCCGAAAGGACCCAGTGAAAGTGGAGCCCAGGTTATGGCACGAAAAACTTCGCTGGCCGAAGCTTGAGCAGCTCTTCGAAAGCTGTCATCTGTTTGAGCCAGATCGCTGGATCTCTGCGCCGCAGAAACAGCCCCAACTGGCCTCCTTCGATTTCACCGGTGGTTGGCGGCCGGTCTCCTAGCTTTAGGGAAGTGGCGGGTCGCCCGGGACGGGGATGGAAGACCAGACAATGGTGGAAGAGGTGGTGTCATGCACGACACCCAAGCAATAGACGCACGAGCGTTGGGGATCGGTGCGCGACATTTTCTGTCCACAAGGACACCGGCGAAACCCGGGGGACGACTTGTCCTCCATGCCCGATGCACTCGGATCAGAATCGTAAACTCGTATGAGTTTCAAAGAAAGCAAATGCGGCGAAAACCGTCAATTATAATCCAGGGCCTACAGTACTGCAGAAGTAGCACGAGGGAACCTGAATCTTCCAACGGAAAGGAAGATCTGGCATCATGGGGTGGAGTCGAGGTATATACCACCCGGGTGGACAAGAGGAGCCAGTTTGAAGACTTCCGCAAGATTTAAAGGGAAAGTTACATGCCAAAGAGTGTGGATGAACAACATATCCACGCCCTAGAAGAAAAATTACCACCTTAGTAATTGCTTTCTCTCATGGAGTCTTGCTATATTAGGACCATTGCAGTCATTCCCCACACTTGAACTGGCCCGAGAGGAAACAGTTAACCCAGAGTGATCTGAGTTCCACAGCGAGGGCGTGTTCAAAGCTCTATCTGGCTAGTTTCAAATGAAACTGTCAGGTTCTTTACGGAGCTAAACTACATAGCAAGTCTGTGTGGAAAGTCTACACTAGCCATTGGCTACCTACCATTAGTAGAATAAGAACAATCACAGAATAATAACAATATTTATTGTTAGGATCACCCCTACAGCACTAGTAGGCCCCTCTCCCAAAAGACTCAAGTCCAGAGAGGGACCATCTACCACTTAACAAAAACAGAAAATACCTAGTTCCCCAACCCAAAGGAAACAAGGGGGAACTAGAGAGACTAAAATGGCATGACACAGTGCTTGCATTAATTTGTCAACCCTCTACCCAAGTAGGAGTTCTGAGAGGGGTAGAGGAGGGTTGTTCTACATACAGATTCCATGAGAAGAAAAGCAATTACTAAGGTGAGTAATTTTTCTTCAAACACCATGAAGTCTTGCTATATTAGGACCATTGCAGATTACACAGCAGTACTCCATGGAGGAGGGTCAGAACCTACTTAGGAAATAGGCTCTGAAGTACAGCTGTGCCAAAACGAGATCTCTCCTGGACTGACGTCCAGGAATAATGCTTGGTAAAGGTGTGAACTGTTTTCCAGGTAGCAGCTGACAAATTTCCAAAATGGGAATATCTCTAGCAGCCGCTAGAGATGCAGCTGTACCCTGGTGGAGTGAGCCCTCAGTCCTGAGGGGGTTCCCTACCTAGTTTTTGGTAACAGAATTGGATACAAGAGACAATCCACCTTGCAATTGTCCTCTTAGTGGCAGGTTTCTTGCCAACCTCTCCATAGGTAAGGAAGAGTTGGAGGGATTCGAACCTGTGACCCTTGCACGCTCCACATAGTAGCTTAGGGCTCTTTTGACTCAGTTGTGTAGTCTCCTTTCACCCGAGGAAGAATGCTCAGTGAAAAATACTGGGAGAGAAATGGACTGGTTCAGATGAAAATCTGAAACCACTTTGGGTAAAACTTTCTGTTAGTCCTGAGGACTACCTTATCCCTGTGAAAAGAAATAAAATCCTTTTCCACTGAAAGGGCTTGCATTCACTTATACGTCTGGCAGAAGTGATAGCCACTAGAAAAACAGTTTTCCATGTTAAATACTTGAGATCTGTAGAAGAAAGGCTCAAAGGGAGGTTGCATTAACTGAGCAATGCAAACATTCAGGTCCCAGGCAGGCTGGTTCCCTAAAAGGAGGGTTAGTGTGAAGTAACCCTTAAAAACTTGGAAAACACAGGGTGAGAGGAAAGAGAAACAGGCTTCCCTGCGAAACAAAGGCAGAAACAGCTGCCAGATGAACCTTCAAGGTAGCTGGTCTAAGGCCTGGGAATTTAGATGGGCCAAATAGTCCAGTAAAGTGGCCAAGTCAGCAGATTCTGGTACAATTTGTTTCTCCAACACCAGAAGGAAAACCTCTTCCACTTAGAATTATAAGTGGTTCTAGTGGAAGGCTTCCTAGAAGCCTTTAAAATATCCAGGACCCCTTGAGTAAGGGCAAATCAGCAGCTCTAATTCTCAAGAACCAAGCCTTGAGGTGGAGGGATTTGAGGTCCGTACCACACTCCCCTGTGCACAGGTCAGCAAGTCTGGGTCCTGGGCAAGGTCAGGGAGGGTGGATTGTCAGGACAGGAGGAGAGGATACCAGGGCTGTCTGGTCTAGTCTGGAGCAATCAGAACCACTTTGGGGGCTGAGTTCTGATTTTACCAATACCCCTGAAGAGGAGAGGGAAGGGGGAAAGCATATGAATTTCCCTTCCAATCCAGCAGAAAGGCGCCCAGGGGACTGAGCCCAGCACTGGAGGCCTGCAACAAAATAGAGGAAGTTGATGGTTGTCTGGGGCTGCTAAGAGATCTATCTGAGGGGTGCCCCATCTGGCAAAGACCGACCCCAATACCTGAGGATTCAGAGACCATTCGTGATGGCCCTGGGAAATCCTGCTGAGAGCATCCGCCAGGACATTGTCCTTTCCTGGAAGGTGAATTGCGATCAGGGAGGTGTTTAGGAGTAAGCCAGAGACCACAACTTCATTGCTTCGTGCACAAGGCTGATGACCGAGTGCCCCTTGCTTGTTGATGTACCACATTGTTGTGGTATTGTCTGTCCTGATTTGAACTACTTTGTTCTGGACAACAGTTGAAAAGCCTGGAGAGCTAAAAGAACAGCTCTGAGTTCCAAAAGATTGATGTGAGCAGAGATTCCTGGGGACCACACTCCTGAGTGGAAAGGTCGCCCAAGTGAGCCCCCCACCCTAACAGGGAGGCATCCGTGGTGAGGTGAGGGAGTGTAAACGGGTATAAAGGGAACCCCTTGAGTAAGATTGCTTTGATCCTGCCACCACTGAAGGGCCAGGATCAGGGTTTTGGTCACCGGACTAATTTGGTAAGGGGTTCCTCCTTTGAGACCAATAGGACCTCAAGTGGAACTGGATGTCCTCATCTGAAATCTTGCTCCCTGCACCACAGCTGTGGAAGCAGCCATGTGCCCTAGGAGTTGCAGAAAGTGCCTTGCTGGTCGAGAGACCCGCAGGGTAAAGGAGGATGCCAGGGCAATGAGCCTGTCCACTCTTTCCAGGGGAGAAATGCCCTGGCTAACTTTGTGTTCAATTCTGCACCTATGAAAGAACCGAACAGGTTCCAGAACTGACTTTTAAGTTCAGCAGGAATCCCAGGGAAGTAAGAAGCTGCTGGGTGACTTGCAAGGGATTTACCTGATCTGGAGACTGACCCACTATGAGCCAGTCGTCCAGGTAGGGAAACACAGCAATCCCTTGCCTTCTTAAATGAGCCACTACCAGCTAGACATTTTGTGAATACCCTTGGGCCGAGGTTAGGGCCGAAGGGCATTGCTCTGAACTGGTAGTGGCCAGAGAGCAGTTCGAACCTGAGGTACTTTCGGTGAGAAGGCCTGATCATGACATGAAAATAGGCGTCCCTGAGGTCCAGGGAAGCTAACCAGTCCTCTGGCCTCAGGGAAGGCAAAATCATTGCTAGAGTTAACATTTTGAACTTTGGTTTCAATAGATGTTTGTTCAGGTACCTTAAGTCTAAGATGGGCCGCCATTCTCCTGTCTTTTTTGGGGTAAGAAAATATCTTGAGTACAGTCCCTTGCCCTGATGGCAAGGGGGGACCCTTTCCACTGCTTTGCAATCCAGAAGGGAAGAAACCTCTGCGCTTCCAAAGCAAGGGCTTCTGAAGAGTTTGCAGGTGGAAATTGCCTGGCTCATCCTGGGAACTGTTTGAAGCTGAGAACCAGGCCCTGGCTTACTACTTCCAGAACCCACCTGTCCGAGTTAGGGACAGCCAGTTCTGGCTGAAATAAGCCAACCTGCCCCCACTGGTACAGGAGAATCGGCCCTGGGCACCCCATCAGGGTGCCTGCTTGGCAGCAGCTTTAGGCTGAGGGAGGCGACTGTCTACCTGTGCCCCGCCTACCTCTGCCTCTGAAAAAACCTCTGTGAAAAAGCAGAGGAGGCTTGAGATTGGTAAAGGGCTTGTGAAAGGCCTACCCCTTCCCTGGGGTATGCCTTTGTGGAGTGGCATGCCTCTCCTTAGCTTGGGCACTTTTGTAGGTAGTTCTGTATTCATCCATCTTTTCATATAATTTTCCGCTTGATCACCAAACAGAGAATTTCCGATACAGGAAAATCCATAGCCTTTGACTGAGTATCGTGGGACAGATTAGTGCATCTGAGCCATGCCAACCTACTGAAAGCTACAGAAGTGGCCATGACCCTAGAGGAAACATCATTAACATCAACAGCAGTATGAAATTGAACTTTAGAGGCTTCAATGCCATCAGCAGCCACTTGTTCCAACTCACTAGCCAGCTGGCCCTGGGCCTGCCTGGCTAACTGCAATAGTGTCCCATCTAGATTTCTGATATCTAGCCACATAAGCCATATAATTAGCCTGCCTGAGTCCAAAGAAGCTGCCATATATTGCTTTTTAGCCATGGCATCAATCTTCCTGGAATCCTTATCAGGAGGATGTGAGGCCAGGGGAATATTAGCTTTGTCACAGGCTGCAGCTTGCACCACACCTACATGACTACACTGCTCAGAGAGGAAGTCCGTATCAGGGCCTGATAAGGTATACCTTCTGTCCATTTTTTTATCTACAGGAGGGACAGAATGAGGATTTTTAAAATCTTTGTTGTTTGCTTCCTAAATGACTTATGCAAAGGAATAGACAACCTCTAGACTCTGGAATATCCATCATTTCAACATAATCAGGCTCCTCTTGCTCATCCACAGCCTCTTCTAAAGGAAGCTGGAGGGTGCAACCTTTTGTAAAACATAAAAAGAGAAGGGGACTCAGACAGCATAGGGAGATTCTAAAGGTCTATCTGGAGAAATGTCCGGTTCAATGGGCACGTCCAGACCTTCCCAGTCACAAACATACTGATCAAATTCCTCCTCCCCCTCACGTGGTTCTTAAAAATCCTCAACACCATAATCCTGAACCACTGGGACTGAACGAGCCACCCTTTTCCCAGATGCAGGGGTTGACAGATCCCTGAGACAAAGATTGGACAATCTGAATGGCTTTAGTTATCTCTGCAGCAGTTGGAGAGACAATTTGTACTCCAGACCTGCTGATTTCTTTGTCTTTTTGCTGGGACTGGTTCCTCTGAACCAGCCTTCCTTTGCCCGAGGAAGTCTCGCCTGGTCAGAGGCCTCCCCTCTGGTCCAGTGGGTACTGGACCGGCTGGCCATCCGGGTCAGCGGACTTTTTGGCCTCCGCCCCTGAGCCGGCCCAATCTCTTTCCAGGGTGGCTGCAGGAAATTTTTACACACCTGGCAGTCTGACAGGAGGTGGTCAGCCCCCAGACAATAAACACAAGTGGTGTGTGGGTCAGCCTTGGCAAAGGCTTCCCCACAGACATCACAGTGTTGAAACCCAGTGGGCCCGGATTTTCTTTTGGGTTTCTCAGACATAATGCCAGCCTAACCAAAAACTTGCCCTTTAGATGGCAGTGCCAGGCAAGACACCCTTATCGGTTCCTAACCGTGTCACGAGTTTTTGAAAAAACCCCAAATAAAAGTTAGGTTTTTTTAGAACCGATAAGAACCGGGAACCGCACTCTAAAAGCCCAACCAAACAGTTTGACACATATATTTTAACAAACCGATCGGTTCAAAACCGAACCGATAATGAATTTCCACACAGACTTAATTTCTGTACTTATGGTTTACCAGATAGAGCTTTTAACCGAAATGCGGTAAAATAAATACTTTTTGCCGGTTCCAATGAACCGAAAATACTCGCTTGAACCGAGAAATGAACCGAGCTGAAGGAGCTGATCTCCGGAGCGACTGTTCAGTGAAGCGGAGTAAAGAATCTGACAGTTTCATTTGAAACTAGCCAGATAGAGCTTTGAACAGCGCCCTCGCGCTGTGGAACTCCAGATCACTCTGGAGTTAACTGTTTCCTCTCCGGGGCAGTTCAAGTGTGGGGAATGACTGCAATGGTCCTAATATAGCAAGACTTCATGGTGTTTGAAACACAATTTTCACATGTCCTTTCTTTATATTTAAAATTACCATTAATTTAATAACAAGTTCAAGTTTATTGAAGACATCTTCATTGAGCAAGCTCATTCACAAGGAGGTCCTCAAACATAAAACAGACAAATACAAGCTGCATACTCGACAATATCACAGCAATAATATGCAGGTACAGAAGACACAATATATAGTGCTTCATTAGAAGGTAAAGGAGAAGTAAGAAAGGTATGAGAGGTGGAAGGGAGTAGGAATAAAGAGGAGAAGTAGGAGGGGGAGAAGACAGTAAAGTGGAGGGCTGGAAGCAACAAGCAATATGTCCAAAACTGGCAATTAAGGACTAGAATTCAGGGGCCACTGTTAGAGAGAATCCTACTGGGCAAGACTAAGTCAACGAGGTTGAAGAGACGCAGCGCAGGATATTGATAGGGAATAGGTTTAGAACGGTAGCATGCGAGGTGGGTGCCTGAATCACCGCGCCGTCCGAAATGGTGACGCAATATGGGCGAAAGTCCGAAAGGCGAGGGGGCAGGGAGGGTGACCGGATGTGATGGGGTGGGCGACCCTAGCGACAGGACGTCGCTGCATGTACACACGCACAGGGGAGGGGAGCGAGCACAACGAGCGTGGCCTGGGAGGGGGTAGAGGGGATGTAGGGGGTGGCACTGCGGTCGGCTGCTGAGCTGCACCGTGGCATTGGGGGTTGGCCTCTGCTTGCGGTGCTGGGGTTCCGGTTCAGGTCCAGGCGCCACTGTGCTTTTCTTGCGCCCGCACAAAACCTTTTTTTTGCTTCGCACCCCAATACCTGGGTTGAGAATCCTTAGGTAGGGGTGCAGGGGCAAAAGACCCCCATGTGGAGTGAGGCTGCACCTCCCCACAGACAGCAAGTATTTTCAGTCCCCGGTGCCATTTTCCATGTGTTGAGGTTGTTAGGGTGGCGAAATTGTTTCGCCACCTCTGACGTCACTTTTCTGCAGTTCGCCCTTCCGCGGTCACCCATAACGCATAGAACCGTTTAGAACCAGCTGCAAGTGTCTTTTATTTTGGATGCAACAAGCCTTTTAAAGAGGTTAACAGAGACAGTGCCAGTAAGTTTCAGTGTAGATTGGAGCTGGTTCCAAATGACAGAACTGTGCCTTGGACCAGGGTAGACCAGCAGACGTCCTCTTTCTAGACTTCAGCAAGGCATTTGACTCTGTTCCTCACGAGGGCCTGTTGGATATGCTGGGAGAAATGGGGGTGGGGAACCAGATGATCAGATGGATAGGCAATTGGCTCCAGAATCGGACCCAGAGGGTCGTAGTTGGCGGGATAGTCTCATCCCTAACGAGGGTCATTAGTGGGGTCCCACAGGGATCAGTCCCTGGGCCCCTCCTGTTCAACGCCTACGTCTCTGACATAAGGACAGGAATCAGGAGTGAGATGAGTCTCTTTGCGGATGACTCAAAACTGGGGGCGGTGGTGGATGGGGAGGAGGGGAGGGTGGCCCTACAGGGGGACCTGGAGGCTCTAGAAAGTTGGTCTAGAAAGTGGAAGCTGAGGTTCAATGCAGGGAAATGCAAGGTACTGCACCTGGGGCCAGAAACCCGGGCCAAGTGTACACCCTGGGGATGCTACAAGTCTCAATGGCTGAGAAGGACCTGGGGTGGTGGTGGATGTCAAGATGAACAACTCAGAGACTTGTAGGAGGGCAGCAGCCAAGGCCAACAGGATGCTGGGATGTATCGCTGGGGATCTCCTCCAGAAGGAGGAAGTGATACTCCCTCTGTATAACTGCTTGGTGGCCTGCACCTCAGTACTGCGTGCAGTTTGGAGAGCCACACTTAAAAGGACATTAAACTCCTGGAGAGGGTCCAGAGGAGGCAACCAAAATGATTTGGGGCTTGGGGGACACGACCTATGAGGAGAGGCTCGAAGAGCTAAATATGTACACACTGGAAGAGAGAAGGGACCGGGGGGACATGATAGAGGTCTTTAGGTACATGAAGGGAGTAAATAGGGGAGGAACAGTCAGGGTGCTTCGAAGGAAGGAGGAGGGGGCCACTAGAGGGCATGGGTGGAAGCTGGAGGGGGGAAGATTCAGGGGAGAAAGGAGGAGGTGCTACTTCACTGAGAGGGTGGTGGAGCCATGGAATGCGCTGCCTAGGGGGCTGGTGGAGGAAGAGTCGGTGGAGGGGTTCAAGAGGGGGTGGGACAGGTACAGGGGAAGGGTTCTGGAAGCAAAATCCAATGCAGTGAGAATATCCGTAACTGGAAAGGGAGAAGCCAGAGAAGGCGAGGGGGCAGCAAGGTCAGCTCCCAGGGTGGAGGCTGACCAAACGAGCAGACGCGAAAGACCGTTAGGCCTGTTCTGCTGGCATTTTAGTAAGTAATTTACATGAGCTTATTAAACCAACCAGCAATATTAAAGCACCCAGTTATTATTCAAATTTGGTTGCTCCTGTGATCCCCAAATGTAAACAAAGCTGTTCCGTGGCACTGCACACTGCTCCATGGTTTGGTGCCAGGCCAAACATTGCCACGGTTGAGTCATTGTACTGTAGTTAGGCTTTGAGCTTTGAAAATTCCATTATGCGAGTTGTCTGCCTTGCTGTACACTTGAGGCTAGGTACTGGCTGCAGCACAATCTCCAGGGGGATATTTAATGAGGCTGCAAGGTGCACACTGAAAAAACAGATAACATACCTTGGGACCTTGCTTTCCTGGGACACCTGGGAGTCCCCGAATGCCAACATCTCCCTGCAATTAACAGACAAAAAATAAATGTAATAAGCTCAGAGGAATAATTTATAATTTCCCAGCAGCAGAAATGCAAAAAGGTCAGAGTCAAATGAGTGACAAGACTAAGTTGCTTTCTAAACATGGAAAGGGGGTGGGGCTTCAGGTCACAGCCGAGGTGCACTGATGGAGAAGTGTGAGAAAGGCTGCACTATACTGTCTGTGGCTTGTAGTTAAATACAGCACATCACTGTTAAGTGCCACTACAACCCTTGACTTTCACATGAACTCAGTTCATTCAAAACATTTTTGCAAATACAAGACAATCCAAACAGGTATGTGTTGACTGTTTCATTGCGTTCTTATTGTACATCTGTTTTATACATTTTATTTTCTGGTTTTTGCTCCCTACGGCTGGCTTAGGGATCTCCATCCATCATTCCAGATCATAATCCCACTCCAAAAGCCTCCAGTGAATCAACCCTTATTCAGTCTTTGCTGCACTGCCAGAACTCATGGCTCCACAGTATCCCAGGATTAATCCCCTGTGGGCAGGACTGCGGGGGAGACCAACTCTGCAGGAACATATCTCATGTGTCTGTTGGAGCTAGGACTGGAGGGATCAGGTGAGGAGTGGGCAGTGCCCAAGGAGTTCTCATTGTGTGTGTGGTGGTCAGGGCCAGCACCTGTACCTTTTCTTATTTATATCTCTTTCATTGTCCCTTTCCTAGGGGTGTGATTTGAGCAGTCGACTGGCTGGTTACCTATCGGGCACCTGAAAGAATGGGAAAGCTGTTCTTTGCAACACCCCTGCTGGCCCAGCTCAAGGATGCAGGACGCCTTCATGTCATGTCTTCAGACAAGTGGGTACATGCTGAAGGAAGATGTGCCCAAGAAAAGAAAATGATGTACTCACTGTAATCCTTATCTTCCAGAGTATCTTCACCATTCAGTCACCCAGATGGGTCTATGCTGGAGGCAATGTCTTTTGCAGCTTAGGGAGGAGGTCAGCACTGGTGCAGGCGCTGCTCATGAGACCACTGTACTGATATCATGCACATGAGCTAGCCAGTAACTGAAGATGCCCCCCCCCCATTAGTTCTGCTTGCCAGGAGAAGAAAACTAGTGGGAGAGAAAAAAGAAAGAAGGCTATAGACTCCTAGCCCAAACGGATAGGAAAAGCATCTAGGATATAAAAATAATAAACACAATAAAACCTGGCTACCAACTTAGCAGAACTAAGGGATGGGTCTACGGGTGGCACAAGATAGTGGGTAGAAGAGCTAGAGTTTATCTATGCCACCTGGACAGGAAGGTGTAGTGGAAGGGGCAGCAGCCCTGGCATATAGCTCTGACTGGCAGAAGAGGCCTAGGGGACCTCAGTGTAGTTAAGCTTGCAGGAACCAACTTTTTTTTCCACTTTCTACCCCCAACCCTGGAATGCTCTTGGGTCACTTGGCTCGTCTAACCCACTCTACACCCACTGTGTTCCCTGCCTTCAAGAACGTTCTGATTCCTCCCGGGACCACGACGCTACAGCCCGGGAGACCCGAAGAGGGCAGAGGCAAGGAACCCGATAGGGCATGTGGCGGTGGCACTGGAAGGGCCGCCGCCTAGCCGAACTGGAGGGATTTTTCTTGTATGTCCGGAGGCCCTCCCTCCCAACCCCCAGTGCATGGTGTACTCCTGATGCTGCGGTGCACGGTGACCCTGCCTGCATCAGCCATGCTCCCTACATGCAGTCCAGCACTCTGCAGCCCCCCCAGTCTCCACCGGGGGCCACTGGAGCTCTGGGCAACCCCATGTCCTCCCCCAAAGACAGAAGAGCAGCCCAGCGGGCGCTCAATTCTCTCCCTCCCCTGCCGACCTCTGGAGCCCGAACTCGGGCCACTGGCGTGGCGCGAGGTGCGGCGTCCAGCCACTCAACCCTCAGCACCATCAGGCCGGTGAGTAGGAACCAACTTAACACAAGTCCTTGTGCTCCCATGAGGACAAAAAGTTAGAAGGAAAAAAACTCAAAGAAAAGCTCCTGAAGAAGAGCAGGCAGCAGGTGTGACTGGACTCAGTCTGGGAGAACACAAACTATCTTCTTGCCACTCCAAAGGAGTGAAGAAAGATTTAAGTACACGAAAGGTGAAAAACTTGACTACCAACATCTAGATGTGGAATAAGTATCCAGCCCAACAGGCTCAGAACAGCGGAAATAAATTCCAACTGCACCTGCCTCTACCTGCAATACAAGAAGGCTAAAACTGCACCTTGTTGTCACAAGAGCTAGAGGCTGCCACACAGCAGAGACTTAGAGACATAGACAAGACAAAGTAAAGTTGTAACAGCAGCCATAGGGATATGCCCTTGGATATATCCCTAGCAGGGAGAGGAAGGGGAAGTAACATCCCAATGATTTTTTTTATTTATTTATTTATTTTTCCTGTGAAGAGGGTAAGGTAAACCCATTTCCCAATTTTTTATTTTTTTTAAAAAAGAAGTTTTACACTGGCCCGGTGGTGCAGAGGGCTGAAGCACTGGCGCCTCACCTCAAACTACGCCAGTGACCCGGGTTCGGGAATGGACTCAGAACACTGGGGGCTGGCAGGGGAAGGAGAGGATCCAGCATCCGTAGGACTGCTCTCCTCTCCTGGGGTGGGTAGTGGGCTGATGTCGCACTGCAGCGGCCTCTGGTGGAGACCAGGAGCACTGCAGATGCACACAGGAGGGAACAGCATCAGAAAAGCAGAAATATCACTCCACGTACAGCCAGATGATGGCTGCGCGGCTCACTGAGGCCATTCATGTCCCTGCCGAGCCCTCCATCCCAGCAGCACCCCGAGGCCAAGTGTAGCGCTGGCCTGCCCCCCCACAGGGCTGGCACATTCCCCCTCGGAAGAGGGGGACCCATCTGGCAAAGGGTTATGCCAGATTACCCTGGGGGTGGCTGCCATATGGGAATGGGGGCTCGGAGGACAGATGGATCAGAGGAGGCCTTGGCAAGCCCGAAGGAAGGGCTGATGTGGTAGCACGTAGGAGGTAAAAAGAAAGAATACAAAAAAAAAGGAAAAAGAAGTTTTATCCCCAAGAATGAAAAACAGCTTGGCTAGAAGAGGGTGACAGCGTCCTTTCCAGATAAAATATTTTTAAGAAAAAGGACTGACTAAGTATAACACATAACCTATAAGGGCATAAGATATTACTTGTTACCCATATAAGAAAGGTCAACAACAAGAAAGCAGTGTCTTCACAGCCCATACCAAAACAAAGGAAAGTGAAGACCAATGAACAGAAACAGTGAGCCCAGGGCATGGAGGGTGGGTGTGTGAGTCAATGGTGAACATGGTCCAAGATGATCAAGAATTACGGTAAGTAATTTTCACTTCTTCCAGAACCTATCTTCACCAATAATTCACACTGATGGGTTCAAGTACCAGGCTCAGATGAAAGTCCCCCGGGCAGGGCGGTAGGAGCTGGAGCTCTCTCACGATGGAAGTCCCTTAAGGATTGTCCTACCACAAGAGGCATACTGCCTGGCATGGACATCCACGGCACAGTGCTTGATGAAAGAGTGCACTGTGCCCCAGATGGCAGCTCTGCAAATATCAGTGATAGGTACAGAGCAAATCTCTGCCAAGGAGATAGCAACTGCTCTGGCAGAGTAGGCACATACCTGGCCTTCCAACTTGACTTACACCATGGAATAACACTGGCAGAGACAAGCGACTATCCACGCAGACATGCATCTGATTGTAATTGGTTGACCCAGATGGTTTGAGTTGAAGGAGACGAAGAGCTGTTCAGACTGTTCGAAGTCATTAGTTCTGTTGTAACAGAACCTGAGGAGTCTTTTACCAATGAGAGAGTGGAGAGTGCGCTGCCCTTTGTTCTGGAAACTGGGAAAAGTATGTGGGCAGCACCAAAGGCTGGTTCAAGTGGAACTTCAGCACCACTTTGCGGAAAAAACTTGGGGTGCTGCTGAGAGGGCTGAAGCTGCGACTTCTCTTGCTTCAGCAGGACCCCCATGGAAGTCAGGAACTGAGCTGCTGTGGCCATTGGCTGTTCCGTGCCCTGTCGGGATGGGCTGGCTAACAATCAGTTGTCCAGACAGGGGAAGACTTGGAGTACTATTTTTCGGAGCTGTGCCGTGAGAACCGCAAAGCACTTTGTAAAGACTCGAGGCACTGAGGATAGCCCAAAGGGCAGGACCCGAAATTGATAATGCTGGCCAAAAGCCATGAAATGAAGAAATTTGTGGTGACTGGGGTGGACGGAATATACTGGCAGATGTTCTGCATGTCCAGGGAAGCCAACCAGTCATGCAACTTGGGAAGCGGCAGTACGGTCCCTAGGGAGACCAACTTGAATTTCTCCCTATGTAGAAACTTGTTCAGTTTCCTGAAGTCAAGAATGGGGTGCATGCCCCGACTTCCTCGGAACAAGGAAGTAATGGGAGTAGAAGCCTGTATTATGTTCTGCTTCCGGCACTACTTCCACTGCCCTGTTGCTCAAGAGGCCTGCAATCTCTGTGGAGAGCAGCTCCAACATGGCAGCTGAAAGAGGGTATTGCCTCTTGAGTGGATAATCCAGATGGATCGCCAAGAAAGTCAGTAAATATCCCTCCTGGACGATCCTTAAGACCCATTTGTCTGTCTTGATGGATTTCCACTGGCGTTAAAACTGAGCCAGATGCCCAAGGAGAGAGGTCTGCCTCAGACAGCTGAGGCAGAACCAAGGCCGGAGCTTCAGAGGGTGGCACTGGGCATCTCTGGGGCATGTGCCTTCAGTTGCGCTTTCCTCTGTTGCTGTGGATGCTAGGACATGACTTGGACTCCTTCGCCTTTGCCACAAAAAGACTGTTTACTGTGGTAAATGACCCTTTCCTCTTTGAGGGTGAGCTACGGCAGGCTGATGAGTCTGGCAAGGCCACTGTGAGAGATCTGAGAGAAGTCCAGAGGGCATACTCGTACTTGGTGAAATGCCCTTGATAGCTAGCTAGCCACATGCTAAAGGTAGCTGCCTCGAAATCTTTCTTTCCCATCGTGTCTATCTTACATGACTCCTTATTGCTGGGATGCAGTGTGACCTTTTGAGGAAGAAAGGCCTTGTCATTCTCAGCCAGGATTACTGTCTTATCACCAATAGGCTGGGAAGCCAGGATAGGTCCGTCTTTAGGAACAGTACACTTATGATCTGACAGACAGAGAGAACGGATGCAGACCTGGCCCACACTGCTTCTGAGAGAGTCTCAAAAGCAGGTGGAATAGAAGGTATGAGGCTGGCCGGCATAGTAGGAATTGAGCCACTCCAGCCAGAGTAATTTCTCTTGGTCAATGGCAGAAGGCTCAAAAGCAAGGGCTGCACATATACTGCGAAGTAAAGCCTGGAAAGAAAGGTCCTCCTGTCGAACAGGAGGAGGGCTAAGAGTTGGGTTATCCAGGCTGTAAAAAGAGTCATCATCACCACTCTCAGAAATAATGAGGTTGGGGTCAGATTCATCCCACTCAACTCCTCTCCTGAAAGAGGAGCTGAGAGAGGAGTGGACCTAGAAATGCCCAGCCCAGCTCTAGGAGTCAGAAAGACAGGCAACACCTTCACTGGCAGAGTAGCCGGCACCAGCCCAGCAGGAACTGGGCCCGGCACGGCCCAGCAGGAACCAGCACCAAGCCCAGCATCAGAAGGAAAGGAGGCAGCACTGGTGCCAGCACCAAAGGAACCAGCACCTGGAATGGCATCTCCAAAGAGACTAAGCATGGTGTTGAGGAATCCCTCGACATTAAAGGTGATGCCAGGTGCAATGCTAGATGCAGTACTGGGACAGGCCTCAAGAGGCCTGAACTCAGTACCAAACCCGGCGTTACCCACAGCATAGGTCCAGCCAGCAGGGAAGTGTCCAGAGAAGGTACATGGGCTGATTCCAAGACAGTCACACTGCAAGGGGTTACGGCTAATGGAACCAACGTCAGCAGCATGGTCACTGACAAGGGCTCAGAGTCCGTTGTTGGAGCCAGATGCTCTACCTGGCTAGAATGTCCTGACTACGTCACCAGTGTCTCTGGCCCCAAAGGGCCCAAAACTGGTTCTGCGGGAATGGACATACAAGCCAGATGCTGTGCCCAGTGCCCCATAAGAGCTGCCCAGTGGTGAAACTACCGTCTGGAATCCTCACAAGAAGACAGTGAGGGGCTCCGGGCTTGAGATCTTGAATGTCCATGAGCAGGAGTCACCAGGGATACCAACAGTGCTGGAGAGGGCCTCCTACTCCCAGACCTCAAAGCAAACCTACCAGTGGGCAACCCGGAGCAGTACCACTTCTTCCCCTTCCAATGGAAAGGGGAACAACTCGAGGCCGAGTGGCGGTGAGTACCCAACTGAGATCAAGAATGGGCCTGCTTTTTTTCGTGTTTATGGGAGGGCTGTCTTTCATCCCAAACACAGGACTGCTCACCATCAGAACCCTCCCTCAGAGAAGCAAGTGGACAGGACATGGCCTTGCTGCCGGAGCAGCATGCCTGAAGAGGTTCCCTATGATCAGCATTGCCATCCATGGTCTTTGACTGTTATTCAGTAGGGCTGAGAGAAACTGACAGAAAGTTTTGTTTTTTTTAAATACTAAACTGACACAAAAAATAGCAAATGCTAGCTTTAACCACTAAAATGGAACTATCTGAACACTGTTGTTGTACAGGTGTGAAGATTTGACTCCTGACAGGCAAGTGACATCATCGCTGAAGCACACTTGACGGCGAGAAAAATGGAACTAAGGTGGTTGAAGGTCAGTGCCAAGGTAAGCTATGCAGCACAGGCTAGTCTTGTAGTGCCACGCATGTGCACAGCCTACTTCAGCGCCAGTCCTCCTGAAAAGTTCTGGCTCCTGCACGGTCCTACTGCCTCCAGCTCAGAACCCATCAGTTTGAATCAGTGGTGAAGAATGGTCCTGGAAGATCTGGGAATGAATGGCAAAGACTGATTCTTGGAAGACCTGTGACCCAGTTAATGACTCTAGCTATTCCAAAGGTGCGCACTCAATGGTGGGAAAAACAGAATTGAGGAATTACGTGCATGGCTTCACTACATCGGCCTCTTGGGCAGAGCCAGCACTGACATCTGTCTCCTCTCTAGGCTGCAAAAGACTTTGTACCTGCTGGGTCCTAGTGCCTCCTGCATAGGCCTATCAGTGTGACTGAATGGTGAAGATTGAGTTTTGGAAGATCTACTAACTTATTCCAGCACAGTGTCCCTCCCCCCTGGACAACCAAAGGGGTGGATGTACATCAGATAATCCTCCTCCTCCCTCCCTCCCTCATTTCAGGACAGCTTGAGCCCAGTCTGGAAAACTGCCCTGTCTGAACAGGTTGGCTTAGAACGTCCTGAGCTCAGAACACAAATCTGGACCACACATGGGGCAAGCGGCTGAGCAACTGATGTGCGACCACCAGCCTGTCCCTTAATGTTGATTTTACTCTCACAAAAGGTAATTGTGTCCCCTCTTCTTGGATAGATGCATCAGTAGCCCTTGCTGAGAATCAAACAGATGATCCTGAATCCCAAATACGGCAGCTCTAACCATTAAGTGAAAGGAAAATTCCCCCGAGGTGATAGGAGAGTCTCTGACTTTCATACTTGCTGTTTCTGAAGGACTACTAAAACAGGCCAGTAGCAGTTTCATTTACTCAGTCCTGTTTTGGCTGTTATTCACCATTTTCACAACTAGGTGGTATTTCTTTCCCAACACTACCATCACTCATATACAACTGTTATATTTTAGGAATATTTTCCAAAATGGAAGTGGCCACTGTAACTCTTCAGTTCAAAGATAATAAATTCTTGTTTTCAATTTTAAATAGCTATTCTTTCCCATGAAAACATTTGGTCAGATATACATTGGGCATAACAGTATTGGTACACAGACTGATGAATCAGATTTGAAAATGGTAGAGTTGCATTACCATTATAAATGTATCAGGAATTCTACTAAGGGCCACAAGCCAGATAATAAAAACATTTTACCTGCAATGTGATCACTCATACAAATTTTACAACAGCTTTTCTTGAAGAAACAAGGCTTTCTAGAAAATCCTGGAATGGACGGCCCGGTGGCGCTGAGGGTTGAGGCACTGGACGTCACACCTCACTCCATACAGACGACCTGGGTTCAGAATGAGCCCATGTTGCCAGGGGTCTGCAGGGGAGGGAGAGGATCGAGCATCCGGAGGACAGCTCTCCTCTCCCAGGAGGGAGGTTCCTGCTCAGGCTTGGCTGGCTCTGGCGGAAGCCGGAGGCACAGCAAGCCCTAGAACATAGAGAAGGGGCGGTGAGTGGCATACGTTGGTGTCAACACCTTGACGTCAGGGCGCTAGCCACTCACTAGAATGGGAAAATGCCCTTCCAGTTCAAGCAGAGACAGAGCACCGGAGCTTGCCCTCGATTTGCGGCCGCCCTCCTGGCACCCGACTGACCGACGCCACCAGAGATGATTGGGGTGTTGGGGCCCACCTTGTCCCCACCCAGGGGGTAAACCAGGGTTGACTAGGTGGAGAGGACCGTAGAGGGATGACTCCTAGGTGCTCCTGAGGAGACCAGAACTGGAGGTGAGAGGAGGAAAAATAGAAAGTTAAAAAAAAAGAAGAAAATCCTGGGACATCGCCAGGACATCCAATAAATGAAAATTACGTACCTACCGTAATTCTTGATCTTCTTGGACGAGTCTCCACCACTCATTCACACTATTGGGATCTGCACCGGAGGCACTAGGACCCATCGGGAGCAAACTTTTTGCTGGAGGGTCGGCGCCAGAGATGGCGCCACAGGAACGTGGTGCCACAGCCTTGAAGCCATGCTGCAATCTACTATCTCAAGGAGACCCTCCAACCGCCTCAGTACCTTTTTTACCAAGGAGGTGCAGCGTAACTAATCTAGAAGGGTAGCCTAACCTAAAAACTGGACATAAGATAGTCCAGGCGACCCGTGTAAGAAGGGTCAATAAAGAAGTCTTCACAGCCTAAAGATTTGAGGGAGTGAAGACCAACAAGAAAGGTGAGCTCGGGGGATGGAGGGTGGGCGTGTGAATGAGTGGTGGAGACTCGTCCAAGAAGATCAAGAATTACGGTAGGTACATAATTTTCATATCTTCCTGGACAAATCTCCACCACTCATTCACACTATTGGGAGAGTACCGAGCTAATAATCCCCCGAGAGGGCGGCAGGGGAGACCAAGAGCTCACGTTTCTAGGACAGAAGTCCATTGAGCATGGCTCTGCCAAAGGAAGAATGTCGTCTGGCGTGGACATCTAGTGCATAATGTTTAATGGAAGTATGCACTGAGCTCCAGGTGGCCGCATTGCAGATGTCTGCAATGGGCACGTTGCGGATTTCCGCTAGGGATGCCGCGACCGCTCTAGTAGAGTGAGCGTATACTCTACCCTCCAACTTAACCTGCGCCATGGAATAGCAGTGGCGAAGGCACGCCACTAGCCATGATGAGATAAGGACTGGCGATTATGAAACTGTCATTTACTGGCATGCCCTCGAGAGGGGGCCGAGCCAACTTAATGGCTGATCTAGTCTTTTGTGTAGCTTCTAGAGCTTGCTCTACCTGGGGACCAAAAAGAAAAGCACCGTCAAAGGGCAATGCCATCACCTGCTGCTGCGCAGTCATAAAGCCGAAGTGCGCAGCCAGGAATGACGGCGGGTGCAAATACCAGCAGCTGCTGAACGGGAAGCAGTGTCAAAAGCATCCATGGCTGCTTTAACCTGCTGGTTGTTAGATTCAATACCTCTGGTAATGGTTTGAAGAAGCTCTGGTTTTAAATCCGACTCTGGTAGGGCTTCAACCATTTGTTTAATAGGAATGCCACAGGATATACTCATACTGAGAAAAATAGCCCTGGTAACTGGCAATACGCATACTTAGAGTAGAAGCAGCAAAGACTCTCTTACCTAAGGTGTCTATCTTACGAGATTCTTTGTTAATAGGTCGAGCTGTAGTAGTTTGAGGAAGAACGCCCTTATTCTCTGCCAGGACTACAATAGGATCCGCAAAGACTTGAGATGCCAAAATGGGACGATCCTTGGGTGCTGAATATTTCCTATCAATGGATTTAGCCACCGAAGGGGTGAGAACAGGATTATTCCATACCATTTGAGACAGCGTCTCGAAGGAAGGCTGAATCGGAGGAGTCAAATCCGTAGGGATCTCCGAGGCATGAAGATATTGGAGTCTCAACAATTTCCCAGGATCGATGTCTGTAGTCTGGAGAGAAAGTGTGGAACTCAGATTTTTCAACAGAGACTTAAAGGATAGGTCCTCGACCACAGGCTCTGTAGCAGTAATAGATCCTGCTTCATCCACTTCATCACCCAACCGAAGGTCTGGGTCAGGCTCAACATCATCTCCTGACAGTCCAGGAGGGACTGCATGGACAGGAAAGGAATGAAATTCAGAAGAGGAGGAAGAAGAAAACAAGTGAAAAGAGGAGTCCCCGAGAGCTGCCGGCACCGAGGAGGCGCACGGCACCGCAAGGCCACGCGACGCCGAAAATGGCACCGAGGATGGCGCCGAGAAGCCGCACAGCGCCGAGGATGGCGCCGAGAAGCCGCACGGTGCCACACGGCACCACGGATGGCGCCAAGCACAGCACCGACACCAAGGACAGCACCGAGAGGCCACACGAATCCAAAGGCGCTGAAAACACTCCCAGACTCCGAAAAACAGGTTTTGAAAGAGGAAGAACAGGAGATATGGGCATCGGTGTGGCCCCCTGCGCTGTAGCCATCTGAGGGGGGGGAACACCTAAGCGCGGAGTCGACGGCACCGAAGAAGGTGCCGCACGACCAGGAAGGTCCAACCGCCCTACCTGGTCGCCCAAAGACCCATGAGCAGCCGAGCCAGGTAGCCGAACCAACCTCCGAGCCCATTGCTCCATAAGAGCGGCCCACTGATGAAACTGCCCACCTGAAGACCTACTCGCGGGCGGGTAGGGCTCGATGTCAAGCTGCCGGCTACCAGAAGCAGAGGTTGGCGACTCTGAAGGAGGAGGAGACCGCAACTAGCCCCGATAACCGAAAGGCCTACGCTGCAGACATATCAGAGGGCTAATTTTAGGTGATGCCTTCTCTTTAGACCTGTGGGCCGAAAAGAGCTTGAGGCCGAACGGCAGAGAGTGCGACCGCTTATTATTTACAAGCTTCCGGGACCGCCCATCCCCGGCATTGACTGACGTTGTCAGACCCTCCGGAGAGAAGGCGGTGGACCGACCCAGCCCACTGACTGAACAGTTACACGAAGTCTCCTACCGCCACCTGACCTGCTCCATGGCTCCACCCGGCCAAAGTAGGCTGAGACTTCTTTATTGTATTTATTTTAAAATAGAATAAATTTAAGCGATACTGTATCGAGATAATACTACAAAACAATAAAAACTGAAAAACTGTGCTGCTAGTTTGAAGTTTAACTCCCGACAAGCGCGGCGTCGTCACTGAAATTGCACTCGACAGCGGGGAAAAAGGAACTGAAGGCGGCTGGAGGGTCGACGCCGAGATAAGTCGCTATGCCGCGAGCTAGGGGTCGCGGCGCCGACCCTCCAGCAAAAAGTTTGCTCCCGATGGGTCCTAGTGCCTCCGGCGCAGATCCCAATAGTGTGAATGAGTGGTGGAAACTTATGTCCAGGAAGATCTGTACAGCCAGGAGCTGACATCTAGGCAAGCATTATGTCTTTTCCCCAAAATGTAGTTCCAAAATAAAGTTTGCAGGGCTAGTGTTGGAGCACTAAGTGATAAAAGGTCACTCTGGAGTGCCGATGACCCAGGGTCACACCCAAAGCCTGGGATGCCACTAGTGGAGGCTGGAAGTGTAGGTGAGATGCACTGCTTTTCTAGCAGTACCTGGTACAGATGTGGTGACAGTGAGGGAAAGACACACCACTCTTCCTCCAGCACCTGGTACAGGTGTGGTGGCAGTGAGGGAGAAGGCACACTGCTCTTCTTGCAGCACCTGGTACAGGTGTGGTGACAGTGAGGGAGAGATGCACCGCTCTTCCTCCAGCACCTGGTACAGGTGTGGTGGCAGTGAGGGAAAAGACACACTGCTTTTCTAGCAGCACCTGGTACAGGTGTGGTGGCAGTGAGGGAAAATACACACTGCTTTTCTAGCAGCACCTGGTACAGGTGTGGTGGCAGTGAGGGAAAAGACACATTGCTTTTCTAGCAGCACCTGGTACAGATGTGTTGACAGTGAGGGCGAGACACACCACTCTTCTTGCAGCACCTGGTATAGCTGTGGTGACAATGAGGGTGAAGACACGCCACTTTTCTAGCAGCACCTGGTACAGGTGTGGTGGTTGTGAGGGCAAGACATACCACTCTTCTTGCAGCATGTGGTACAGGTGTGGTAGCACTGGGGGCGAAGACACACTACTTTTCTAGCAACACCTGGTACAGGTGTGGTGTCAGTGAGGGCAAAGAGACGCCACTTTTCAAGCAGCACCTGGTACAGACATGGTAGCAGCAAGGATGAAGACACACTGATTTTCTAGCAGCACCTGGTACAGATGTGGTGGTGGTGAGGGAGAAGACACACTGTTGTTACAGCAGCAACTGGTACAAGTGTGGAGGCAGTGAGAGCAACTAGATACCACTTTTCTAGCAGCACCTGGTACAGGTGCAGTGGCAGTGAGGGAGAATACACACTGCTCTTCTAGCAGCACCTGGTACAGGTGTGGTGGCAATGAGAGCAATGAGACACCACTTTTCTAGCAGCACCTTGTACAGGTGTGGTGACAGTGAGGGCAAAGACATGCCACTTTCCTAGCAGCACCTGGTACAGGTGTGGTGGCAGTGGGGGAAAGATGAAAAAATTACTCACCATAGTAATGTTGTTTCTTCTAATGGAGTCTTGCTGTATTCAGACATAATGCAGTTAGCCCCAGCACGTGAACTGCCCTGGAGAGGAAAGACTTAACTCTATGCAGAAACATAGAACGTTGAGCTAGAGCTCGGTTTTCAAACCTCGGTCTGTGGTACTTCCCAGTGTAACCGTCAGATTCTTATGAGCACACTAACTAATATACTATAGTATGGAAATTGTTCAACATATAGCCAAAGGGCAACAGATTCTTTCTGGACCCAAAAGACTCAAGTCGAGAACCCAAGAAGGAAAGGTACTGACAGTATTTAAGTATAAAACACCACAAAAAATAACAACATCCACCCCACCCAAGAGGGAGGGTACAAGGTACACCCCTGAGGTGCAACACTGTACCTGCTAGTCCACTTCCCAAAAAACAGGTTCTGAGAGGGGGAGGCAGGGGGGAGGTCTGAAAACAGCAAGACTCCATTAGAAGAAACAACATTACTATGGTGAGTAAGTTTTTCTTCAAACAACATGAAGTCTTGCTGTATTCAGACGTAATGCATTCTACCAAGCAGTTCCCTATGGAGGAGGGAATGCAGAACCTACTTTGGGAAGAGGCTCTGCAGTACTGCTGTGCCAAACCTAGTATCATTCCTAGCCTGGATGTCCAGGGAGTAATGCTTGGTGAAAGTATGTACTGTTTTCCAGGTGGCTGCTTTACAGATCTCTTAACAAAGGTATATCTCTGGCCACAGCTAGAGAAGCAGCTGTACCCCTAGTCGAGTGAGCCCTCAGGTTTGAAGGGAGCGTTCTACCCAACTTGTCATAACAGAATTGTACACAAGAAACAATCCACCTGGCAATAGTTATTTTAGTGGCAGGCTCACCTTTCCCCACTTCACCATAAGTGAGAAACAATTGAAGACAGTCATTTCTATGTGCCTTATTTTATTTTATTTTATTTATTTAAACAGCAGTTTGGAAAACCTTTGAGCCATAGGCTCATTTACAAAGGTACCTTGTCACAGTAATATGCTTAATGTAGTAGCTAAGGGCCCTCTTAACATCCAGACTGTGTAACCTTCTTTCACCTGAAGAAGAATGGTCAGTGAAAAAAACAGGGAGAGCTACAGACTGGTTCAGATGAAAATCCGATACCACTTTGGGCAAGAACCTCCTATTGGTTCTTAGGACCACTTTGTCCCCATGGAAGGAGATGAAGTCAGGTTCAACTGACAGAGCCTGTAACTCACTAATCCGCCTGGCAGAAATAATAGCTACCAGGAACACAGTTTTCCAGGTCAAGTACTTCAATTCGGCCAAAGCCAGAGGTTCAAAGGGTGGCTGCATAAGCTGAGCTATGCAGACATTAAGATCCCAAAGCAGAGTGGGCTCCCTAAAGGGAGGGTTAATGTGAACCAGGCCCTTGAAAAAACTTTCTGAAAACAGGATAAGATGCCAGGGAAGAGCCCTTCCCTGCTGAGAGGAATGCAGAGACAGCTGCTAGATGAACCTTCAGAGTGGCAGGCCTAAGGCCTAGACCATTCAGATGAACTAGATAGTCTAAGGTTGTGGAAATGTCTGGAGAATCAGGCAGGATGCCTTTCTGAGAGCACCAAATACTGAACCTTTTCCATTTTGAGTTGTAAGTTTTTCTAGTGGAAGGTTTCCTGGAGACGTTCAGAATATCCAGAACTTTTTTGAGAGAGATATAGTGCTGCATATTCTAACTCTTCAAGAGCCAGGCCTCAAGATTGAGAGACTGTTGACTGGGGTACCAGATCCGTCCCTGGGAGGAGGACAGGAGATTGAATGTCCTGGGCAGAGACAGGGGACGTGACACTGACAAGGACAGCAGTAGAGGATACCATGTCTGTCTGGCCCAATCTGGAGCCACCAGCATCACTGTACAGGGTTGAGTCCTGATCTTGATCAGAACTCTGAACAGCACAGGGAAGGGAGAGAAGGCATAGAGAAACCTGCCCTTTCAGTTGAAAATGAGAGCATCCTGGGGAACTGTCCCCAGGACTGGAGGTCTGCAACAAAACAGATGAAGTTGATGATTGTCCAGTGCTGCAAAGAGATCTATCTCTGGAGTGCCTCACCATGAGAAGATGACCTTCAGGATGTGAGGATCCAGGGACCATTCGTGATGTCCCTGTGAAATTCTGCTCAGAGCATCTGCTAGTACGTTGTCCTTCCCTGGAAGATGAACTGCCACCAGAGAACTCTGAAAAGAATAGGCCAGAGACCACAGCTTCATGGCCTCTGTGCACAAGGCCAATGACTGAGTGCCTCCCTGCTTGTTGATGTACCGCATTGTGGTGGTGTTGTCTGTTCTGACTTGGACCACCTTGCCCTTAACTGAATCCGAGAAGCTCTGCAGGGCTAGGAAAACTGCCCTGAGTTCCAGGAGATTGATATGAAGGAGAGACTCTTGTGGAGACCAGACCCCTTGAGCTGTCAGGGCTCCCAGATGGGCTCCCCACCCTAGGAGAGAAGCATTCGTAGTTAGAACTACTGATGGGACTTGAGGGAGAAATGGAACCTCTTCTCTGAGGTTGTCCTGGTCCAGCCATCACTGGAGAGCTTGGACCAGAGTCTGAGTCACTGGAATCAGTTTGGTAAGTGAATCCTTTTTTTGAGACCAAAAATACCTTAGATGAAACTGAATATCCCTCACCTGGAACCTTGCTCCCTGCATAACTGCCGTGGAAGCTGCCATGTGGCCCAGGAGCTGGAGGAACTGTCTTGCTGGGCGGGAGATCTGAGGTCGAAAGGAGGAAGTGAGATCCACCAGGGCATTCACCCTTGCCAGGGGAAGGAAGGCTTTTTGCTTGTACAGTGTCCAACTCTATGCCTATAAAGGTGAGAAGTTGAACTGGTTCAAGTACAGACTTTGAGAGATTGGGAAGAAACCCCAGGGAACTGAGTAGGTCCTGAGTAGTTTGAAGAGCTGACTTGACCTGTAAAGGCGACTGACCCACTAAGAGCCAGTCGTCCAGATACGGGAAGATGATGATACCCTGTCTTCTGAGGTTAGCCACCACTACTGCAAGGCACTTTGTGAATACCCTTGGAGCTGATGTTAGGCCGAACGGCATAGCTCTGAATTGGTAATGGCCTGAATGCAGCTCGAACCTGAGGTATTTTTTGTGGGAGCACCTGATAGGAATATGGAAGCAGGCATCCTTGAGGTCCAGAGATGCTAGCCAATCCCCTGGCCTTAGAGAGAGGGAAGGATTATTCCCAGAGTTACCATTTTGAATTTGGGCTCTAAAATGTGTTTGTTCAAATACCTGAGGTCTAGGATGGGTCGCCACTCCCCTGTTTTCTTGGGGGTAAGGAAGTACCTGGAGTATAGTCCTTTTCCCCTGTGCTGAATAGGAATCTTCTCTATAGCTCTGAGAGCTAGAAGATAGGAAACCTCTGCCTCTAGGGCAATGGTTTCTGAGAGTGATGCAGGTGGAAAAGACTTGGCCCTCTTTTTTGGAAATTTTTTAAAGCTGAGGGCCAGTCCCTGGCTTACTACTTCCAAGACCCACTTGTCTGAGGTCACAGACTTCCAGGCCTGGCAGTAGTAAGCCAGCCTGCCTCCTACTGGAAATGGGGAGTCGACACAGGCTGTCACATCAGGGTGTCTGCTTGGCAGAAGCCTTACACTGAGAGGAGGATGAAGCAGCTCTGCTCATCCCCCCTCCTGCCCCTCCCTCCGAAGAACCCCCTCTGTGGGAAGGTGGAGGAGGCCTGGGCTTGGTAAAAAGGCCTTTGAAAGGGCCTGCCCCTGCCCCTAGACTGCTGCTTGTGTGGAGTGGCTTGCCTTTCCTTAGCCCGTGCACTCCTGTACGTGGTCCTCTATTCATCCATTTTCTTCATGTAAGCCTCTGTCTGCTCCCCAAACAGAGAGTTACCTACTACAGGAAAATCCATAGCCTTAGTCTGGGTATCCTGTGAAAGGCTAGTACATCTGAGCCAAGCATGTCTTCTGCGAGACACAGATGTAGCCATGACTCTAGAGGCCACATTATTGGAGTCCACAGCAGCAGCATGAAATTGCATTTTGGATGCCTCAGTTCCATCAGCAGCTAAATCCTCCAGCTCCTTGGCTAGCTGGGGAGAGGCCTGTTTAGCCAGTTCCAGATGCATATCTCATCTGGATTTCTGGTACCTGGCTGTGTAGGCCATATAAGTAGCCTGCTTGAGTTCCAAAGAGGATGCCAAATACTGTTTTTTGGCCATGGCATCCACTTTCCTGGAGTCCTTATCCGGGAAGGGGGGGGTGAAGCCAAATGAATGTTAGCCCTGTCATAGGCTGCAGCCTGCACTACCCCAACATGGCTGAAATGACTATAAAGGAACTCTTAAAGGAACAAATACCTCCTGTCCATTCTCTTATCCACAGGAGGTACTGAATTAGGAGTTTGTAAAATTTTGTGTCTGTTTCCCCAAGGATTTATGAAGAGGGATAGACAGCCTTTTGGACTCTGGGATGTCCATCATTTCCACAAAATCAGGTTCTTCATCCTCCTCTGCAGCTTCCACCAAGGGAAACTGTAGGGTTTCTGCCAGCTTTTTGTAGAACAAAAAATGTGAAGGGGACTCAGAGAGCCTGGGAGGACAGACACCTGAGGGCCTGTCTAGGGAGATGTCCGGTTCAATGGGCACATCCAGATCACCATCATCATCATCGCCATCATCATCATCACCGGGATAGTCTTCGTCTCCTTCCCACTCCTCATAATAAGCGTCTGGATCATAATACAGAGGAGACGATCTGACCGAACCGATCACCTAACCAGTGGTACCAGTTCAGACGGAACCGGTCTAAGCGATTGAACAATGCTAATCGCTATGGCTATTTCGTCCATGGTTGGAGAGTGCAATACTGGATCCGAACCGGCAGACTTACGCTTCTTTTTTGATGGAACCGACCCCTCAGGGCCGGCTCTCCTTTTGCCTGAGGAGGTATCGCCTAGGTCAGTAGGCACCTCCTCAGGTTCGGCCGAAACCAAACTGGGCTGGCCATCCGGATCTACGGACTTCTTGGCCTCCCTTTCCTTCAGCCTACTCAGTCTTTTGTCTAGAGTGGATTTAGGAATGTTTTTACAGATTTGGCAGTCTGACTTGAGGTGGTCAAACCCCAGACAATAAACACAGATGAGGTGGGGGTCAGCCTTAGCAAAGGCCTCTCCACACTCGGTACAGTGTTGAACCCAGTGGGACCGGTTTTCTTCTTGGGTTTCTCAGACATGGCCAACCTAACAAATTACCCTATTGCAGCTTTCAAGCCAGGTAATACAGTAATCGATCGGTTACAAACCGTGTCACGGGCTTTTTAAAAGAACCGCCAAAAGGTCCGGTTCTTTTGAAACCGATCGGTACCGGAACACCACTCTAATCCAAGAAATAAAGTTAAAAATTAAACAGAATGTGACAAGGTCGGTTCCAAACCGTACCGACCGGAAAGAAACCAAGGAAAAGAACAAGTTCCACTTTTCACAAAAATAAAACACAGTCACTACCTATCTACACAGTATCTGTACTGTAGACAGAGGCTGGAAATCCGAAAATAACAAAAAAACAGGTGGTTTCAACCGAACGCTTTACTTTTACCAAACCGAGCAGAGGAAATCTCTGGAGCGACTTCACTGTTAGACGGAGTAAAGAATCTGATGGTTACACTGGGAAGTACCACAGACAGAGGTTTGAAAACTGAGCTCGAGCTCAACGTTCCATGCTTCTGCATAGCGTTAACTCTTTCCTTTCCGGGGCAGTTCAAGTGCTGGGGCTAACTGCATTATGTCTGAATACAGCAAGACTTCATGTTGCTTGAAGCACTGCTCTTCTAGCAGCACATGGTACAAGTATGGTGGCAGTGAGGACAAAGGCAGGCCATCTTTCTAGCAACACTTGGTACACGTGTGGTGGCAGCGAGGGAGAAGACACACCGCTCTTCTAGCAGTACCTAGTACAGGTGTGGTAGCAGTGAGGAAGAGATGCACTGCTCTTCTTCCGGCACCTGGTACAGGTGTGGTGACAGTGAAGGAGAGACATACTGCTCTTCCAGCAGCACCTGATACAGGTGTAGTGGTAGTGAGGGCAAAGACATGCCACTTTTCTTGCAGCACTTGGTACAGGTGTGGTGGCAGTGATGGAAAAGACACACTAGCAGCACTTGGTACAGGTGTGTGGCAGTAAGGGCAATGAGACAACACTTTTCAAGCAGCACCTGGTAAAGGTGTGGTGGAAATTAGGCAAAGACATGCCGTTTTTCTAATAGCACCTGGCACAGGTGTGGTGGCAGTGAGAGTGAGACATGTCACTTTTCTAGCAGCACCTGGTAAAGGCATGATGGCAGTGAAGAAGACACACCACTCTTTAAGCAACATCTAGTACAGGTGTGGTGGCAGTAAGGGCAAGACACACCAGTTTTCTAGCAACACCTGGTACAGGTGTGGTCGCTGTGAGAGCAAGACACACCCATTTCCTAGCAGCACTTGATACAGGTGTGGTGTTAATGAGGGTGAGACACACCGCTTTTGCAGCAGCACCTGGTATAGGTGTGGTGGTAGTGAGGGTGAAGACACACACCACTCTTTTAGCAGCACCTGGTACAGGTATGGTGGCAGTGAGGGTGAGGACGCACCACTCTTCTAGCTGTAACCACCCAGTCCCTGGGGTTACCAGAATCCCATCAGTTTTACACCAGAAAGGTTTCTGGGCAGCATTAGAGGGTTTTAAACTCTCTACCATACATTACCTCATTGTTTGCCGGGTTCAGCTGGGCAGGGGATAAGGTGATGTCATTTGGACCTCTTGCAGCATCATAAGCCACACTTGGCTCAGCTGTGTGGGAGAGCTGTTAGAACATTGCAGCCCTGAGCTGGAGTTTGAAGGAGAAGGAGCTCTATGCGAGTTCTGAGAGCAAGAGGGGCTTGCCAGCTCTCTTGTTTGGGGGAAGGACCCTTGTTTGTTATTTTCTCACCCTAGTCTGATATTCAACAAGTGTTTGCCTGGAATTGGTGGAGACCTGATCCAGTGGAGCCTCTGTGGGTTCAAGTTTTCATTCAGAGAAGTGGAAAGGGACTGAGAATTTAGTGGTTCTTAGGGGCAATCCACTGAAAGACTGTCACGGCTGCCCAGAGTGAAGAGATAGTGAGTGTTTTATTCAAAAGCTATGGATTTGTAAGAGAACTGTGGACTTAAGTGTTCTTTCAATTGGCTGCGATAAGGGAATACCAAACCGTGAGTAGAAGGTTCATTGGACAATAGACTGTGGGTTTTCTGATGCTGTATGTGCCCTATGCTTGCTGGATTACAGGTACTCAGGACCTTTTTTCACCACAAAAATGTGCTGATTATGTGCTGAACGTAAGGATGTCATTAGCAGCCCAGCAGGGCTGAAGAATCCAGTTTGTTTCCTGAAGTAATGGCAGTCTGACTTTGGCCAGAGTGAGCAGAACCTCATTCATGGTTACAGAGTAGATCTAACTGATTGATAGTAACAGTCTTCCTGCAGATGTTAATAATGGTTCATCGTGTCGGATGTTTCAAGTTTAAGCGCATGGTAACCCCCACAATATATGAACTCGTCAGAGATCCAGAGATCCCTCAGCACAGGGATGGATAAGTTGCTTAGAAAAAGTGTTCATGTTGGAATTACAGTACTGCCAGATTGTAAAGTGTTTCTGCCTGCAAAAAGTTGGTGTCATCTGTCTAGAACAGTTACAACCCTTTTTCATTTATCATTTTGTCAGAAATAAACCTATACAATACAGTCCCAAAGTTTATGGTTGTGGACAATCCATCTTTGAGTCTCTGAGTAAAATGTTTTAGGGCCCCTCTGATAGGAGACATAGCACAGCCCTGGCACACCACTCCAAGATTCCGGTAAATATAAACGTTATTTTGTGCACTAACCCCCGACCTCTTAGATGCCCCAGCCAAGTATTTACCCATTTACCCTAATGCCAGGGGTGATACGTATTTTCTGCCAACTTGTGGTTGTTGCCTTGTCTGAGTAACAAGTGGGGGGAGGGGGGGGTCCTGGTTGCAAGATGCCGCTCTTGGCCAGGGTAAATGTTACATAGCAGCACCTGGTATAGGTGTAGTGGCAGTGAGGGTGAGGACACACCACTCTTCTGGCAGCAGTTGGTACAGCTGTGGTGGTGTGGGTTAGCTCATGCTGCCAGGCACCTCCCCAGGGTTGTGACTACATATTTAGGTTTTTTTGACTGATAAAGGAGGGCCAGGTATCACTACCTATTTTCAGCCTCGTCCAGTGTGTGTGTGTGTGTGTGTGTGTGTGTGTGTCGGGGGGGGGTGTAGAGATGCAAACCAGCTGAAATTAAACCAGATTAAGCTGTTGGTGGTAGTTTTGTGAATGGGGAAATTTGGCCAGGTCACTGGGTAAAGTTCCCTGCTCTTTTCGCGAAGTGTCATGGGACCTTTAACATCCACCTGAAATGAAAATTACGTACCTACCGTAATTCTTGATCTTCTTGGACGAGTCTCCACCACTCATTCACACTATCGGGATCTGCGTCGGAGGCACCAGGACCCATCGAGAGCAAACTTTTTGCTGGAGGGTCGGCGCCAGAGATGGCGCTGCGAGGAACGGCACCACGAGCCCTAGCTCGCGCGGTAAAGACTATCTCGGCGTCGACCCTCCAACCGCCTCAGTACCTTTTTTACCAAGGAGTTGCAGCGTAACTAACCTAGAAAGCTAGCCTAACCTAAAGACCGGACATAAGATACTCCAGGCTACCCGTGTAAGAAGGGTCCACAAAGAAGTCTTCAAGGCCTAAAGATTTGAGGAAGTGAAGACCAACAACAGAGGTGAGCTCAGGGGACGGAGGGTGGGCATGTGAATGAGTGGTGGAGACTCGTCAAGAAGATCAAGAATCACGGTAGTCAGTAATTCTCATATCTTCCTGGCCATAAGTCTCCACCACTCATTCACACTATTGGGAGAGTACCGAGCTAATAATCCCCCGAGAGGGCGGCAGGAGAGACCAAGAGCTCACATTTCTAGGACAGAAGTCCACTGAGGATGGCTCTGCCAAAGGAAGAATGTCGTCTGGCATGGACATCTAGTGCATAATGTTTAACGAAAGTATGCACTGAGCTCCAGGTGGCCGCATTGCAGATGTCTGCAATGGGCACGTTGCGGATTTCCGCTAGGGATGCCGCAACCGCTCTAGTAGAGTGAGCGTAAACCCTACCCTCCAACTTAACCTGCACCATGGAATAGCAGTGGTGAAGGCATGCCACTAGCCATGATGAGATACATCTGATAGCGACAGGTTGACCCAGCCGGGTCTCACTGAAGGAAACGAATAGTTGCTGAGTTTTGCGAAAATCCTTGGTTCTATCTAAATAGAAACGCAAGGCCCTCTTAACATCCAAAGAATGAAGAGAACATTCCCCTTCATTTTGGAAGTCCGCAAAATAAGAGGGAAGGACCAAAGGTTGGTTTAGATGAAATTCTGACACAACCTTAGGGAGAAATTTAGGATGAGTATGAAGAACTACTTTGTCCTTATGGAACACAGTATACGGAGGGTCTGTGGCCAGGGCATGTATCTCAGAGACCCTGCGGGCTGAGGTAATGGCCACTAGGAAGGCAGTCTTCCAGGTGAGAAATTTTAGCTCACAGGTAGCCACAGGTTCGAAAGGTTTCCGAGTGAGCATGTCTAGCACAAGATTAATGTCCCAGACTGCAACTGGACGTCTTGTAGGAGGTCTAGTATGCAGAATCCCCTTAAGAAATCTCTTAACCATAGGTAACTGAGCCAGTGTTAAGGAAAAAATGGGCTCATGATACGCTGAAATGGCACTAAGGTGAACTTTAACTGTAGAGTACTGCAGACCTGAATTTGAGGGTCAAAAGGTACTCCAAAACCTTATCTGGTGGACAGGAAAAGGATTCAAAGAGACTCTGCACACCAGAGCGAAAACTGCCACTTGGCTGTGTAAGTTTTCCAGTGGCTGGCTTCGTGCAGCCAGAAGAATATCTGAAACTCTTCGAGAGACATTGAACCGGTTTACTTCGACCTCTTCAGGAGCCAAGCGTGAAGGTGAAGTGATCTCAGGTTGGGATGGACCACCGGTTCCTGAGTCAAAAGATTCAACTGCAGGGGAAGTGGTCTCGGAGGAACTGCCAACATATTGTTGAGTAGTGGAAACCACAGCTGCCGAGGCCAAAAGGGAGCAATGAGAATCATCTTGTCCCCCTGGGATTCGAACTTGAGGAGTACTCTCTGAATTAGAGGAAGAGGCGGAAAGGCGGAAAGAAAGCGTTTTGTCCACCGCAGCCTGAACGCATCCTGACAGAAAATGCCAGGCCCTGGACTTCTGGAGCAGAAGAGAGACAGTTTTGTGTTAGTGGGGATGCAAAAAGGTCCAGCTCTGGAGTTCCCCATTCTTCGAATAGAGACTGAACTATGGTTGAGTCGAGAGACCACCGTGAGGATCTGTCTCTGTTCTGCTGAGACGGTCTGCCAAGTCGTTCTGTACACCTGGCAGGTAGACCGCTTGAATTAGCGCTATGCTCCAAACACCATCCCATACCCTCATTGCTTCCCTGCATAAGGGGTAAGAATGAGCACTGCCCTGCTTGTTGATGTAATACATTACTGCTTTGTTGTCCGTTTGAAGGAGAATGTTCTTGTGACAGAGGATGTCCTTCAAAGCTCGGACTGCATAAAGGATGGCTCTCATTTCCAGGACATTTATGTGAAGTTGAGACTCGATTTGAGTCCACACACCTTGAGTGTGGAGAGCCTGACAGTGAGCTCCCCACCCCATCAGGGATGCGTCCGTGGTAATGGAGATTTGATGGTCCAGAGGAGCAAAGGGATATCCTTCCAGGAGATTGCTCTCTTGAGACCACCAGGTGAGTGACCTCTTTAAAGGTTCTGTCACCTTGATGGGATAGGACCGCGGGTGAGTGGTTGAGGACCACTGAGTACTGAGCATCCACTGGGTGGTCCTCATGTGCAGTCGTGCTAGGGGTACAGTAAGCACTGAGGATGCCATGAGACCTAGCATCCGTTGCATCGAGAGAGCTGTAACTGATTTGCTTTCCCCGATGAGACGGGCCATCTGAAGGATATTGTTCCTTCTATCTTCTGGAAGAAAAGCCTTCGCACAGGAGGTGTCCAGATGAGTCCCTATAAAAAGGAGTCTCTGGGAGGGCTGCAGTTGCGATTTCTTGAGGTTCAGAAGAACTCCCATGGACGTAAGGAGACGAGAGGTCGTCTCTATGGCGTCCAGAGTCCCTTGTCTGGGAGGGTTTGCTAGAAACCAATCATCCAGATAAGGAAACACCTGAATTCCGACCTTTCTGAGGTGCGCTGCGAGAACTGCACAACACTTTGTAAAAACTTGCGGCGCCGAGGATAGCCCAAAGGGCAGGACTCTAAACTGATAACGTTGCCCCAGAGCCACAAACCTCAGGAATTTGTGATGCCTCGGGTGAATAGGAATGTGCTGGTAAGCATCCTGCATATCTAGGGAGACTAGCCAGTCGTGTTGATGAAGCAGAGGTAACAGGGTTCCCAGAGAAATCATTCTGAATTTCTCCTTGGGGAGAAATTTGTTTAGCTTTCTGAGATCCAGAATGGGGCGCATTCCCCCAGACTTCTTTGGAACCAGAAATTAGTGGGAGTAGAACCCCGTGTTTCGTTGATGCAGTGGCACCACTTCTACTGCCCTGTTGTTCAGAAGGCCCTGAATCTCGGCGGCGAGAAGGTCTGACTGAAGGGTTGACAGCCTGGGCTGCGTTTGGGGGGACGATCCGGAGGGGTCTCCACAAGATTGAGTGAATACCCCTCACGAATTATCCGAAGGACCCATTTGTCTGAGGTTATGGACTTCCACTGGTTGTAGAAGTGCATCAGACGACCTCCAACCGGAGAGGAAAAGTCCACCTCGGGCAGCTGAGATGGAACTTGGGCCGGCAATTCATAAGGTAGCGCTGGGCGCTTTGGGCCCTTGCGCTTTCTGTTGCGCCTTCTTTTGAGGTTGGGCAGGTTGGTTCTTATGGAAATTTCCTCTGCCTCTGCCTCGAAAGGACTGACGATTATGAAACTGATGTTTACTGGCATGCCCTCGAGAGGGGGCAGGAGGGGGCCGAGCCAACTTAATGGCTGACCTAGTCTTTTGTGTAGCTTCTAGAGCTTGCTCTACCTGAGGACCAAAAGATATGCACCATCAAAAGCAATGCCATCACCTGCTGCGCTAGCTCTGTGAAGCCCAAGCGCGAGCCAGGAATGACGGCGGGTGCAAATACCAGCACGCTGAATGGGAAGCAGTGTCAAAAGCATCCATGGCTGCTTTAACCTGCTGGTTGTTAGATTCAATACCTCTGGTAATGGTTTGAAGAAGCTCTGGTTTTGAATCCGACTCGGTGAAGAGCTTCAACCATTTGCTTAATAGAATGCCACAGGATATACTCATACTGGGAAAAATAGCCATGAGTAACTGGCAATACGTATACTTAGAGTAGAAGCAGCAAGACTCTCTTACCTAAGGTGTCTATCTTACGAGATTCTTTGTTAATAGGTCGAGCTGTAGTAGTTTGAGGAAGAACGACCTTATCATTCTCTGCCAGGACTACAATAGGATCCGCAAAGGCTTGAGATGCCAAAATGGGACGATCCTTGGGGGCTACATATTTCCTATCAATGGACTTGGCCACCGAAGGGGTGAGAGCAGGATTATTCCATACCATTTGAGACAGCGTCTCAAAGGAAAGCTGAACCGGAGGAGTCAAATCCGTAGGGATCTCCGAGGCATGAAGATATTGGAGTCTTAACAATTTCCCAGGATCAATGTCTGTAGTCTGGAGAGAGAGAGTGTGGAACTCAGATTTTTCAACAGAGACTTAAAGGACAGGTCCTCGACCACAGGCTCTGTAGCAGTAATAGATCCTGCTTCGTCCACTTCATCACCCAACCGAAGGTCTGGGTCAGGCTCAACGTCATCTCCTGACAGTCCAGGAGGGACTGTATGGACAGGAAAGGAATGAAAATCAGAAGAAGAGGAAGAAGGAAACGAGTGAAAGAGAGGTCCCCAAGAGCCCCCTGCGCCGAGGCGCACGGCTGAAGCAGCATGCGAGACCACGTGGCACGAAAAGCAGCACGAGAAGCCGCCTGGCGTCGAGGCCAGCGCCTGGCCTGCAGCACCGAGTCTGCGCCGACCGGCAGCGGTGCCAAAGATGGAAGCGAGAAGCCGCACAGCGCTGAGGGGCGGCCGCCAAGCGCGCAGCGATGCCAAGGGCGGTGCCGAAGCCACATAGCGCCGAGTGCCCGAAAACCTCCCAGACTCTGAAAACAGGTTTTGAAGGAAGAAGAGCGGAGAGATAAAGGGCATCGGTGGCCCCTCGCGCCCGTAGCCATGTGAGGGGAAACACCTGGCGAGTCGACGGCACCAAAGAAGGTGCCGCAGCGACCAGGAAGGTCCAACCGCCCTACCTGGTCACCCAAAGAGCCCGGCGCCACGAGTGACCGAGCCAGGTAGTCGAACCAACCTCCGGGCCCATTGCTCCATAAGAGGCCCACTGGCGAAACTGCTCATCTGAAGACCTACCTGCGGAAGCGAGGTAGGCTCCTACGTCTCGAAGTAAATCGGCTACCAGAAGCGAGAGTTGGCGACTCGAAGGAGGACCGGCAACTAACCCGATAACCGGCGTCTACGCGCAGAACATATCAGAGGGTGACCTCGGTGATGCCTTCTCTTTTAGACCTGTGGGCGAAGAAGAGCTCGAGGCGAACGGTGCAGAGAATGCGACCGTTTATTTTATGCTTCTGGGGACCGCCCATCCCCGGGCATTGGACTGACCGTTGTCAGACCCCCTCCGAGGCGGCGGACGGACCCAGCCGACTGACTGAACAGCTTTCATACGAAGTCTCCTACCGTCACCTGACCTGCTCATGGTCGACTCCGTCAAAGTAGGCTGAGACTTCTTTATTGTATTATTTTAAAAATAAGAATAAATTTAAGCGATACTGTATCGAGATAATACTACAAAATAATAAAAACTGAAAACTATGCTGCTAGTTTGAAGTTTGACTCCCGACAAGACGGCGACATAAATCACTGAAATGCACTTTCGCGGGCGGAAAAAGGAACTGAGTCGGTTGGAGGGTCGACGCTGAGATAGTCATTACCGTGCGAGCTAGGGCTCGCGGTGCTGTTCCTCGCGGCGCCATCTCTGGCGCCGACCCTCCAGCAAAAAGTTTGCTCCCGATGGGTCCTGGTGCCTCCGGCGCAGATCCCGATAGTGTGAATGAGTGGTGGAGACTTATGTCCAGGAAGATCAATCACCAAATAGGGAAGTGGGGACCTTGGTTTAATACCTCATCTAAAGAACAGCACACCTCAACAGTACAGCATCCCCCAATTACTGCATTTGGGTGCCAGTGTTTTATGGTATGAGCCCAAACCTGGTGCTAGACTAGAACCCATAACCAGCTGGCTGAGAGGTGGATGTGCTACCAAGTGAGCCATGCTGACATGAGCACTAGGGGAGGTGGGTGAGATGCGGGGAGGTGCAGAGAAAACAGGAAACAGGTCCATCTGGACACTGGATCATGGCTGCAAACACCCCTCGCATGCTACACAACTCCCCAGTGAGCCATCCCACAGCCATATGCCACATCTCTCATATGCTCACTCTCCCTGGTGGTAGGAAGGTACATGGCACACCCCCTGGAAGGAAAAGCTAAGATCAGTGTAGTGTGCAGGTGTGCCCCCCTCCCCAAAGGAAAAGCTCAGATCAGTGTAGTGTTTAAACAGCAGCTTCCTAATTGCTGCTCCCCCACACATATACTATAGCTCGCCTGGCCCGTGGTACATTGCCATCAATAATTCCCTTTTTAGCAGCCACAGTAAAAAGTTATAGCCCTTGTAAATTTCCATATTGATCTCTCAGGTAAAAATGCAGTGACTTCCGCGAGCTGCCGACATGCCCCAACACAGACACATGCATGCCCCATTTTGGGCGTCACAAAATGAACAGCAAGATAACGCAGCCCCATTGACTTCAATGGGGGTGATTTATCTAAACATTTTAGTGGATTTACAGGTGCGATTTTAATAAATCAAGTGATCGCTCGACTACAGGGACCCTATTAGTCAAGCAGTCATTTTGATTTTTTAAAATCGCACCTTGAAATGCTACTAAAATGTTTAGGTAAATCGTCCCCATTGAAGTCAATGGGGCGCGCACACGTAGTGTTCATTTTGTTACATCACAAAACAGGGCTATGTGTGCCTACATGGGGGCATGTCAGGTGGCAACTCGTGGAAGTCATTGCGTTTCTGCCTGAGGGATAATTACGAGGGCTATAACTTTTTGCTGTGGCTGATAAAATGGGAATTATTTATAGCATTGCACCACGGGCCAGGTAAGCTACAGCATATGTTTTGAGGAGTGGCAACTATGCAGCTAAGAAGCTGTTCTTTAATTTCCACTCCCTTGGGAAGGAAAAGCTCAGACCAGTGTAGTGTGAAGGTGTGCCCCCCCAAAAGGCTCAGACCAGTGTAACGTAGATATGCTGGGGAGTCTAAAAGAAAGTACTGGTGGCTGCAAGGTAAGTCAAGTGACATAATGGGTGTTAGGTGGGCCCCAAGGAATTGAGTGGCCGGTAGCCAGAACAGAATAAGCAAATGAGGTTAAAAACATTTCAGGAGCAAACCAAGTGTACTTGTAAATATTGGGAATATCTAGCCCCCCATTTATTATGTTGTATTATTCTTAACCAGTTGCCCATAATGTAATAAAACATCCCAGAATTTCCCAGGTAGGGCAAGTGATATGTATTACATTTCAAATTTCTAGCAAACAAATTGACTGCAAATTTCATGCACACAAATCTATGGTACCATTTCTCCCATATGTCCTGGTCTTCCTCTGTCGCCAACTGATCCAGGGTAACCCTAAATAAAAAAAGAGATAAAGCTGAGGTCATTCATCAGGAAAATTTGCACAAATGGCCTGATGTGGAGACTTCACCAGAAAGGAACAGCTGGTCAGTTCTCTGATGATCAGAAGAACAACGTATAGGTGTTTAGACAAACTTCGAGATTCCATTTAACTACAAGGGTTTGCTTTTATTTCTACAAATCATAATGGGTGTTGCAAAAAAAAAAAGTATGCCTTAGCAGTGCTTGGAATCTGCTGAACAGAATCAAATTAATCAGATTCAGAGCTTTTTTTTGGTATTCAAAATTTCGGTACTTAAAACCAAAAATTCTGAATCCAAAACCCTGCTCAGATGTGAACTAGATTCGGATTCTGAATCCATATCACAGTACTACCTTAAGCATCTTTTAACAACCTCCCCCCACCCAGTAAAATGCCCATTTAGGGCCAGGAGAAAGCCCTCTCCCCTTCCCCACCCTTATAAGAACTCTCTCCTTTCCCAGCCGTATCACCCTCCCTCGTTCCCTTGCTTTAAGCTTAGTGTAAGTCAGTCTTGGAGTCAGCTACTGGCAGGGATTGGTCAGTCATAGTGGCACAATGCACAGAAGTTATGGCAGCATGTGTGATCAAAGGAGGCAGGACAATGCAGACAATTGTGATATCCAATCACACTGACCCCCATCCCATCCCAACCAATCATGTGGTCAGCAGCACAGGTAGGCAGGTACACAAGTTAACAGCCCTCCCCCCCAGTGGATCTCTTCCCGGTCTCTGGTCCTTACTCCAAAAGGGAGGACCCCCCACATCCAACTGGCAAATGTCAGTGTCCATCTTCAATCAATAATCACCAGACTCGGCACTGCAAGAGAAAGCAAAGCAATAGCTAGCTTCTGCCAATACTTTCCTCCAGGCTTTGTGCAGTTAGGCGAATGGCTTGCCCGGTTTCCTCACCAACATGGCAGCAATGCTAGGACTTGCCCTAGCAGAAAACAGATATGCCTAGAGTAGGCCATCTGGTGTGCCTGATGAGCCAATATTTGCAAAAGGAGACATGCTGAAACACCCTCCTCCCCCATCGGTCGAGCTCAGCTGAGTCCAAGTCAGGGGGGCGGTCTTGACTAAGGTGGTGACGCCCAGCGGGGGTGTCCAGGAGCCCCAGGCCGGAAGAAGGCTGAGGCATGGCACCCGGAGACCCCACTGCTGTGCAGTATCTGCGCAAACAGTCCCTAGGGGCAGGAGAAGGGGCACAGGGTCATAGCCAGATGGCATGCAAAGCCTCCTGTAATGGCCGTGGCCAAGGAGGGATGACCAATGTGTCAGCGCGGTACTCCCCTAAGAATGACAGCGTTGCACGATCCAGGTTCCATCTGACAGGGTGGGCGATATGCAGCTCCCTTACCATCTCCAACAGGAAGAAAAAATCACTCGCCTTAGTAATCGTATTTCTTCTAATGGAGTCTTGCTGTATACTAACAATTTGCAGTTAGCTCCAGCTCTTGAACTGCCCCGGAGAGTGAAGGGTTAATTTCTATGCCAGGCATAGAATGCTGGGCTCAACCTCAGTTGAAAACTCTGTCTGTGTCCTTTTAAACCCAAACAGTCAGATTCTCACGAGCTAAAACTCACTGACTAAATGCGGAAATCGTAAAAACTCCCAAGTAGCCAACTGGTAACAAAGACTTTGGATTCCCCAAAGGACTCAAGTCAGGAAACCCAAAGAACCAAAAACCAGATAATAAGAACAAAAAACTCTTAAATAAACAGTTAAAATGCACCCCACACAACAGGAGTGGGGAAAAGACACCCCTGGGGTGCAACACTGCACCTGCCCACCCACTTCCCAAAAACAGGTTCTGAGAGGGAGGTCAGAATACAGCAAGACTCCATTAGGAAAAATACAATTACTAAGGTGAGTGATTTTCTCTTCAAACAACATGAAGTCTTGCTGTATTCTGACAATTTGCAGACTACCAAGCGGTACCTGCAAGGAGGAGGGACAGAACCTACTTTGGGAATAGGCTCTGAAGCATTGCTGTGCCAAACCTAGCATCACTCCTAGCCTGGATATCCAGAGAGTAATGCTTGGTGAAGGTATGAACTGTTTTCCAGGTGGCTGCTTGACAGATTTCTAACAAAGGGATATCCCTAGCTGCAGCCAGAGATGCAGCTGTACCTCTAATGGAATGAGCCCTCAAGTCCGAGGGTGCAGTTTTTCCCAGCTTTTCATAGCAGAATTGAATACAGGACACAATCCACCTGGCAATGGTTCTCTTGGTGGCAGGTTTTCCCTTACCTACTTCCCCATAAGTGAGGAACAACTGAAGGGAGTCAAACCTGTGACCCTTTGTACGTTCGGGCCCAGATATTCAAAAGGGTTGCGCCATGGCGCAATAGGGTTGTGCCTGCCAAGTCCGAACTTGCTCCATTCTGCCATATTCAGCAGGAGGCAGTTGCGCCCACAGAAAACATGCTGAGCAACAGCGCAATGCAAATGAATGCATGCTGAACTGGAGGAGGAACCATGCATAAACTGCACAGCCCGATATTCAGCAGGGCTGTGCAGAGTTTCAGGCGCAACCCCAACCTCGCCTGCACAACTTTGAGCCAAAAAAGCTAGTTGAGGTCCACCCACAGGTGAGCTGCTGCATTGCAGCCAGAACACAGCAGCTGCCACCTGTGGCTGGCCCCCAACCCAGTCCCTGTGTCCCCCTGCAGCCCGATCGCGGGCAGCCGACTGTAAATCCCACCACCACCCCACTGGCCCGATCACGGGCATAGTTTAATCCTCCCCCACCAGCCCGATCGCGGGCAGCAATGTGGCTCCCCACCCCGAACGTATCCCTGGTGGTCCAGTGGACCGAAAGCCCGATCGCGGGCAGTAGTTGTTTAATAAACCCCTCCTCCTCCGCCATTCATCCCTGGTGGTCAGTGGCACATCGATCGCGGGGTGTATATATTGAACAAACCTCCCGAACATAGCCCTGGTGGCTAGTGTCCCCCCACCCACCCACCCACGGCCCCACCACCTCTCCCCGCGGCAGCAGCATCACCGCCTGCCACCCGCCACCGCTGACTGACTGCCGGTGAAGCTGCCGCCGTGGTGCAGAGCAACAGCCAATGGGTGTGCAGCCCATACACCGTCATGATATTCAGATTTGTGAATGAATACATTCATTCATTCACAAAACTGGACTGTCTTACATGGTATGGGCTGCACGCCCATTGGCCCTGCTCTGCACCATCGGCATGCAGCCCTACAGGCAATCAGTCGGCGGGCGGCGGGCGGGTGGTGCTGCCGCCCACCGCCGCCGGGGGAGCGGGTGGTGGGGCTCGTGGGTGGTGGGGGGACACCAGCCACCAGGGCTATGTTCGGGGTTTGTTCAACATATACATCCCACGATCGGGATGTGCCACTGACCACCAGGGATGAATGCGCGGGGGTTATTAAACAACTACTGCCCGCGATCGGGCTTTTGGTCCACTGGACCACCAGGGATGAATGCGGAGGAGGGGGATTATTAAACAACTACTGCCCGCGATCGGGCTTTTCGGTCCACTGGACCACCAGGGATGAATGCGGAGGAGGGGGTTATTAAACAACTACTGCCGCGATCGGGCTTTTCGTCCACTGGACCACCAGGGATACGCTCGGGAGCCACATTGCTGCCCGCGATCGGGCTGGTGGGGGGGGGGAATAAACTATGCCCACGATCGGGCCAGTGGGGGGTGGTGGTGGGGACTGTACACTGTTTCGCCCACGATCGGCTGCAGGGGTCATCGGTCCCCGACGGCTGCTGCCTGGCAGGGTGCCAGGTGCAAGTCCTCGGGGATCGGCGCACCTGCATGCTAATGGCATGCAAATGGGGCCATAATCAGATGCAAATGGCCCCCCCTGCGCCTTGCATGAATTATGGCCCCATTTGCATGTCACCTTTTGAATATGGGGATTTTGAGCATGGCGCAATGGTACTTGCGCCACCGCAAGTTGAATGCTCCACTCTGACAACTTGCGGTGGCGCAAGTTCCACTCCACCATGCACAGTGGCTGTGGCCAGGGGGTGATATTCAAAGGAGTTGCTCAAGGGCGCAACTCCTTTGAATATCGCTCTGGACACACCCCAGCGCAACTATTTTGTGCAGCGCAAGGGCTTGCGCCACAAAATAGCGCAGTATGAATATCCAGCCCTCTATGTAGTAACTAAGGGCCCTTTTAACATCTAAACTGTGTAGCCTCCGTTCCCCTTAGAAGGTGTGATCAGTGAAGAACACGGGAAGAGACATAGATTGATTTAAGTGGAAATCAGAAATCACTTTAGGTAGGAACCTTCTATTGGTTCTAAGGACCACCTTATCTCTATGGAAAGAGATGAAGTCAGGCTCCACTGACAGGGCTTGCAATTCACTGATACGTCTGGCAGAAGTAACAGCAACCAAAAACACAGTTTTCCAAGTCAAGTACTTGAGCTCTGCTGAGGACATAGGCTCAAAGGGGGGTTGCATAAGCTGAGCAATACAAATATTCAAATCCCAGGCAGGAACAGGATCCCTAAAAGGGGGATTGATATGAAGCAATCCTTTGAAAAATTTACAGACTACAGGGTGAGATGACAGAGAAGAAGACTTCCCCACTGACAGGAAAGCAGAAACAGCTGACAAATGAACTTTGAGAGTAGCTGGTTTGAGGCCTAGGCCATTAAGATGGACCATATAATCCAAAACTGTAGACAACTCAGCAGTGTTTGGGGATATATGCTCCTTGACACACCAAATGCTGAACCTTTTCCATTTGGAGTTGTAAGTTTTTCTTGTGGCAGGTTTTCGAGAAGCTTTGAGAATATCCAGAACCCCTTGGGACAGATGCAAATCTGCATACTCTAACTCTTCAAGAGCCATGCCTTGAGATTGAGTGACCGAAGATTGGGGTACCAAATCCTCCTCTGAGAGGAGGTTAACAGGTTGTAATTCCTGGGAAGAGAAAGGGGAAGACGGACTGCTAGGGACAGCTACAGGGGGTGCAAAGGTTGCCTGGCCAAATTTGGAGCAATCAGAATCGCTTTGCAAGACTGTGACTTTACCTTGACTAGAACCTTGAACAGTAGAAGGAAGGCATAAAGAAATTTCCCTTCCCAGTTAAAAATCAGAGCATACAGTGGGACTGAGCCCAAGACTGGGGGTCTGCAACAAAACAGAGGAAGTTGGTGATTGTCTGGGCTGTAAAGAGATCTATCTCTGGAGTGCCCCACCTTGAGAAAATCACCTTCAATACCAAAGGATCCAGAGACCATTCGTGATGGCCTTGGGAAATCCTGCTCAATGCATCTGCTAGCACACTGTTCTTCCCTGGGAGGTGGACTGCTACCAGAGAGGTCTGTAGGGAATAAGCCAGGGACCATATTTTCATGGCCTCCATGCACAAGGCCGTGGACCGAGTGCCTCCCTGCTTGTTGATGTACCACATGGTGGTAGTGCTGTCCGTTCTGACCTGAACCACCTTGTTCTGTACTGACTGAGAGAAGGCTTGCAGGGCAAGGAATACTGCCCTGAGCTCCAGAAGGTTGACGTGAAGAAGGGATTCCTGATGGGACCACAGTACCAGGGCAGTGAGAGCCCCCAGATGGGCTTCCACCCCAAAAGGGAAGCATGCGTGGTAAGAACCACAGAGTGAATCTGAGAGACAAATGGAACACCCTGCCTCAGACTGTCCAGGTCCTGCCACCACTGAAGGGCCTGAATTAAGGTCTGAGTGACAGGAACTAGCTTGGAATGGGGATCTTTCCTTTGGAACCAAAAGGTTCTCAGATGGAACTGAATGTCCCTCATCTGAAACCTGGCCCCTTGGACCACTGCTGTGGAAGCTGCCACGTGGCCCAGAAGCTGCAGAAAATGCCTTGCTGGTCGAGAAACCAGAAGGAGAAAGGAAGAGGCCAGCTGAGAGATGGCTTTTGCCCTTGCCAGAGGAAGGAGGGCTCTTGCCTTGAGGGTGTTCAACTCTGCTCCTATAAAAACGAGAATCTGTACTGGGTCGAGAACTGACTTGGGGAGATTGAGAAGGAACCCCAGGGAAGTGAGAACTTTCTCAGTAACCTGAACATCTGACTTGACTTGGTCTGGGGACTGGCCCACAAGGAGACAATCATCCAGATACGGAAAGATTGAAATCCTTTTTCTTCTTAAAAAGGCTACCACTACTGCTAGGCACTTTGTGAACACCCTTGGAGCTGAAGTTAGGCCAAAGGGCATTGCTCTGAACTGGTAATTGCTTGAGGACAATTCGAACCTGAGGTACTTTCTGTGGGAGCACCTGATGGGAATGTGAAAGTAGGCATCCTTGAGGTCCAAGGAGGCTAGCCAGTCTCCTGGCCTCAGAGAAGAAAGAATTGTTCCCAGAGTCACCATCTTGAACTTTGGCTTTACTGGGTGCTTGTTTAAGTATCTTAGATCTAGGATGGGTCGCCACTCCCCTGTCTTTTTCGGGGTAAGGAAGTACCTGGAGTACAGACCTTTGCCCCTGTATGGAGTAGGAACTCTCTCTATGGCCTCTAAAGCCAGTAGAGACAAAACCTCTGCCTCTAGAGCAAGGGTTTCTGATGTATCTGCAGGTAGAAAGGATCTGGGTCTCAGTTTCGGAAAACTCTTGAAACTGAGAACCAGCCCCTGGTTTACAACCTTCAGGACTCACTTGTCTGAAGTAACAGACATCCAGTCCTGGACAAAATAAGCCAGCCTGCCTCCTACTGGAATGGGGGCATCGACCTGGGCTAACACATAAGGGTGTCTGCTTGGTAGGAGCCTTAGGCTGAGGGGTGGATGCAGCCCTGCTCATCCCCCTTCTGCCTCTCCCTCTGAAGAACCCCCCTCTGAGAAAAAGAAGAGGAGGCCTGTGCCTGGTAGAAAGGCCTACCCCTGCCCCTAGACTGCTGCCTCTGAGGAGTTGCCTGCCTCTCATTGGCCTGGGCACTCCTATAAGTGGTCCTGTATTCATCCATTTTCTTCATGTAATTCTCTGTCTGCTCCCCAAACAAAGAATTACCCACTACAGGAAAATCCATGGCCTTAGCCTGGGTGTCCTGCGAAAGGCTAGTACGTCTGAGCCAGGCCATTCTCCGAACAGCCACTGATGTAGCCATGACTCTTGATGACACATCACTGGAGTCCACAGCAGCATGAAATTGCACCTTTGATGCCTCAATCCCATCAGCAGCCACCCCCTCCAACTCCTTGGCTAGCTGGGAGGAAGCCTGTTTAGCCAGTGCCAATACAGTGTCCCACCTGGACTGCTGGTACCTGTCTGTATAGGCCATATAATTAGCCTGCCTGAGTCCCAAAGATACTGTTTCTTTGTCATGGCATCTATCTTCCTGGAATCTTTGTCTGGGGGGTGTGAAGCCAAGGGGATGTTTGCCTTGTTACAGGCAGCAGCCTGCACTACCCTAACATGGCTGCATTGTTGGTAAAGAAATTCCATACCCGAGCCTGACATGGTATACCTCTTGTCCATTCTTTTGTCAACAGGAGGTACAGAATTAGGAGACCTAAGAATTTTTAGTATCTGTTTCCCAAATGACTTATGAAGGGGAATAGACAGTCTCTTAGACTCTGGGATGTCCATCATCTCTATGAAGTCAGGCTCCTCTTGATCCTCTACAGCTTCCTCAATAGGAAGCTGGAGGGTTTGGGCCACTTTTCTGTAGAAAAGAAAGTGGGGAGGGGAGTCAGAAAGCCTAGGAGGGGAAACACTAGAAGGTCTGTCTGGGGAGATGTCCGGTTCCACAGGCACATCCAGACTTTCACCATCGTAATTATCCTCTTCAAACTCCCCCTCCTCATCAAACTCCGGTTCGTAAAATCTTAGGGGGAATAATCCTGATCCGGGGGAACCGACCGAACCGAACCTCTGCCAGAAGGGCCGGATCGGTCGGAACTGGACAAAGCGATTCCACAATCCGAATCGCTTTGGCTATTTCTTTGGCGGTTGGAACATGCAGCTCTGGATCCGAACCGGCCGATTTATCCTTTAATTTTCTTTTTGTAGGAACTGATTCCTCAGGATTGGCTCTCCTCTTGCCCGAAGAAGTATCACCCTGGTCAGAAGGTACTCCTTCTGGTTCGGTAGGAACCAAACCGGGCTGGCCTTCCGGGTCAGCGGATTTCTTGGCTTCCTTATCCCTAAGTCTACCTAACCTTTTATCCAGGGTAGACTTAGGGAAATTCTTACAAATTTGGCAGTCTGAATCGAGGTGGTCAAACCCCAGACAGTAAACACACGTGGTGTGGGGATCGGCCTTAGCAAAGACCTCCCCACACACACTGCAGTGTTGAAACCTAGTGGGACTGGTTTTTTTCTTGGGTTTCTCAGACATAGCCAACCTAACCAACTTACCCTTTATATGGCACCCGCCAGGGAAGACTCCCCTATTGGTTTCACACCGTGTCATGGGTGATGGAAAAAGACGCTAAAATTAAATTTTTTTTAAAACTGATACGGACCGGTAACCACACACTATCTTTTTCTTTACTACAAGATCGGTTCAGCCAAACCGATCGGAAAATTTTCACAATTTCCACACATAGCTACCATGCTAAGTACTTACGGTACCACAGACAGAGTCTCGAACCAATAAAAATGGAACGAAAATCGGACTACAACCGAAACTTTAACCTCGAAGAAACGAGCTGAAGGAGAAATCTCTGGAGTGATTGTTCAGTGAGGCGGAGTAAAGAATCTGACGGTTTGGGTTTGAAAGGACACAGGCAGAGTTTTCAGCCGAGCTCGAGCCCAACGTTCTATGCCTGGCATAGAAATTAACCCTTCACTCTCCGGGGCAGTTCAAGAGCTGGAGCTAACTGCAAATTGTCAGAATACAACAAGACTTCATGTTGTTTGAAACGCTGGTATGACGAAAAATCCCCCACAGAGGAAAAATGGCATGAAGCATCCTCTTCCTGCACTGAGGAAGCAAAAGAAGAGGGGAAGTCCAATTCAGAGCTAGGCAGTGCTGAAGTAAGAGGTCTGAAAATGACCTCAGAAACGGTCCCGAAGTAATGGGGAAATGGTGCCGCCACCACCTTGAACAGTTCCTCAAGACAGGGGGGACTTTGGGGCTAAGAAACCCCAGAAAAGGGAAATAGTGGAGGCAGAGATAGAGGAGAATGGACAGCCTGACTAGACCAGGGAGTACCTCTGCCAGAGCACTGGGTCCGTCCAGATGTACTCTGATTAGGAGAAGAACTTAAAAAAACTGAAACCCCAGCTCACCCAACCCCTAAGGAGCGGGCTGGGGATGCCCTTGGGGATGACCCCCTGGAAGGTGAGGCTGGAGCCGTGCGGTGCCTCTCAGAAGACTCTTGCCCTCACCCACTGCAGAACTCCCTCCCGGGACAGCAGCCAAACTGGACAGTCCTCGACGATGACCCCCAGCAGACCTAGGATGCACAGGTCATCATTTACAGACTGGTCCACCAGCCCCTTTCTCCTGGGAAAAAGATCTATCCCTCTTAGAAGGTCCAGTGGAGGAATCTGAGCTTGCCTCCCTCGAAGGGAAAGAAGAACAGGTTACTCACCTGTAACAGTAGTTCTAGGAGTGGTATATGTTGTTCATCCACACTGTCTGGCATTGTCCCTTTCCCCTTTAAATCTTGACGGAAGTCTTCAAGCTGGCTCCTCCCACCCACCCGGGTGGTAAATACCTCGGCTCCGCCCCATGACGCCAGATCTAGCCCGCTGGAAGCCAGGTTGTGCGCCTAAAGCCGGGGAGGTAGGGTGGGTGCGTGTGGATGAACAACATATACCACTCCTAGAACTACTGTTACAGGTGAGTAACCTGTTCTTCTAGGAGCGTGGATATGTTGTTCATCCACACTGTCTGGCAGACTCCAAGCAGTTCTCCGGGAGGAGGGAGGCAAGGCGCACACCCCCTACTTAGGGAATAGAGATTGGAGAACCGAGGCCCCAAAACCAGCATCCCGACGTGACTCTAGGTCAATGTGGTAATGGGTAATAAAGGTGCTTGCTGACTTCCAGGTAGCAGCCCGACAGATTTCCTGGATAGGGATGTCCCGGAAGTAGCTACACCGAAGCGCAGTATGATTTGGTGAATGAGTCCTTAGCCCTTTGGGAGGCTCCCTTACCCGCCAATTCATAGCACAGACCTATGCATGATGTGATCCATCTCGCAATAGTCCACTTGGCTGCAGGTCTGCCAGAAGCGGCTTCAGCGTAGGTCACAAACAGCTGGCGAACCTCTCCCCGAATTTCCGCCGTCCTCTCCTTATAAAAGGAGAGAGCACGTCTGAGGTCCAGAGTATGGAGCCTATACCCGGCGTCCGAGGTGTAATTAGGGTAATATACTGGCAGGGTCAACACCTGGTTAAGGTGAAACTCTGACACCACCTTCGGAAGGAATTTCGGGTGGGGGTGCAGGACAACTTTGTCCCTGTGAGAAGACCAGATAGGGGAGTCCACTGAAGCGCCTGGAGCTCCCGTCCTTCTGGCTGGCGTGATAGCCACCAAGAAGGCCATCTTCCACGACAAGTGCGAAGTGCAGACTTGTGCATGGGTTCGAATGAAACGCCCATGAGCTTTGCCAAAACCAGCAAAAGATCCCACGGAGGTGGAGGTTCACGCACCGGAGGGGATATGTGGTCCAGGCCTTTGAAAAAGCGCCCGACCACCTTTTCCTGAGCCAACGTCGGCTGACCGACCCGCGCCCGGTAAGCCGATATGGCTGCTAGGTGCACCCTAAGGGTCGATGACCGAAGACCCCCTTTGGAGAGGGACCAAAGGTAGTCTAGAATGTTAGCCACCAAGCAGGATAAGGGGTCCAGACCTTTACCCTGACACCAAATGGAAAATCTCTTCCATTTGAAGGCATAACATTTCCTGGTCGATTCTTTTCGAGATGCCTCCACCACGGTGTAGACATCCTCAGAAAGACCCAAAGCCTGGAACTCTAGCCGCTCAGGAACCAGGCTGTGAGGTGCAGGGATTGAAGGTCCGGATGAAGGACCTTCCCCTGGTTCAGAGATATCAGGTCCGGGCGTGTACTGAGCCGCTCCGGGGTCCTGCAGCTGAGGCTGTGGAGATCTGGATACCAGAACTGGCGTGGCCAATCTGGGGCTACCAGGATCACCTTCGCCTGGTCCTTCCTCACCTTGAGTAACACCTTGTGGATCAAGGGAAATGGAGGAAAGGCGTAAAAGAGGCCTGGGGTCCACGGCCTCGAGAAGGCATCCCCCTGCAGCGAGCCCTGCTGAGGGGGGCAGGCATGGAACAGCCTCAGCTTGGTGTTCTCCCTGGAGGCAAACAGGTCCACCAACGGTTTGCCCCAGTGAGAGAACAGGTAGTAGGCTACCTCTGGATGGAGAAACCACTCGTGGGATGTCTGGCTTAAGCGTCGTAAACTCTAACGAGTTTCAGAGCGAGAAGATGCGGTGAAAACCGTCGAAACGAATCCAGGGCCTCAACACTACAGAAAGCACGAGGGAACCTGAATCTTCCAGCGGAAAGGAAGATCTGGCGTCATGGGGCGGAGCCAAGGTATTTACCACCCGGGTGGGTGGGAGGAGCCAGCTTGAAGACTTCCGGCAAGATTTAAAGGGGAAAGGGACAATGCCAGACAGTGTGGATGAACAACATATCCACGCTCCTAGAAATGAAAATTACGTACCTATCATAATTATGATCTTTCTGTGTATCTTCACCATTCATCACTGTTGGGTACTTGGGCACTTGAGCAGAGGTCAGGACCCAGTGGAGCCTTTTTTTTGTTGGTGGGGGGCGGCATCATCGGCACCACCCTCGAGGCCGCGCACTGCGTGGCGCTACGCGGGTTGGCCGTTAGGCTGCATGACTCCTGCCTGCCAGTTCTAGTCGCCGGAGAGGTAAGAGGAAGGGAATGGAGGCAGGGACAAGGAAGTCCAAGGGACAGAAAAAGGAAAAGATATATGAACCAAAAGGAGAAATAATGACTGAGAGGACAGAAAGGGAGAAGAGTCAGAAACTAAAGGGATTGGGAGGGGCCCCAATCTCTGGAAAAGGAAGAGGGTAAAGAATTTGAGAAGAGAGGGGAGAAGGTTAACACATCCCAGACCCTGGCCCGTCTCCAGATTGTATAGGAACTGCAAGGAGTAGCCAAAGGCTTTCTGCCAGAATTCAAGGCACAGAATAGCTGGCAAACACTCCAGATAAGCAGAGTCGGCTATTCTGGACGAAGGACAGGGTACAGAGAATTAACACCCTCTCAAGGAAAGATTATTGGTGAAAAAAGGGAAATTTTTTTTTTGTATATAAACAAGGAGAAATAGGTTGGACGGGAACAGGGAGGAGGAGGAGAGAAAGGAGGGCAGCTGTCAACTCCCACCCCACAGGGGAGGAGCCAAAGCACTGGAGAAGGAGTGCCCCCCCTGCTGTCCACTCTCCCCTGTTATCCCCTGTGTGTCCCTGTTTTACCCCTCCTAAGAAAGGAGAGGGAGGATGGGCACAGAGAGGGAGGGACCAGAGACTGAGGCCCCAGGGGATGGGGGTGGGATCATGATAGAAACATAGAATTAGACAGCAGATAAGGACCGCTTGGCCCACCCAGTCTGCCCATTTCCCTACCTAATGGATAAGCTGCAGATCCTAGTTAACCAGCAGCCTACTTCTTCCTACCCCCACCCCCTAGAATTGCCTTATGATTGTCCCATGCATGCTTGAATTCAACCACTGTTTTTGACTCCACAACCTCCTCCAGAAGGCCGTTCCATGCATCCACAACTCTCTCTGTGAAAAAATACTTCCTTACATTACCCCTGAGCCACCCCTCCTCTATCTGCAAATTGTGACCCCTTGTTCTTGCACACCTCTTTTTTTGAAAGATGCTACACTCTTGGACTTTGTTGATTCCCTTGAGGTACTTGAACGTTTCTATCATGTCCCCCCTCTCCCTACTTTCCTCAAGGCTATACATATTAAGCTCCTTTAGTCTCTCTTCATATGTCTTCTGGTGCAGACCCTGCACCATTTTAGTTGCCCTCCTCCAGACAGCTTCCATCTTGTCTATGTCCTTGCGGAGACTGGGTCTCCAGAACTGCACACAATACTTCAGATGGGGTCTCACCAGCTGTCTGTACAGAGGGATAACAACTTCCTGTTTTCTACTGGTGATACCTCTCCCTATGCATCCCAGTATCCCCAGCCCTCCTTGCTGCCCTCTCACATTGCTTGCCCACCTTTAGGTCATCTGATATGACTACTCCCAGGTCTCTTTCCATTTTTATTGTTGTTAGTATCTCACCCCCCATTGTGTACTCTTCCCTTGGGTTTTTGTTTCCCAGGTGCATTATCTTGCACTTCTTAGCACTGAATCTAAGCTGCCATACATTTGACCATTCCTCTAACCTTGCCATGTCCCTTCTCATCCTTTCCACCCCTCCTTGAGCATCAACTCTGTTGTAGACCTTTGTGTCATCTGCAAAGAGACATACTTTTCCTTCCAGTCCCTCTGCAATGTCGCCTATAAAGACATTGAAGCGGACCGGTCCTAATACTGAACCCTGCGGTACCCCACTAGTAACCTCCCCTTCTTCAGAGTGGACTCCATTTATTATTACCCACTGTGTTCTATTCTCCAGCCAATTCTTTACCCAGGCTATCATCTTGGGACCCACTCCCAGGCTGGTTAACTTGTATATATGGTATATTGTATATAGACTTATCCAAGGTGTTCGACCTTGTCGACCACAATCTGCTGCTACAGAAGCTGCAAAATGTTGGCCTAGACAATCATGCCCTCAAGTGGTTTGGGAGTTACTTATCAGGCTGGGCACAGAGGGTCACATGGAAAGGAGCCATGTCAGACCCGCTACCCCTAAAACAGGGAGTACCTCAGGGGTCAATACTAGGCCCCCATCTATTTTCCCTTTTTACCAACAACTTAAGCACCTACTGCGGAAAGAGCTCAGTTGTTCAGTACACTGACAATACTGTCATCTTCCGACCCCTGGATGATGTGGCTGCTCTTGGCCCACTCCTCCAAAAGGACCTCACATCCCTAGCAACATGGCCATGCGAGAACTGACTGGTACTCAATGCTGACAAGACCAAGGCAATGTTATCTGGGCCAAGATCACTGGGACTTGACAGGTCCTCATCCCTCTGACTAACCACACTCTCTGGAAAAAGCATTAATGTAGTTCCTTCCCTAAAATACTTAGGCCTAGCGCTGGATCAGAATATCACCTACAAGGACACGTGGACCAGGCCACTAGGGCCCTGCATCGCAAACTCGGTACCTTGTACCGACTCAGGGACCAGCTCATCCCTGAGGCCAGGCTCTCCATTGCTACAAGTGTCCTGCTTCCTACCCTGACCTTTGCAGCCCCCACAATACAGGGCATGGCAAAGCAAGAGATAACCAGGATGCAAACCCTATATAATAAAATAGCTCGCTTCGCTACCCAAGACCACCCGCGACGTCACCACTGTGACACTCTGGCCCAGCTCCGTTGGCCCTCACTGGTCGCTCGCCTCCAATACCCTTTGCTTGTCCAGGCCTACAAGTTTCTCAAACCCCACGCTCCACCAAGCATAGCCGGAACCATAACCATCAAGACTCAAGGAACTTAAGGACTTCGGAAAGAACACTATTAGAAGTCCCAAGAGTAAGGACCAATACTGGCAGTAGATCCTTTTCTTCCCAAGCCCCCTGCCAATGGAACAAGCTTGCTCCCCCTGTCCAGGACTCCTCCTCACTGATGAACTTCCGCACCAGGCTCAAGTCCCATATACTGGCCTCAAGTGCATGCCACTGCCACGTCACAGAAGGCTCTTAAGGTATTCCTTTCCTCTGCAACACACCTTCTCACAGCAGAGCCAAGTACCCCCCTCTACTGTCTGATCACCTGGGGACATATGCTACCTCCTGTATAACAATATGCTAAGTAGTACCAATTCAGACTGTGTCATGATGATAACCATGCCTGTATCCACTGTTCCTGTAACCACCTCATGATGTAAGATAATGTATACAAAAGTTCTTTTTTTGTCTTTTTTTCTGTATCATATCTAGTATTGTCATCCCGGGTCACCCCTGAAAAAGGGACCTTTGGAGCTCAGTGGGCCTACCCGGTCACCAAAATTTAATAAATAAATAAATATTAATCTTTTGTGTGGGACTGAGTCAAATGCCTTGCTAAAGTCTAGGTAGGCCATGTCCACAGCCCCTCCCTGATCTAGTACTTTGGCCACCCAGTCAAAGAAATCTATTAGATTCATCTGGCATGACCTTCCCGCTGTGAATCCACGCTGCCTTGGGTCCTGTGCCCCTCTGGCCTCTAGGTACTCGACAATTCTTTCCTTCAGAAGTGATTCCATCATTTTCCCTATCACTGAGGTTAAACTAACAGGTCTGTAGTTTCCTGCTTCTGCCCTGCTCCCACTTTTGTGAAGGGGAATCACATCTGCCCTCCTCCAGTCCTCAGGTACCACCCCATCCTCCCATGATTTGTTAAAGAGGATAGTCAGTGGTGTCACTAGTTCTACCCTTAGTTCTTTTAGAATTCTGGGATGAATCCCCTCAGGCCCCATTGCTTTGTCCACCTTCAATTTTAAGAGTTCTAGAACCCTTTCCTCTGTAAAGGGGCTGGTATCAACTTCTGTATCCAGAGTGTTTCTACTGTTTGTTTTAGGTACCTCCCCCTCTTCATTTGTAAATACTGAGCAAAAATATTTGTTTAGTATCTCTGCCTTTTCACCGTCACCCTCTGCCCACCCCCTCCCTTTTATTAAGCCTCACTATCCCTCCCTTAGTCTTCTTTCGCTCCCTGATGTACCTAAAAAAGGTTTTATCCCCCTTCTTAACTGAGTTGGCTATCTTTTCCTCGGTTCGGGCCTTTGCTGTTCTGACTGCCTTCCAGCTTCCTTTGCTTTAACTGATACAATTCTCTGTCCTGCTCCTTCTGTGATTCCTTGTACTTTCTAGATGCTTTCTTTTCTCTTGAACCTTCACTGCCACCTACTTTGAGAACCATAGAGGTTTCTTACATCGTTTTGTTTTGTTTATTGCTTCACACAAAGGCTTGTTACCTCTGTGATGGCAGTTTTATTTTCCCCATTGTTCTTCCACCCTCCTTCCTGCCCATTTGCTAGTGCATTCCTTAGGCACTCACCCATTTTAGCAAGTTAGCCCTCCTGAAGTCCAATACTTTTGCCTTTGTATGGCTTGACTCTATTGCTGTGTTTATTGTGAACCATACTGTTTGATGGTCACTAGTTCCCAGATGGCTGCCCACTACATCTGTGATCCTCTCTCCATCTCCATTTAGAGAACCAGGTCTAAGATTGCTCCTCTCGGTGGGTTCCAATACTAGTTGTCTAAGGCATGCCCCCGTAGGGCATCTAGAATAACCCTACTCTTAGAAGTGGCTGCTGCAACTGCACTCAGTTAACATCTGGCATATTCAGATCACCCATCAGCAAAATCTCCCTTTATCTGCCATTCTAAGTATACTTTCTATCATTTCCTTGTCCATTTCCTCCCCTGAGAGGTCTGCATACAACCCTGTTCGGATTGTGGTGCCATTGCCTGCCTCAAATTGACCCACAGTGCTTCTTCTCCTCCCTGTTTACCCTTTTGTTCTGTTGCTTTGATTCCTTCCCTTATGTAGAGAGCTACTCCTCCTCCTCTTTTACCCTCCCTGTCCCACCTGTAGATAGTGTATCCTGGTATGTTTATGTCCCAGTCATGGTTCTGTGTGTACCATGTTTCTGTGACTGCCACGATACCCAGATGTCCCTCCTCCATCAAGGCCACTAATTCAGGAAGCTTGTTACCCAGACTACGGGCACTGGTACTCATTGTTCTCCATTTTCTGATGGCTTTACCTTCTGGTGAAGATACACAGAAAGATCATAATTACGGTAAGTACGTAATTTTCATATCTTATCTGTGTCAATCTTCACCATTCATCACTGTTGGGGGAGTACCGAGCCCCCCCAAAGGGGGTTTCTTTTACGCTAAGGGACAAAGTCCCTTAGCTCTCAGTGGGTGCACACTAAGAGGGAGAACCTTCAGGGCCTGGAGAGGCCCGAGAGTGGGGAGAGTGAGACGGGGTCCCCCGGAGGGGGAAGGAAGTGGCCCCGACAAGTGCTGTCTCGCTCTACGGGAGAAGAGATAGGTTCTCTGGTTAGCAGAGTTAATCACCCTACTCCGGGCCAAGGGTGACGACCGTGAAAGACGCAGCCATGCCATCTGCCTAGTGCAGATCGCTGTCCCTACAACCCTGGTAGCTACCTCGTTGGCATCATAGGATGCCCTCACTCGGTGTCTTGCTAGATCCAGGCCATGTGCAGAGAGTGCAGTGGCTTGTCTGGTTTGCTCAGTATCAGGCAATGAGGCTAGGAGCTGACCTAGCCTGGACCACAAGAACCTGTCATAGGCTGCATAGTGGGCCTGATGTGCAGAAATAGAAGCAATAACCATGCTGAGTAGAAAGTCCTCCTACCCCAGAAGTCAGAATCCGAGGAGTCTTGATTTGGGAGCCAGTCACAGTGAAGGGTGCGAAGCCCATCAGGAGTATCCAAATGCGTCAATCCGGACTGCGGATGAGGCATGGAACCTGGAGACTCCGAGGGTGTGCAATACCTCTGGCTGAGATCCCTTGGGGCAGGAACTCCAGAGAAGGGCCTCTGCAGAAACGCAATGACGCCTCGCGAAAGGGAGCAGGCCAGGGCGGCACCACAAGGGTGGCCTCGCCAAAATCGTCTAGAAAGGCATGCACCGAGTGCTCAGGATTGCTAATAGTGGCAGGTGTGAGGTGCAAGTCCTCCAACATCCTCACGAGGAAGCGCTGATACTCAGCGAGATCAGCAGCTGGAGAGATGTGGACAGAAGGTTCCTCTCCCCCAGAAGAAGGGGATGAGGAGCTGGAGGGCACCGGCTGTTCAGGGGGTGGCTGAACGGGGGGAGGTTGAAAAACCTGACTGTCCATCGCCCTAACGTAAGCTGGGAACCGAGCAGCCACCGCTCTGCACTGCTCCAAGGAGAGAGGCCCGCTAGGACCAAGGATGCCTGGGAGTGCAGGAGAATGTGGCAGAGGAATGGGGACAGAGCCGAGAACAGATGTCGGCTGACCTCCGCCTGGGCTAAGGAGCGGACCGGGATCACCCGCAGAAGAAGGTGCCATGGAAGACCCCACAGCCGACAGCTGAACAACCATTTCGGTACTGCCTTGGCTGCGCCCAGAAGAATCCCCCCCTGTGAGGCGACCAGGGTCGTATAGGTCCAGAAGGATGGTCCCCTACCTCAAAAGAATGGGTCTCTCTCAAAGAGACAGAGGAGGAAGAATGGAGATCTGCACTACGGCTTCTCCCAGAGCCTGGGTGGACCCCCGAAAAAGGCCGTCGTGCCGACCCCACGCCCCTCAACTCCTCGGAGTCTGAAAGAGCCCTCCTCCTTGAGAGGGCCAGCCTAGGTAGCTGACAGCTCTGGGCAGCACCCGAAGGAGCTCTCCAGGGCACAGCACCCTCCCCTCCCGTAGGTGCCCTGATCAGCCCCAAAGTTGGATGATCTAGGCACACCACAGGTGGGAATACCACTACTGAGGGGTCAGTGAACCCACCAAGACCAGGCTGCAGAGCAGTGGTGGCCTGCACCGCTGCACGCTGGTCAGCACCCCTGACCCCAGTCTCAGTAGCCACCAACCCCACCTCAGAAGGAGGCTGAATCCAGCTTGTCGAGGATACTACTGGGCTGCCCACCTCAACAGCCAACCCCAAAGGGTCAGACTGTCTGACTCAGAGCTCAACTCCGCCTCCAAGGAGGTAGAGGCCGAGGCCCTGTGCCAAACCGTAGGAGGGCGCCCACTGCCATCTTTGCCAAAGGGGCCAGAAACCAAAGCTGTGCCCGAGCCAGTACCAGTGCCCCCTACAGCACCACGAGCAGAATCCGCAGGAGGCACGGCTCCAGCCCGAACAGGAGCTCCAGAGTAAGGACCAGCCATGGTGCCATCCGGCCCGAGGACAAAGATGGCACAGATGACGGCCCCGACAGCACCATCGGCACTGAGGACTGTGCCGCTCAGCTCCACAGTGCCGCAAATGGCAGAATCCGAAAGCCCAACCATGCCAAGCCCCAAGGACATGGCGCCAAGGCGAGACATGGACAAAGATGGCGCCGTAGCAGCTCCTCCGGTGCCGCTAGCAGTGTTGGCGCCACGAACGGCTCCGACAGAAACCCGCGGTGCCATGCGACAAGTCGCCAATAGCGATAAGCTCCGTCCAGGGCCCAGGCGCTGCAAAAGGCGCTGAGTCACAACGGCGCCAACTGCGGCGTTGTGGACACGCGCTGACCGGGCCTGCAAAACGCAGGTCCGACACCGGGGAGCCTTCACCCACGAAGGAACGATTGCCGTGGCAGCGCCTCCCGCCCGCCCCCCGAAAGGAGCAGGATGAGCCTCCTGCACCACGAAAGGATCCTTGGCAACGGCTAGGCTACTAGTAGCCGAGGCTCCCTGCTCCTCAGTCCGTGTAGAATCGGGAGGGGACCCAGAGGAAAGGCCGAGAGAGTGTGTGGCTTGGCCCGATGAGTGCACGCCTGACCCCCGAAAGTTGGCAGAACTCGCCCCACTTTCCACGCATGTTGTTCGATTACCAGGCGGTCCATGGAGAAACAGGCGTCACACGAATACATGTCGTAAAGCGGGCCAAGATACGAAAGACACCGGTCGTGATGGTCAGTGACGGAATACTTTCGGCTGCATAGGCACCGTCGCATGGGGGGCCAACCCGTCCTAGAAGTTTTCTTGCCCTAAGACCAAGACATGACCTACGGGGAAAAAAACACCAAAAACAGACTCGCTGTCGCAGAAATAAAAAGATATGGAAAGATTTTACCAGGCAACGTCGAGTATGGCAAAGCAGAACCGGCAGGAACCGACGGCACCAAAGTAAATAAAATACGGTGTAGAAGGATTTTCGGCGTCAAACTAGGCCTCTAGCAGCAGCTTCCACTCGAAGTGCGACCTCTAAGGCGGGAGACGAAAAACTGTCAGGCAGGCAGAGTCGATGCAGCCTAACGGCCAACCCGCGAGCACCATGCAGTGCGTTGGCCTCGAGGGCAGTGCCGATGGTGCGTCGGCTCCTCCTACCAAAAAAAAAGGCTCCCACGGGGTCCTGACCTCCGGCCAAGTACCCAACAGTGATGAATGGTGAAGACTGACATAGATAAGATCTCCTGACCCCAGAAGATGTTAGAGGATCTTCCCAAGGCCCCTCCTCATCGGCCGGACCCCCAGTCGCTGAAAGACCAGAATCAAACAACGAGGTAGAGCCAAGAGAGGGGGAGACCCCATAGTAGCCAAGGAAGGTCGACGCTGGCCTCTGTGTCACCAGAAGAGGTGATGCCGATCTTGGCACTGCCAAGACAGGCAGCACCGATCATAGTATCAACCACCAATCTGGCTCCAACCCTGGCATTGTGCCCGGACACGGCGCTGCTCATGGCACCGCCACACTCTGGAACTGAAGAACCAGGGGAGGTTCTAACACCGCCAATGGCACCGCCCTATGGACGGGAAGCTGGTGCCGGTAACTCCAGTGGCCTCTGAGATGTCTAAGCAGAGTCTAAAGAGCCAGGGGCCCAATTGGGGTCACTCTCATCACCATCCCCCGAGACAGGGGAGGAGACAAGGGCCACTTTCAACCTGGTCACACCTGAAACCCTGGATCCCCCGTGGCCCGAGGGGCATCAGGGGAAGGCTTGGACACACTAGCCCCACCGTTCTGCTCATCGGCACTGGCAGCAGCACTGAGAGCTGAAGTCAGTGAGGAGCGTGGTCTTGAGGGGCCCTCCCGAGGAGAGCTCGCACAATTGCTCTGACTCCACCTTGGGAGTCGTCCGATCCTCCGAGGAGGAGTCGAACTGCGAGGGGTGACCATTTGCCTCCCTAAAGGAAGATGACTTCCCCACCAACTCCTCGCAAGAACCCTGTGCCCCAGTAAGAGGAGCAGAGGAGGTCCCTACCCTGCTGGGTCGTATAGGCCTGGGTGGGGGGGCTCAGGAGTGATACCCAAAATTCCTGCCTTGGTATCCCGAGTCTGCTGACACCCGCCAAAAGTCAGGGGTTCCCTACCCCATCGTGCTGCTCGAACCACCAAGGTACAGAAGTCCATCGAAAACTAGACGTCACACTCGTCCATCAGATGGCGGGGACCCAGGCAAGAAAAGCAATGATTGTGGGGGTTTGTAATCGTAATGGAGTTGCCAGATGGGCACTGACACATAGGGGTGACTCTGGACCACTTCAATTTAGAACGACACCCTGACCCCGACATACTGTTGCTGCAGTTCTCGGCAGGGTAGCATGCAGTGGGATGTCTAATGTCTCCCCTGATGGGTCGGCATTGGCAGGCTGGGGAATAGGAGGTAAAAAGTAATTTAAAAAAAAAAACTAAGGAAAAAGGTACACCCAGCACCAAAATAAAAAAGAATCAACCTCTCTGGCACCAAACACCACTGAGAAACTGAGGCTTAGACAGTAGCGCAGTTGTTTGCAGAGATTCCTGTGCTGGATCCTTCCTTGATGGTGGAAAAAACACAACTGAGAGCTGGGAGAAGTCGGCATTGGTTACTGGCCAACTCGCGCCATGTAGAACGCTGGCCTCGAGGACGGCACTGAACCAATGTTGTCTCCATCCACACAAAAATATTGTAAAGAGAAAGTGCTCTTTTTTATTTCCATGCAGGGTCTTGACCTCTGGTAGGACAAATTAGTAATGAATGGTGAAGATTAATTTGGGTAAGATCCCTGGTGCAAGGGGTGGTGCCAGGCCAGGCCCCACAGGGCCTAAGCCCAGTGCCAGAACTGGCATAGATGACCCAACTTGCACCAACATGACCAGCAATGACTCTGTAGCTGGCCCCATCCTTACACGGGATGGGGCAGTCAGTGGAACAGACTCACCGTTCAAGGACCCTGAGGCTGTTGCCAGAGCTAAATGCTCTACCTGGCCTGACAGCTCTGACTGTGGCTCCAGTTCCACCAACCCTGAGGGGCCAGGGACTGGTTACACTGACAGAGGCACATGGGCCCAACACTGCACCCACTGATCCATAAGAGCTGCCTAGTGGTGTACCCACCGACAGACAGAAGGGGGCTCCATGCCCGAGACTGCAAACTCCTGGAAACATCAATGACATCCAAGGTGATGGTGAAGGTCTCCTCCTCCAAGAGACTGGAGATTTTGCAGCAGACCATGCAGAGGGTGACCTCAACCAGTGCCATTTCTTAAGAGGAAGACGTTGTGCCTGAGCAGTGCCAGGATTCTAACGCCAAGTGTGTACAGGATCGGGACCGCTTCTCTTTGTGCTTAGAGGAGGACTGTCCTTCCTCAGGAGCACTGCATTGGCCATGGTCAGAACCCTTCACTGATGGGGAATGTGGACTGGACATGGCCCCACAACCAAAGCAGCTCGCCTCTTTAGGCTCCATACCGTACACAATGACCTTCGACTGTTGATGCTTGGTACGGCTGAGGGAAAACTGACTAGAAAAATTTGTTAAAAAATACATTAAACTGACACAGAAATAACAAACTCTAGCTTTAAACACTACACTTAGAAGAACTAAACACTATTGTCATTCAGAAGTAAAGTCCTACACACTTGATGGCAGGAAAAAGGCAACTGATGCAGTTGAGGGTTGGTGCCAAGGTAAGCCTGTGCCCACAAGCTCAGTCTTGCGGAGTGACACATGCATGCAAATTATCTTGGAGCCAGCCCTCTGAAAAGGTCTGGCTTCCACAGGGTCTGAGTGCCTCTGACTCAGACCCATGAGTGGAAATCAATGTGAAGATCGATTCCTAGAGGATCTTGCACTCTTTCAAGAAAACTCTGTTCTAATACTTCCAAAGCCCTTGTGTCTGCTGATGTCTACTTACTAGTACACACATCTGATGCCATCCTAACCTTTACAGTCCCCACCCTCTACCTACAGTACCTGCCCTATTCTAGAATTCTTCCTCCCTCATTTGAGTTTGCTGTATAGGTGATATTCTGACCTTGTTAATCATAATGTTCTACTCCAAAAACTACTATTTTTAGGCCTTGACTCCTTATCCATAAACAGGTTCTCCAGTTACTTCACGGTTGTACTCAATGCGTGAAATGGGCGGCCATACTTCTCCTTTCAGTGCCATAATGGATCGGTTCCCCAGGGATCTATCCTTGGCCTCCTCCTGTTCTCACTGTTTATTAATGAACTTCCTCAGCACTACGGTGGTGCGTCAGATCAGCTATATGCTGATGACGCCATCCTGTACAGGTCTTCCTCCGACCCGACTTGGCTGAACCATCAGTTGCAACTGGATTTCCGGAACCTTGAGGCATGGTTTCTCAACATTCTCCTTGTACTCAACTCCAAGAAAACTGTCCACACTTTTCTATCACTGCACCCCTAAGCTCACCTGTCCATCCCCCCCTTGTGATTAACTCCTCCCATGGAGACCCTCTTCAACTGGTGCAATCATTTAAATAACTAAGTATCACCTTAGATTACAACCTCAACTTTGATGTCCATGTTACTAATGTTGTCAGGACCCTATACCAGAAACCAGGCCTCTTTATGGCCTCCATTCCCATCTAACTCCCTCTTCTCGCCTGGCCATAGCTTCCTCCTCTCTTCTACCTCTTATCTCTTATGGAGCTCCTGTTCTCCATTCTGCCCAGATCTCCATACTTGCCCGGCTAAAACAAGCATACCATAGGATTGGACGCTTAAGCTCTTGGTACAAACTCCTTGGAGCATCACTGCTCTGTCCTTGCCTCTCTTGGTTGGCCTTCCTTGAAGCTAGACTTCAATACTCCACCCTGTGTCTGATCTTTCATGGTACAATGTCCACTCCTCCCTCTTAAAACCCTTATCCAATGCAAAGCGGTGACTAGGTTCCTAAGGTAGGCGGCCTTCCACTGCTATCAATCCTAAACCCCACCTAGTGGTTGGTCAGAAGAGCCTTCTCTGGAACTCCCCTCTCTCACCTCGGCCCTAACCTGCCCTTCTTTATATCAGTTCAAACACTCTCTTAAATCCCAGCTAGTCTCCTCCCAGTACTGCTCCTGTGCTTGGGGTCCCCCACCTACAGCCCTTTTGCTCACCCAGGCCTCTTCCTCCCTCCTATATGTGTTACCTATTCTACCTGCCTTCCTTAATGTCATTTGCCTCTCGCTTCCTGCACTGACCTACTTTCTCTTTTGCTTCCCTCCTATCGATATTACCATTATTGTTTTATTGTTTTATTGAAAATGTTTCACCAGGCAAGGCACACTGAGCAAAGATGCTGCTCTCACAGTGCGACCTGGGGAGGGGTTACAGAGGAGGCAGATATACATACAACAGTTGAGTTTAGCAGTAGAGCAATACAGATAATATACATAGTTTGGAGGGATTACTTTTGAACTTGTTACATAAGGAGAACAGTACAGAACATGATCATCAAGGACATGGTATACATATCATGGGTACAAATCAAGGCAAGAACAATACAGAACATGATCATCAGGGACCGGGTAAACATATCATGGGTACACAACGAGGCAATACATGAATTACATAAGTGCCAGTAGCAGAACTAGGGTGCCAGTAACAGGACTTGAGTGCCAGTAACAGAACTTGAGCTGCAGCGGGATGCACCAAGTTGACAGTAGGAGTTGGAGAACGAAGATGGGGGGTAGAGGAGGAGTAGACTAGTAAGCATTAGGTGTGTAGGGGGGAGGTTTAGGAGGTGGGAGGCAGGGAGAATGGAGTTGGTAGCTGTGAGTAGGACAGAAGAGCGTATGTTAATTAGGAAGGGAGATGCTAGGGGTGAGAAGAGGGAGTAAGAGTGTAAGTGTAAGTGCGTAGGGCAGTATATAAGCCAGACAATTAGACGATGGCCAAGCCGCTGGTCAGGCGCTAAGGGGCAACAGGGGAAGAGAAGCTATCAAAGGGGGAGGAGGTCAGGGGCAGTTGCAATTTGGTGCAAGGAAGTAAGTGAGGGCAGAGGATAGGGAGTGTTTGGATGAAGAATGGTGGATCTGGGCCAGCAGGCCATTCCAGAGTTTAGGGAAGAGGTGAGAGAAGGCCCATTGGCTGGCAGTGGTCCTTCGGTGGGGGATGACTAATAACCTAGTGTCAGTGGACCTGAGGGCGTGGGTGGGGGTAGGTGGGGAAGATAGGGAGGATACGAGGTAGGGCGGGAGGGAGCAGAGCCAGAAGTTGGAAGCAAATTTAACACTATGAATTAGGCACTGGTTACTCAGGGATGGCAGGGCCAGAGAATGGTAGAGCTCACAGTGATGTGAGTGGGGGGGAGCATCAAGGGCAAAGCGGCAGAACGCATTAAAGAGGAGGTCAAGTCTGGCTAGGGTGGTCTTTGAGGTGGAGCTGTAGATGACTTCGTAGTAGTCAAAGGTGGGTAGAATCATTTTCAGGATTAAATCACGTCTGACGGGTAGCGGGAGACAAGTACGGTTCCTGTAGAGGGCGCCAAGTTTTGGGCGCAGTTTTGAAATGATGGCATCTACGTGTGTGAAAAAGGAGAGGTGGCAATCGGGGCCAAACTCCTAGATACCTGAAGAGGGCACTTCATCAAGGATGGTGTTGTTTAGGGTGTGGAGCTGGGCGGTGAGTTTGGATAGACGCTGTCTAGTGCCGAAAGACATAGAGACAGTTTTCTTGGCATTTAGGGAGAGTTGGTTGGTATTGAACCAGTGCTGGATTTTGTTGAAATCAGTTTGAAGTTTGGAAGTGAGTTCTTTGTCTTGTACTCTTACTCTTAAGTTATCTGCCTATATTTATCTCTACATTACTTAATTTTTCTCCCTTAAGTTATTGCAGTGTGATCCGTAATTTATACTATATCGTGTTTATTTCTCTACTCATTTGTAACTACTGCTTATGTACCGTCTATATAGTCCATTACTACTGATTTCATTTTAGATTATCTACTGAGTGATTCTTAACTTATACTATTTATATGTATTTTTAGTTACATAATTGTAACCACTGACTACGTGCCTGTATATGTTCCTCTACTACTGTTATTTTATTTTGTACCTCCCACTGTACCCTCACCCAGGTCACCCCTGAAAAGGGGAAAGTCCACCTCAGTGGGCTTACCTGGTTACCAAAATTCAAACAAACAAATAAATATTGTGACTATGTTTATGTCATTCTCTAACAACTTTCAATAATTTTTTTTATTTTTATTTATGATTAGCTCTAATTGTAACCTTCATGTGCCATCTCAGTTGCTCTGCCCCCAAGGACCCTTTTGAAATCAAGGGGACTAACTTAAATTAGGACATTCTGGTGGGCAAAAATTGAAATAAATAATAACCTCTCAAAACTCCCTGGCTGGCTCACATCTGTGCCCACTCACATGCTTGTGACAGCAATACCACTTGAGGTGGATAGTAACTGCATATAGTTGCAGAAGTAAATCCACTGCTAGTTCACTGTGCATGCCCTGTGTGCCATTTGTGTAACAGCATTACCATCATTGTAATGGCCCCACAAAGGAATGGTTTGCAACCCCACTGAATGGTGCAAAGTGGTCACCGCTAGTACATTGTGCCAGCAGCAGTGACTAACAGTTGGGTGCCAGATGATCTGAAAAAAGAGCCTGTGACAGACAGCTTCTGCCACTCTTGAGGACCGACCTTTTCTTAAATCTGCTGCAACAGTTCTACTGTTTCTTAACCTAATCTATTCTTTACAATTTCTAGTCCATAAGGTTGGTCACCTATGGGCTCCCCTCCCCTTTCTTGACTATGATATAGTGTCCTCTTTAATTTTCCTTTTCCCTCTCAGGTCCTCATAAAGAGAGGTTCTTGTGGTGACCTCCAAGCTGATGTAAAACAACAGGCTATGTTCCTCATTGTTGGATTTAGTATGCAATTGTACTATGTCATAAAATATTTTAATGTATATACCTTATGTGTATAAAACCTGTAAATGTTAAAAACACCATGGCACTAGGTGTTTTTGATAAAGGTAAAAAGTACTAGGTGACAGTATTATAGAAATTAAGTTAGTTGTGCTGTTTAAAATGCATGTAAATTGCTGTAAACTGAACAAGGCTGAAATGTCATGTCCATTTGCATATATCCCATGATGCATTGAATTATGGAAGTATGTGTGATGTTGTGTTTCTTTGAAACTTTGCTTATTGTCAATGCTCTCTGGGGTAACCCTTGTTTCAGTGCGTTTGTGCTGAGGGAGCCGCCACCACCCAAGCAAACAAGGCCTACATAGGGGAGGCTAAATCTCAACAGACAAGTTAGATCAGAGATCACTGAGTCAGTAGGTGCTAAGTATAGAGGAAAGTCTTGCATAGTCTGTTGCTACAAACTGATGTAGTGAAGAAGGGATATGCCATTGCTGAAGGTTATCTAATGCATTTTGAATAAACATCACACAGAGATTGTGTGTTGAACTTGAAGTTCGGTGTCTGGTCCAGCTGTTATCCCACAACCCCTCCAAAATGCCCCCATTCCAAATTGTGTAGCTCAACCAAAGAAACTACCTCTTTAAAACAATTTCAGCAGTGTGGTGCAAGACAGAACCCGTACCCCTTCCAGAAGTCCCACATCTTCCAGCTGAGTGTCTTTGTTTTCACAGAAAGCAGTGAAGCAGGTCAAGAATAAGAAGCAGCAATACGCAATGCTTCAATATTCTACTTTTAGGGGGCACTGGCTGATTATATAAGGTTGGAACTTACATACATGCCTACAGGCCCTTGTGCTCCAGTTGGTCCTTGTTTACCAGTGAAACCCTATAAGGCAAAAACATCAACAGTCAGGTTTTAACGGGTGTATTGAAACAGCAAAGCAAAACTCACAGATCATTATCATTGTCAGTTGTAAAACATCATGTTCACATGTGGAAGCAGGGCAGCACATGGCAAAACAATAAAAACAGGTTACTCACTTGTAACGGTAGTTCTAGGAGTGGTATATGTTGTTCATCCACACTTATTAGCAGAGTCCCTTTCCCTTTAAATCAGCAGGAAGTCTTCAAATGGCTCCTCCACCCACCTGGGTGGTATAATCCCCGGCTCCGTCACATGACACCAGATCTTAGCCCACTGGAAGCCAGGTTTGTGCATCTGCAGCCGGGGAGGTTGGGTGGGTCCATGTGGATGAACAACATATACCTCTCCTAGAACTACTGTTACAGGTGAGTAACCTGTTTTTCTTGGACTGTGGATCTGTTGTTCATCCACACTTATTGACAGACTCCAAGCAGTTCTCCAGGAAGAGGGAGGAAAGGCTCACATCCCCTACTTGAGAAACAGAGATTCAAGAACTGAGGCACCAAAACCAGCATCCCGGCATGACTCAAGGTCAGTGTGGTTGTGGGTAATGAAGGTGTTGCTGTCTTCCAGGTAGCACCCCATGTAACCCAGAAGGTGCAGAAAGTCCTGGGCAGAGCGCAATTGCCCAACCAGAAATGACTGGCCAAAGGAGTAGAGAACCTCTGCCCTGTCCGCCAGGAGCTGAGCTCTGGCTTGACAAGAGTCAAGCACTGCCCTGATGAAGCTCATCACCTGAGAAGGCACAAACTCCAACTTGGCCTCCCTGGATGAGAATGGAGGCTGGTTTCATCCGAATCCGAGGAATCTGGGTACAGCGGTCGACCGCCCACATCGCCCTCAACCTGCCGGAAGCAGTCAGGGGTGACAGTGACTGAGAGATGCCGGGGAAGCCTGGTGTCCAGTCTAGCTTCCTTAGAAGGAGCCACTCCCACAGGCTGCTTGGGAGACGGCTCCACTAAAATCGGTGGAGAGACGGTTTAGGCTGAACCGGGGGTTTCGCCGGCTCCGTGGGCAGAGGAACTGACTTAATCGGCTCCAGAGGAGTCGGCTTCAGCCTGGGAGGCAAAAGCCAAGTAATAGCCAGGGTAGGAACTGGGGAAGGCTTGTGCCTGGTCAAAATCAGCTGTTGCCACATGAGGTCCTTGCAGCGCCGACGGAGTTTCCGTCAGAGCCTCTCCTCATCTGAGCAGGACAAGGACGACTAATGGCGTTGCCTCTTTTTATAGTGCTTATGGCCCTTCCTTGGCCTTTCGGTCAAGGGGGTCCGAGACCTCGATCAAGATCGGATGGGCTGACTCGGTCGCTTGGGAAACACCAGCGGGACCAGTGACTTCCTGGGGTCAGGGACCACTTTCTTGATGGGATTCCCAGCAGGCTGGGTCTCCTCATTGAGGAAAGCAAGGACCGGAGTCTGAGAGGGAGAGTCGTCGACCGGAGTCGTCGACAAAGGGTCGATCGGGTTGAGAATTATCTCAATGACGTCGATCAACACTTCAGTCGACTGGCCAGATGACAAGGCTGAGAAGCCAGCGGCCAAAGAGGTGATTTCGACAGAGGTTGAAATGGCCGGTTCCTGGGACCAAGATCTCTCCCGATCCCAAGAACATCTACGTCGAGACGAAGATGATCCCGGGTCCTTCTCCCGCTTATGGGACCGAAAGGAGTGCATGCCCGGAGGACTCTCACCCTTAGTCAGGAGAGAGTGGCACAGCTCTCAGAAGGAACCCGAGAAGATAGAGCCCAGGTTGAGTGAAACGAAGAAGCTCCGAGAGGAAGATTCTGTGGCATGAGCCACTTCCTCCTCGAAAGTTTGCATGCACTCCAATTGTTCAGCAGATCCCGCGGCTGTGGAAACCGCCCAATGGGTCTCCTTGGATTTCACCGACGGGTTCCATTTTTCGAGCCTCCTCAACTTAAGGTATGCGAGATGGTCATCGAGAATGTTGGGTTGGAATGAGAGGCAAAACTCGCACGTCGTGGTGTCATGGCTGACACCCAAAGAATAAACACATGCGGCATGTGGGTCAGTGCGCGACATCTTCTGACTGCACGAACACCGGCAACATCCGGGGGAAGACTTGTCTTCCATGATTGTAGAAAAGTAATCACTAATGCGAACAAGGTGAATTTTCACAATAACTGAAGTTTCTGAAGCTAGGGCCTACAAAATGCGAGAGCACGAAGGAGGTAACCTGAATCTTCCAGCAGAAAGGAAGACCTGGTGGCATGGGGCAGAGCCGAGGGTTATACCACCCGGCTGGGTGGGAGGAGCCAGCTTGAAGACTTTCCGGCCAATTTAAAGGGAAAGGGACACTGCCAATAAGTGTGGATGAAGAACATATCCACGATGCTAGAAATGGAAATTACATACCTACCATAATTCTTGATCTTCTTGAACGAAGTCTCCATCACTCATTCACACTAATGGGACTATGCCGGAGGTGCTAGGACCCAGCAGAAGCCAAAAATCTTCAGAAGCGCCAGCGCCTAGATAGGGTTGCGAGGAGTGGCACCACAAGCTCGCCTCACGTCGTATAGGCTACTTTGGCGTTGACCCTCCAACCGCCTCAGTACCTTTTTTAACAAGGAGGTGCAGCATAAACTAACCTAGTGAAACTAACCTACATCGGACATAAGACAGTCCGAATGACCCACGTAAGAAGGGTCAACTCAACAAAATCTTCGCAACACCCAACAATGAGAGGGTGAAGACCAGAACAGGATGAGTGAGCTCGGGGGTTGGGGGGAGATTGTGGGTGGGCATGTGAATGAGTGGTGGAGACTTCATCCAAGAAGATCAAGAATTTAGGCAAGTATGTAATTTCCATATCTTCCTGGACATAAAGTCTCCACCACTCATTCACACTAATGGGAGAGTACTGAGCTAGAATAATCCCCCGAGATGGGTGGCAGGAGAGAGGAGCTCACTTTAGGACAGAAGTCCATTAAGGATTGCCCTGCCAAAAGACTGATGCAGCCTGGCATGGACATCCAAAGCGTAGTGCTTTACGAAAGTGTGCATGGAGCTCCAAGTGGCTACACTGCAGATGTCCACAATGGGCACGTTCCGGATTTCTGCCAGAGATGCCAAAACTGTTCTAGCAGAATGAACGCATACTCTGCCTTCCAGCTTCACCTGTGCCATGGAGTAGCATTGGCGAAGGCATGCCACTAGCCATGTTGAAATGCATCTGATAGCAACAGACTGATCCAGCCGGGCCGTGCTGAAGGAGACAAACAACTGTTTTGATGTGTGGATTTCTTTAGTTCTGTCTAAGTAGAATGCCAAAGCTCTCTTCACATCCAGAGAATGCAAGGTACGTTCCCCCTTACTGTGGAAGTTCACGAAGTATGTTGGAAGGACCGAGGGCTGATTCAGATGAAATTCTGAGACAACCTTGGGTAGAAACTTAGGGTGGGTCCTAAGAACCACCTTGTCTTTGTGAAATACAGTATACGTAGGGTCTGTGACTAGAGTATGTATTTCAGATACTCCGAGAGCACAAGTGATGGCTACAAGGAAGGTGGTCTTCCAAGTCAGAAACTTCAGCTCACAAGTAGCTAGGGGCTCAAAAGGTTTACAGGTGAACATGTCTAGCACAAGGTTAATGTCCCAGGCAGCTACCAGTCATCTGACCTGTGATCTACTATTCAGAATGCACTTAAGAAACCTCTTGACCACAGGTAGCTGAGGCAGAAACACGGACTGTATGGGCTCATGGTACGCTGAGATCACACAAAGGTGAACCAGTGGCTCAGGAGGTAGCACACTCACCTCTGAGGCCGGGAGATCAGAAGGCTGTGGGTTCTATCCCTACACCAGGCACTTGGGTTAATATCCCAATACTGACACTGAGGGGGGTGCTGTACTCCGTAGGTGCCGTCTTTCAGATGAGACATTAAACTGAGGTCCCATCTGCCTGTTCTGGTGGTAGTTCAGGTGGACGTTAAAGATCCCAAGGCACTTCTTGAAAAAGAGTAGGGGAATTTCCCCAGTGCCTGCCAAATTAACCCCATTCACTAAAAATACCACCAACAGCTTAATCTGGTTAAAAGTCAGTTGGCATTCATCTGTATCCCCCGGGTCATGCCTGAAAATAGGCAGAGTTTGTCTAGTGCACTTACCTAGTCAACAAAAACAAAACAAAAAAAAAAACTTCTCGGTTAAGTATTGCAGGCCTGTATTCGAGAGATCTAGAAGATACTCTAGGACCTTGTTTGGTGGGCAAGAAAATGGATTTGAGGAGGATTTTGCACACCGGATGGAGAACCACTTCCACTTAGCCATGTAAGTTTTTCAGGTAGCTGGCTTGCATGCAGCTAATAGAATATCTGAGACCTTACATGAAATGTTAAACCTGTTCACCTCTATTTCTTCAGGAGTCAGGAATTGAGATGAAGGGACTTCAGGTTGGAATGGACCACAGGGCCCTGGGTCAGCAGGTTCGTAAGAAGTGGAAGCTGTCTCTGAGAAGTTTCCGATAATCTGTTGATTAATGGAATCCAGATCTGACGAGGCAAGAATGGGGTGAGGATGATCATTCTGCACCCCCCCCATGCCTTCAGTTTGAGCAGCACCCTCTGAACTAGGGGAACAGGAGGAAATGCGTACAGAAAGTGTCTTGCCCACTGCAGTCTGAATGCATCCTGACAAAAAACGCCAAGTCCTGGATTTCTGGAACAGAAGAAAGGCAGTTTTGCATTGAGTGGTGATGCAAAAAGTCCAGGTCTGGAGTTCCCCACTCTTCGAATAGTGATTGCATGACATTTGTGTCGAGAGACCATTTGTGAGGGTCTGTCTCCGTTCTGCTGAGACGATTGGCCAGATCATTCTGTACTCCCGGCAGATAGACCACCTGGATCAGTGCTTTGTGCTCCAGACACCATTCCCATACCTCACCACTTCCTGCATAAGGGTTAAGAGTGTGCTCTGTCCTGCTTGTTGATGTAGTACACCACTGCTTTGTTGTCCATTTGAAGGAGAATGATCTTGTGACAGAGTATGTCCTTCAAGGCTCAGATTGTGTACAGGACAGCTCTCATTTCTAGAATATTTATGTGAAGCTGAGACTTGTCCTGACTCCATTGACCCTGGGTGTGGAGATCCTGGCAATGAGCTCCCCATCCCAGTAAGGACACATCCATAGTGATGGCGATCTGGGATTCCAGAGAGGCGAAGGGATAACCTTGCAGAAGGTTGTCCTCCTGAGTCCACCAGGTGAGTGACCATTTCAGAGGCTCCGTCACCTTGATGTAGAAGGACTGTGGGTGCGTGGTCAGTGACCACTGAGTACTGAGCATCCACTGAGTAGTCCTAATGTGAAGACGAGCCAGAGGCACCGTGAAAACTGAGGATGCCATAAGACCCAGCATCTGCTGCATCGAGAGAGCTCGAATCGAGTCATTCTCGCTGATGAAGTGGGCCATCTGAAGGACGTCATTCCGTCTGTCCTCCGGAAGAAGGCTTTTCTTGAAAGGTATCTAGAAGGGCTCCTATGAAGAGGAGCCATTGGGAGGGCTGTAGCTGTGACTTTCCCAAATTTAGCAGGACTCCCATGGACATAAGAAATTTTGAAGCCGTAGCTATGGCTTCCTGAGTCTCTTGTCTGGAGGGACTTGCTAGAAGCCAATCATCCAGAAACAGGAATACCTGAATTCTGAGCTTCCTGAGATGCACTGTGAGAACTGCAAAACACTTTGTAAAGACTCGTGGCACCGAGGATAGCCCAAAGGGCAGGACTCTGAACTGGTAGTGTTGACCTAATGCCACAAATCTGAGGTATTTGTGGTGGTTTGGGTGTATGAGAACGTGCTGATAGATGTCCTGCATATCCACGGAGGCTAGCCAGTCGTTTTGATGAATCAGGGTAGGCGTGCAGAGTAATATCATCTTGAACTTTTTCTTATAAAGGAGTTTGTTTAACTTCCTGAGATCGAGAACTGGGTGCATGCCGCCTGTTTTCTTTGGAACCAGGAAATAATGGGAGTAGAAACCTGTGTTCCACTGATCCAACGGGACCACTTCTACTGCCCTGTTGTTTAGAATGCCTTGAATCTCAGAAGCATGAAGGTCTCACTGAGAGACAGACAGCTTGGGCTGTCACTTGGGTGGGTGATCAGAGGGTTTCTGAAAGATTTAGAAATACCCTCGCGGATTATCCTGAGTACCCACTTGTCTGATGTGACTGACTTCCACTGGTGGTAAAACTGAGTCAGATGCCCTCCTACTGTCGAGGAAGAGTCCCCCTCAGACAGCTGAGGTGAGACTTGAGCCGAAGTCTCAGAGGGTGGCACTAGGCGCTTTGGGGTTCTGTGCCTTCTGCTGCATTTTCTTTTGTGGCTGAGGGGTTTAGTTTCTGTTGAAACCCCCTCTGCCCTTCCCTTACCACGAAAGAACTGACAGTTGTGAAACTGACACCGATTCCCGCCTCTTTGAGGGGCTGTGGATGGCATTCTGGCTGTTTTGATAGCCATTCTAGTTTTCTGTGTGGCCTCTAGCGCCTGCTTGATCTGAGGACCAAACAGGTACATACCGTCAAAGGGCAAAGCCATAACTCTCTGCTGGGCATCATTTGTGAATCCTGACGTGCACAACCAAGAGTGGCGTCAGGTGCATATACCAGCCACTGCTGCTCTGGAGGCGGTGTCAAAGGCATCCATGGCAGCTTTGAGCTGCTGGTTATTACATTCAATACCTCTAGTAATGGTTTGAAGAAGCTCTGAGTTAACTTTTGAATCTGGGAGAGCTTCTACTGTAGTCTTGAGCAAATGCCAGAGTGTATACTCATACTGAGAGAAGTAGCCCTGGTAGCTGGCAGTGCACATGCCCAGGGTGGATGCAGCAAAAACTCGCTTTCCCAAAGTGTCAATTTTGTGAGATTCTTTGTTTATCGGACGTGCCGTAGATTCTTGTGGAAGAACTGCCTTGTCATTCTCTGGTAGGACAACTATGGCATCAGCAAAGGCTTGTGAGGCCAGAATGGGATGATCCTTGGAAGGGGCATATTTCCTGTCTATGGACTTAGCCACAGAGGGAATACACATTGGATTATCCCACACTATTTGAGAGAGAGTCTCCAAAGAGGGTTGCACAGGGGGAGTCAATTCCACAGGAATGTCCAGAACGTGCAGTTACTGCAGACGCAGCAATTTCCCAGGATCGATCTCCGACGTCTAGAGAGAGAGAGTGGTATTCACTTTTCTAAGCAGAGACTTAAAGGAAAGGTCCTTGACCAGAGGCTCTGCTGTAAGAGAAGGTATATTCACCACCCCTAGTGAGGAGTCATCGTCAAAGTCGTCCTCCAATCGAAGATCAGGATCAGGCTCAATATCATCTAGTAATAGTCCTGAAGGGACAGTATAGATAGGAAAGGGAGGAGGAAAAAGAGGAGGAGGAGGAGCAGTGTGAATCAGAGTTGAAAACCCCGATGTCACCTGCGACACCGCAGGTGCTCCTGGCCACATAATAGAAGGTGGCAATGAGAACACAGGTGGTGCCAGCACAGGACGTGGCACTGCACCAGCACTGGAGGAATCGGCACTGGAGCCGGCAGCGCCGTACCAGAGGTTCTCAATCCCCGACTCGCTGAGGAAAGTTGAAGAAATTCAGCAGGAGATAAAGGCACCGGTGTAGACCCCTATGCCACAGATGTATGAAGGGGAAAAACACCAGAGCATTGCGTCGAAGGCACCGAAGGAGGTGCCGCACAGCTAGGAAACTCCTGCACCCTGTTCACCCCAGTGAGGCACTTCATTATTTGTTTTATTTATTTAAATCTGGTAAGAACTTAAATCTGGTAAGACCTTGGACCAAAGACCAGTTTAGAAGGGCAACCGGAGCATACAACAAATGAACAAAACATATGTGTGTGTGTGTGTGTATATATATATATATATATATAGAAAAAGAACTCTATGCGCCAAACACTGAGGCAAAGGTTACCTTAAAATCACACATGCCATACAATGCAAAGCATCATGGGCTGCATATGCAAATCACCACAGAATGTTATGCTGGTTCAACTTTAACCCAGACAGACCGTCTCAGGGTAGCTGGTTCATTCCACTGGGGTGTCAAACAGACGAGGCATACTGTTGAGCCCTGGTAGGACGAAACACGTGTCTATGTCATCTGTTAGCACTCTTTGCAAACTGTGTGAGAGGCCTTTCAGCACCATGCAATTCTGCTTAAAGTTGAACCAGCATAACATTCTGTGGTGATTTGCATATGCAGCCCATGATGCTTTGCATTGTGCGGGCATGTGTGATTTTATATTTTATATATATATAGATCAAATAAATTAAACATGTAAAATACATTTACACTAACAAATCAGTCTGGTCAGATAAGCATTTACATTGACAACTAGCAGTCAGAAAATTCTTTAAAGCATGTCTAAAACCTGACAGAGTACTACTAGTACAGGACAAAAATGAAGGTAGTGAGTTATAAATAGATGGCAATTTGTAAAATATTGATTTTTAACCAACAGAAGTCCTCATTCTGGAGACAATAAGCTGAAAATGAAAAGCTGACCGGGTAGAAGCGGTACTACAGTGTTTTATAAAGACAGAATGAGAAGAAGCAGGGCACAATCAAGGGTCACCTTTTTTGTAAGGACACCTAAATGAGGAAAGTACCTCTGTTCCAAACAGAAGCCAACCCATCTGTTTATACATGTCACAATGATGAGTACAATGTGGCAACTGTATCATAAATCTTACTACTTGATTGAGAAGGGTCCTCACTGTGGCCATCAATGCCTTCCAGTTGAATAATAAAACAGGGTGCTATAGTCGATTACCAGAAGGAGAAAACTCTGAGCCAAAAGCATCCTTGTTGAAGGGATAACTAATGAGCTGAGCCTATATAATGAACCTAGTCACTGATGGTTTACTTTTACTATATGATTTATGCATTGCTCAAAGGAGAGGGAACTGTCCCAGGTGAGGCCCAAATATTTAAATTCATTTACCTGTTTGATTTCAATCCCCTTTATGGTGCAAAAAGAAAAAAAAATTGGTTCAACAAGTAACTTCTTTCTTGGATTATAGAATACCATTAATTTAGGTTTTCTGCATTCAAAACCAATTTATTAGAAAGAAACCATTTATGCAGGTCGAAGAAATCTGGTGCCAGTTGATCCCGAATAGTGGGAAGATTAGGGCTGCCTGTGAGGATCAATGCATCATCTGCATAAAGGAACATCTTTGTGGTTTTGCATATACATGGTAATGTATTCAAAAATAAAATAAATAATAAGGGGCCCAGACTGGAACCCTGGGGGACACCCAGGAAACACCAAGGGAAACAGAGGATGGGGAAGGGGGGGTAATTGACCCTAATTTTTGTAGACTGCATTCATCCAGAAAGTTAGTTCTGATACTAGTCAACATCATCCATGGATATGCCCAAATTATAAAGGGCAGCCGGTAACAGGTGGTGATTCACAAGGTCGAAGGCCTTGGTGAGGTCCATGAAAATGGCTTCTGTAAAGTGGCCCTTATCCAGAGCCTCATGTACCACATGTGTGAACCCCACCAAGGCTGTCACCGTGCTGTGTCCAGGTCAAAAGCCATGTTGGGCTGGTGTCAGAATCTCTTGTAGTACTTGTACAGTAGGTCTCTATCACAGCATTTCTCGCTCTCCTGTCTTCCATGGTGTACATGTTCAGATCCCTTAGTCTATGTTCATAAGGCTTTGTGCAACCACTGCACCATTTTGGTTGGCCTCCTCTGGACTGTCTCCAACCTCTCCTTTCTTAGGTGCAGCCTCCAAAAATGGACACAGTACTCCAGGTGGGGTCTCACCAGTGAGCGATACAGAGGCAACACCACCTCCATCCTCCTGCTGGAGATACCCCTCCCCATGTACCCAAGCATCTCACCAGCCCTCCCCACTGCTCTGTCACACTGCCCTGCCACTTTGAGGTTGCCAGTTATGATAACTCCAAGGCCCCTTTCCTGCTTAGAGAATGTCATTACCTCTCTCCCATCTTATAGTCAGCTCCTGGATTTCCCAAGATCGTACACATTTTCTCCACCCCATCACCCTCCTGAGTATCCACCCTATTGCAGATTTTGGTGTCATCTGCCAAAAAGAATACCTTTCCTTACATGATTTCTGCAACATAGCTTATGAAGACATTGAAGAGGACCGGTCTCATACTGGGCCCTGCGGCTTCCCGCTGGTCACTTTTCTATTAGAATGAATGTCGTTATCCACCATCCTCCGTCTCTCATCCCATATACAGTTGTAACAGAAACGCTGTTACAGCAAATCCCCCACAGCGACACCAACCTGTCGACACCCGCAGCGTCGAATGGATTGTCGGAGCGATGAACAATTCATCGACTCCCAGGTTTGGCCACTCTGGTGTGGGGGGGCATAGCCCCCCCTCCCCAAGCATTAACACTGAACAGGTATCGGTGTGATCCCTGGTCGTGGTCGGGACCCGGCGGTTGGGGATGTCGGCGACAATGTGTCGCTGTGGGGGAGGTCAGCGAAATTCTTGTCGCTGCGACTCAGTGGTGCCCTCACATCCATTAACCAATTTCTAACCCAATTTACCACTTTGGATCCCACCCCAAGGCTGCCCAGTTTCTTTATCAATCTCCTGTGTAGCACAGTGGCCAAAACTCCAAATAGGCTACGCCCACTGCCCACCCTGATCTATTTCCCTGGTCACTCAGTCAAAGAAATTAACCAGATTCATCTGGCATGAATCCCCCCAAGAATCCATTCTGTCTATGATTTTGCAGCCCCTTGGATTCAAGATACTCTACCAGTCTTTCCTTTAGCAGGCTTTCCATTAATTTCCTCGCCACTGAAGTAAGACTTACAGCCTATAATTACAAGCCTCCCTGCTGTGGTTCTTATGTAGAGGGACCCCATCAGCTCTTCTCTAGTTCTCCCCAAGCCACGCCCATTCCCAGTGAAAACAAGGCCATCTGGGGTACAGCTAGCACCTCCCTGAGTTCTTTTAGTACCCTTCACTGGAATGCCCTGCCAGAGGTAATTTGATCTACCACTGCCAATACTGTGGAGGCCTTTAAGAACCTGTTAAAAACCTTTCTGTTTGCACAGGCCTCCCCAGAATAGATTAGGTTTAATATTAATTGTGTGTATTTTTATTGGGTATTTATTGCTTTTTGTGTTCTACTGTTTTACGTTTAATTGCTGTAAGGCACTCTGAACCTCTTGGAAAGGGTGCCCAACAAAATCTGAAGGGGTAGGGGTGTTGTCCGCACCTGGAGCCCTCCCTTATTTTCCAGCTACTGCACTTCCTTGAATAAATAGCAACTCAATAATTGCCGTCATGTGTGCACTGTTCTTTCTGTTATTTTCAAATGCCCACTGCAAGAGTTGCTGCGGTACCAGTGTCTGATGCCAACTCCCACTGGCAACAGCACACTGCTGAGTGTCAGCTACTGTGGCACAACCTGCCTCCTGAGATCCTTCCAAAAATGGGTCGTCTGCACAGCACTGCATCACGGTATTGCTGGGCCAGGAGGGAGATCTCTTTGTCATTTCTGAACACTGCCCTCTTTGCCCTTACAGCTTCCCTCCCCTCCTCAAACAACCATGGTTTCTTAAAGTTCTTACCCTTCCCTGCCAATCTGATGCACATAAACAATACAGTACAGTAAATATTTCAAAGCTGCTGCCTTTTTGTTTCTTACCCTCTCTCCCATTCGCCCTGGATCCCCATTGGGCCCTGATCTTCCAGAAGGACCCTGAAAAACAAAAGTTTGAAGAATGAAGCCACTGTAGCATGTTACGGAGTTGTAAATTGAACATATTAAGAAGGTTAGCAGGGTTATCCTATCCGGAATGGGCTTTGCACTTCAAACCTGGAATGTACATTGGTATTCGGACACTTCAGAAAAGGACTGCTGCACTGCTTTCTCAGTGACAGGCACTAGAATTACCTGCACAATGTAATGGATGTTACAGGAATGCCATGAATTTAGTTATCATAGGATGTCACTGATGTTCAACTGAACTGCATTTTCAGTGCAGCAAAGAAAGAAATAGCAGAAAACAAAATGTAAGGTAGTTGTGTTGGAAGCTTTAAAATTCAGAGGTACCATTTCTTCCCAGTTCAAAATTCATGGCTTTGTGCAAGACGTGAAAGTTATGTACTTACGAACCGTAACTGTTGATCTTCCAGAATATAGAATATAGGAAATAGCAAAGTATTAGCAACTTGCTAGGCACACTGGACAGACTGGGTAGGCTTGGCAGTCCTTTTCTGCCATCACATTCTATGTTTCTATATCTTCACCATCGATTACCACTGATGGGACTGGGCCGGAGGCACTAGGACTCCGTGGGAGCAAATGTTTTAGCCATGGGGCCAGCAGCAAGCAGCTCCTTGGTATGGTGCCGGCACACCCACACGTGGTCCTCCGTGCTACCCATTAATCATTGCCAGCTCCCTCCCCAACCTAAGATCTTTTCACCAGGGGAGAGAAATGAAGTGGAGAAAAAATAAGAGAGGGCTTGAGAAATGCCATAGCAAAAGACGGACAGGGAAAAGAATATAGGACAATAAAGAAACAACAAAATAAAACTCGACTATCAGCTTCTAGACAAAGAAGAAATGACACACTGAGGTGGCACAGACTGGTAGCTGGGTATGGAGCCAGAGCCTCAAAGCACCTCTAGGTAATCTGAACCCTGCTGAAAACAGAGGTATGGACAATTTTGTTTGCCCCCCAGAACGCTAAGACTTAACGAAGGGCACTGGCCCACACTGGGGTGAAGTGGGGGAGGGGGGACTCCCGATCAGAAAGGATTACATTTCAGAGGGAAAAAAAAAAAAAATGAAAAGAAAGACACTGCAGTGTACAGAATGGTGTCTAATAACAAAGTTGGAAAATGAGAGCTTAACAAGCAGGACCTTCATGAACAGATGAAATGGCCTAGTGCCAGAATGACTTTCAAAAACTGAGGGAATAGGTCCATGGGGGAGGGGGGGAGAGACAGCCAGACGAAGGGAGGAGGAGGAAGGTCAAAAGTCAAATAGACCTAGTTGGGAATTATGCTGTGTAGAGAAATAACAAGGGAACCCATGATGACTACTTTTTAAAAATGTCATAGGAACATGTGTGATAAAGGTTAAGAACTGAGTGAAATATGAGAGGGGGGAAAGGGAAGTGAAAGATTCTGGTCACAGAGGTATCCAGTCAGGAAGGTTTTATATAGATAAGGATACTGAGATCAGAAATGAAGATCTTACTGATATATAGGAAAGTGACACAGAATCTTGCAGCCCTCACCGCTGATACATTATCGGGGATGCAAAAGGAACATAAAGTCAGATTGAGGAATATTTCCTCAAGAGGTATTGGGTGGAGGGAGAGGTGTATAACTAGAATTCACCTCAGGGCAGAGGTGGGGAAGCGATGATACTGCTACTGCTGACGTTGATTATCTCTTTGGGGCTAGAACTCAGATCCAATGGATACCCTCATAAGAGACAAGGTCCAAGCCACTTAACTGGACAATGCGATCTGGAAGGGGCGCACACTAACCCTAGTCTAACAACAAGGGTTAACCTGGGAAGTACAAAGGAGTTCAGAAGATCTCTGGAGCCCTGGCTATGTAGAACACAACATGAAAGACTGTACTGCATAAGCTGGTTACGGGGGACTTCTCTATTACACAGAGCTGGGGGCCTTACTGTCACAGCTCCTGAAGGGCCTGGGAAGGGGCCGGTCCCGTATCATGATACTGAACAGTAAAAAACAGGTTAAAAGTTATGCTGGTTTAATGTTTAACTTACAACAGTTTATTGTAAAGGTTATACCCCACCTAGTGGAGGAGAAGTTAGAAGTGATCTTGTACAGAGTCAAAGCTAGCTTACAGTTGAGAGCTCTATTTTTCTTCTCGAGAGTGATGTTGTTTGAACAAAAGCACTATACTATGGGAAGGGGAAACACTACAATGATAAGAAAGAGACGGATACTGATGGTGTTATATTTTAAATACGGAAAAGAGGGTAACCCTCTAAAGCCTAGAGAGGCTAAGGGAAGTATGATTGAAAGAAAGATTATCTCAACAGGTGATACTACAAACTGGGGATATGGCCCAAGTTAACTCTAGAGTTTTATCATACAATGTTAATGGGATTAATCATCCTATAAAACGAAAACAAATACAAACATTTTTGAAAGACCAGAACTGCGAAATTAACTTTATTCAAGAAACACACTTGTCCCAAACAGAAAGTCAGAAGTTAAAGAATAAGAGATTCCCAAAGCTATTTCAAGCTTCCCTGGAGAGGGGTAGGAAAAGGGGGGTGGCCATCCTGCTGTTGGACTCTCTCTCATTTGAGGAGGAGGAGGTAGTGGCGGACGCTGGAGGCAGGTATGTACTTGTGGTGGGACGACTACAAGAGCTGACGGTCACCTTAGTGAATGTCTATGCCCTACCGGGTTCACCTATTTCTTTCTTCACAGAAATTTTTAAAATCATAACAGAAAAAGCAAAAGGGGTCCTGATAGCAGGAGGCGATTGGAACGTTACATTAAACAGAGTGTTAGACTCCACGTCCCAGATTCTGCAGCCAAACAATAGAATAGCCAAGTTAATAGGGAAATTGATGGCAGATATAGGCTTAGTGGATGCCTGGCGGGAGAAATACCTGACAGCAAAGGATTACACTTATTATTCTCCAAGGCATAAGATCTACTCGAGGCTGGACATGTTTCTCACTTTATCCAGGGATCTGTCAGTGTTCGGCTCTGTGTGGGTGGGAGTCTCTGTCCTATCGGACCATCAGCCACTAATAGCAAACCTAGATCTGCGGCTTCCGAGAAAACCATCACATTGGAGACTGAACACAAACTTACTGAGAAGTGAAGAGGTGAAAGAGGAAATCAGGAAAACAACAGAACAAATAATCCAGCTCAGTAATGACCCAGAAATTACCCCCCAAATATTGTGGGATACAGTAAAGATGACACTCAGGGGGAAATTAATTTCAATAGCAACGTATTAAAAGAGGGAAAGGGTTAAACAATTAGAAATCCTTACAAAACAACTTAAAACGCTAGAGGACCAACAGAAGTTCAGGATATGTCACAACAGAACAAAGGAGATTAAGGAGGTTAAAAATAAAATACAAACAATACAGAAAATCGAAACAGAAAAGGCCTTATATTACTTAAAGCAAAACTACTATGAGGGGGGACCCAGGGCCACTAGACTATTAGCATACTGGTTAAGGCAGAGGGCAGCCAGAGCCCACATCACAGCTATTAAACATCCAGTCATGGGGCGGATCTCACATAACTGGGACAGGGTTGTAGAGTCCATGGTGACTTATTATAAACAATTATACCAGGCACAAGAGCAACCCCACCCGGGAGAGCTGAGGCACTTTTTAGATAGGCTAAATCTGACCCAAGTATCAGAGCATCAGCGACTTGGACTAGTAGCCCCAATTTCACAGGCCGAGATAATTAGGATCATTAAAAATCTTAAAGTGGGCAAGTGTCCAGGCCCTGATGGGTTCAGTTCTGGACTATATAAAACCTTCATTACCGAAATGACACCCTTACTTAAAAAATACTTACAATCAGGTGTGCGAGAGGGAGCCAGAGTCCTACCCTCTTGGAATTACACCACCATTTCCCTGAATCCTAAAGAGAGAAAAGATCCAAAGTAATGTGCCTCATATAGACCGATATGCCTCCTAAACGTAGACTATAAAATATTCACGGCAATAACTGCGTCCAGACTCAACCCCATTCTGACAGAACTGATTCACCCAGACCAAACAGGCTTCATAGCAACCAGACAGGCCCCGGAGGGGGTTAGACGTACCATCAACATCATAGATACAGTCAATAAGAATCACATCCCCACATGCATAATGAGCCTGGATGCTGAAAAAGCATTCAATAAGGTGGGGTGGAATTTTTTGTTTACAGTTTTAGAAAAAATGGCATTTCCTGATTCTTTTACGGGCGCCATCAAGGCTCTCTACGCCACCCACAGGCATACATAAGAGTGAACGGGGGACTATCGCAGAGGTTTGACCTCGGTAGGGGCACCAGACAGAGTTGCCCACTATAACCGTTGCTGTCTGCTATATATACTGAACCCTTGGCCCGAGCTGTGAGACAAGACCCAGAGATAAGGGGGGTAATGATAGGAGAAGAGGAACATACAATGTCTATGTACTCGGATAACGTACTCCTGTATTTAACCAACCCAGACAGGGCCATCCACTGGCTGTGGACTATCCTGGACAAATTTGGCCAATACTCCAAATACTCCCTTAACAGACAGAAGACTGAGATGCTTAAATTTAACTATAACCCCTCACCTGAGGTAAAACAACTACTTCCCTTAAATTGGAATGCCTATAAAATAAGATATATTGGAGCCCAAATCCCAAAGTATCTAGTGAATCTCTATCAGTTAATTTTGATCCCCGGATAAAACAAACTCAACAAGATATACAGTACTGGAAACGATTAAACCTGCTACTGTACTCGAAAATTCAGGCAGTGACCATGACCCTGCTTTCTCGTTTTCTTTACCTATTTCAATGTCTACCAGTAAGAATCCACCACAACCAATTTCAAATATGGCAAAGTATGATCTCTAAACTTATCTGGAACAACAAGAGGCCTAGAGTTAAAATGTCAATTCTACAGTCTAGCAAGGGGGGGGGGGGAGGAGACAGGTTCTCAACCTAGAGGGTTATTACTTAGTAACCCAATTAAGATGGCCCTGCTATGGCTTACACGGGAATTTACCACCCGATGGGAAGTAATAGAGATAGTCTCCACAGAGGGAGACCCCCCCAGGAGCGCGATTAACAATGCCAGACACCCTAAGTTCAGATTTTACAAGATTATTTTTTACTGTAAGAAATACCTTATGGGCATTAAAGAGACTATGGTCAAAGCATAAATTAGCTAGTGAGATGTGGTCTATGAGATGGTTTGCCTTGGACAGAGACTTCCACCCCTCAACACAAGACCTCACATTTCGAAGATGGGAAAGACTGGGCTTGTATGCCCTGGGTCAGTTCTTAGAAGGGACACAAGTAATCGAATTTGCAAGGCTCAAAGATAAATACAATCTTAGATAGCTCACTATAGATACCTTCAAGTTATAACATACATACAGACTTTCAGGAACTCAAGATCTGACACATACCACAACAAAGTGCAAGGGAGATGGAGGCTGATGCGCTCGAGACAAAAGGGCAAATCTCAGCTTTATATAGGGCACTAAGGGACAGAGTGGGCAACCAGGCTACAAAATGCAAATAAAATGGCAGAGGAATTAGGAGAACCAATTACTGACAGAATGGGAGATTAACTATTCACAAATACAAAAGACCACATACTCACCCTTATGGAGGGAATTTGAATGGAAGATTAGAATGAGGTTCTTTATCACCCCAGTTGTTGAAAACAAATGGGACAAGAAATGTTTACCAGTATGCTGGAGAGACTGTCAGGAGGTTAAGGTGGACCAATTACATGTCTTTTGGTTGTGCCCGAAACTAGAGCAGTTCTGGAAAGAAATAATTCAACAACTGAACACCATATTTTCAATCACGGAACACATAGGCCCAAAACACCTCGTATTAGGAATCTTACCCCAGGAGGTGAAGGGAGCAGCTGATCAGGTATATCTATGGAACATACTGCTGGCAGCAGCACATAAAGCAGTCACTAGAAAATGGCTCAGCAATGACCCCCCACCTTCCAACGATGGGTGCACGTTGTCCAAGAAATCCAGACCCTGGAAGAATTGACTCATAAAATCAATCTCAGGTTACCAAAATTCGTAAGTACGTGGACACCCTGGGTTATGATACAGGGAGATGGAAACCTACATACACAGAAAACTACGATAGGACCCCGAGGGAAGACAAGGAGAATACATAAAATAAATGAAAGGAAAGATATAATCAGGGACAGGAGGATAATTGGAAGAGAAGAGAAGAGAATAGGTCTGGTACTGATTAATGAAGGGAAGAGGTGGGGAGGAATATAAAGTTGCAGTAGGATGCAAGAAACTAAAACCACTGTATAACAGAATATGTGATGAGTGTTATCGCTTATCTAATGGGGACCAGAAACTGTATATGATGAACTGATTCTCTTTCTTGTTGAAAGATATGAAAAAGTGCTTAAATATGCAAGAAACTTGAATTAAAAAAAAGCACCTCTAGGTAGACAACTAAAAGTTAGTGGAAGCATGGTAGCAGCTCTGTAGCATGTGTCAAGTTAAAAAGGGGTATACAAGAATGGGGAATCAAAAACAGTGGTTGAATTCAAGCATGCATGGGACAGTCATAAGGCAATTCTAGGGGGTGGGGGTAGAAAGAAGTAGACTGCTGATTAACTAGGATCTGCAGCTTATCCATTAGGTAGGAAATGGGCAGACTGGGTGGGCCAAGCGGTCCTTATCTGCCATCAAATTCTATGTTTCTATGTTTCTATGGGCAACGGCTCGATAGGGAGGAACTGCTCGAATTCCAGAGGCAGACCCCTGCCGACCAGTTCTAGCACCCAGCGGTCCATGGTGATAGCGGACTAGGCGGAAAAGAAGTGGCGGAGCCATCCCCCCACTGGGGGGGGGGACCCGGGGAGGAGTGGCGAGGCTGGGGGTGACATCCCTCAACCCATCACTGGGCAGACTTGGAGGAAGGGCCCGCTGAGGAACCTCCTGGACCCTTACTTACTGGAGGAGGTGGCAGACTTGGCCTTAGGACACCAAGTGTGAGCCTGCTGGCCCTGTTGCTGGTGTTGCTGGGCCAGACCTGCCAGGAGCGGAAGGGCAAAAGGGTTTACACTGCTGCTGGCGGCCTTTGTACTTCTGGGTAGACGTGACCGAGTCCAAGGTGGCGTTGGACTTCTCAGTCCTCTGGAGATGGCCTTCCTCCAGGCCCGAACAAGTCAAGTGCCCAGGAAGGAACATCTGCCAGCTTGTGCTGGGTGTCCACCGTGAAGGTGGAGATCCTCAGCCAAGCTCTGCTGTGCATGGCCATTACGGCCACTACTGACCGGCATAAGAGTCATCAATGTCCAATGAAGTTTGGGAGGTTGTTTTGCCACGCCCTTCCCTGATCCGCACCTGCTTGACCGTCATCTGAAGGTCAGCTGGGAGATGAGGAATCACCCTTATCCAGGGAACCCATAAGGGCACGCGTGAGAATGTGCCATCAGCAAGGCCGAGCTAGCCTGTCCTTGGGAGGAAGCAGCATAAACCTTCTGACCCGAGTAATCCAACTTTTGGATTCTTTATCGGGTGGTTAGTCCATGTCCCTAGCTATCCCAGAATGCTGGAAACGCTATAGTCACTAACCCCTCCGGAGGGGGTGCTCCGAAAACTGGAGAGTGAACGGTGGGGACCGGCGTGCTGCAGAGCCATCCTGGCCGGGCGTGGGACAAGATGCTGGTTGCTGCCATAACTCCAGGGCCGGGCCCACAATGGATTCGGCCACGGAAAGGCCTCCGTGGGGAATCCCCTTGGTCCAGTATCTCCGTGAGGGGATACTTAGCCCGTTCTTGAATGGGTTTGATCTGCATCCCAGTAGACTCTGAGATGAGTTGAAGCATACCCAAAAACGAGGATGGGCTCTTGTCCACCGACTGGCCCCCTGCAGATTCCAGGTCAAGTGGCCTGGAGAACAGGGAGGAGTCATCGTCAGACTCCGAGGAGTCCGCGAATAGCTACCGAGCGCCAGAGCCACCCTCCACCCTCCACCTGCTCAGGTCAACTGGGAGTGAGAGTGACCGACAACCTGTGGGGCAAGCCCTGACCCAACCGAGAATCCTTGGTTGGGGCCCCAGTCTTCGGTTGTGGAGGTGGAGGTTCCACCACAATGGGTGGAGCAGCCAGTTTTGGCCGAACAACCGGCGCTGGGGTTGGCTCCTCGACTACAACGAGGGGTTGTTTAGGCCGGTCCAGTGACAGCCACTTAATGGCCAGAGAAGGTGACGGAGTCAGCTTGTTACCGGTCAACAAAAGTTGCTGCCACATCAAGTCCTCGTAGCACTGACGTAACTTATGCCGGAGCCTATCCTCCAAGGAGGACGAAGAGGACGAGCGGCGATGCTGCTTTTCACGGTGCCGAGACACAAACCGCCAACGTCAGCGGGACCGGCTGGACCTGGAAGAGAACCGAGACCTTCGGGGTCACTGAGGGTGGGTCAGAGAGGGGACAGGGGAAACATGCCCATCCCTCGGTTCAGGGACCTTAACCGAGGACTTCAGCACAGGAGGCAGAGGCAATTCCTCAGTAATCACTGGGGGAACCGGTGAAGCAGGGTTGTCAGCATCTCCAATCGACAGACCATCTGATGGGTCGAGAAAAATCTCGACCGCGTCGACGGGTGTCTCAGCCGGCTGACCTGAAGGGGACACCGTGAAGCCAGTGGCCGCAGCCGCAGCTGCAACCTCGACCGAAGTCGGGAGTCGACGGTCCGGTGAAGGGGATCTCTCCCACTCCCACGAACGTCAACGGTGGGACTTACCTCTTGGATCTTTCTTCTTGGACCGACTAGTATGTCCCGATGGCCCTTCTCCCTTAGTAGAAAGGGACTGACAAAGCTCCTTAAAAGGAGCCATGTAGGAGGAGCTCAAGGAGAGCGGGATAAATGCTGCGGCTGAGGAGGAAGAAGATGCGGCCTGGGCGATCAACTGCTCCAGCTGCTCCGCGGAGCCCGCCGCCGCGGACACCGCCCAACGGGCCTCCTTAGACTTCACTGGCAGGTACCATTTTTCAGGGCGCCCGAGTTGTAATCTGGCAGCGCGGTCCTCTAAAACCGAAGCTGAAAAGGACTTGCACAAGTCACAGGCCTGCGAATCGTGGCCAAGCCCCAGGCAGTAAACGCATATGGAGTGCAGATCGGTCCAGGACATCTTCTACCCACAAGGGCACCGATGGAATCCAGGAGTTGATTTGTCCATTGCAGTCGTGAGGGAAGATGAAGACCTCAGTCTTGTAAATTTTAAAATTAGTTTCGGAAAACACGAAGAGTTTGGATCCAGGCCTTAAACACAGAGCGCTAAGGAGGGAACCTAAGCTTCCAAGTGGTAAGGAAGATCTGGCGTCATGGGGCAAAGCCGAGGGTTTTACCACCTGGGTGGGTGGGAGGAGCCAGCTTGAAGACCTTCCAGCAAGATGTAAAGCGGCAAGGAACCTGCAAGATAGTGTGGATTGAACAACTTATCCACGTCCCTAGAAATGTCCCACCCATATCATCTGTAAGAGCAGAATCAGTATCTGTAGGTCAGTCACACATGAGGTTCCATGGCCCTGATGGAGTCTGCAGCACCTGAAGCCCTGAAGTGGGATAAACTTCTGCACCTGCAGACCCTGAGGGTGCATGATATTGCAAGAGGAGGTCCCTAGAAATTGCTGGAGTTGCACAGTAACACCTCCACAAGGCCCAGGATGCCTCCTCCGTGGCTCTGGGCCAAGAAGGAATGGCCGCAGTGTCCATACTGGGAATTCCTAGGCGTTCCAATGGCAGAGCTGCTGGATTGAGACTGAAGCATTTACATCAAGAATCAGTGGTACAGGGTGTACTCAGCAGAAGAGGCCAGGTGAATGGATCATTCACTGTCCTCAGAGGAGGATGGGGATGGAGACAAGGCACCACCTCCAAGCACTGGGCAGAAGGGCCCAGACTGGTCTGTCAGACTCCCTATCCCAGTCCTCTATGGCACCGACCCTTTCCAGTATTGTTCCCATATTAGCACCTGCAGGGCCTATTAATGAGGACATACCTCAAGATAATGGCAAGGATGTTCTAAAGGGGGCTGAGACTCCAGGTCTTGAGGACCTATGCCTGGGCTGCAAAACTACATAGGAGGCCATAGGAGGACCCAGCACAATCACCCAAAGGGTGTCCTCCTATATCCGAGAAGTGACCCAATTGGTGCCCTTGAGGGAAACTTCCAGATGAAGAGAACAGAGTCATCACCAGTGACAGTGTCTTCTTGTGGCTTTCAAGAGAAACCCACCTCTTGGTCATCACCCAACTCTGATTTGGTGCTGCCTCAGGCACTGTGCTCAGATCTGGCAACATCCTTAGAGCCAGGCCTTCTCTCATCACCTCAGTCGACACTGTCATGAGCACCTCACTCGGTGTCGATATCAGCATCATGCTTGGTGCCATCACCTGCCTTGTTGTCATGGATGACATTGGAGTCGGGACAATCTCTGAGCCAACATCTTTGTTTGCACCCCATTTGGAGCCAGATGGGGATGGCACCATGGCCATCACTGCCACCATGTCCCGAGTCATCCCTTCCTCTGTGTTACTAGTGACACCACGATCAGGACAGTCTCCAAATCGGCATCAGGATGGACAACAACCTTGCTGCTGGGTCCTCCTCAGACACCACAAGCAGTGTTGGATGAAGGCCGAGTCATCCTTAGTGTCACCTGTCGCACTGTCATCATGAATGGTGACAACAGCACAGGCAACAGCAGAGGATAATGTTGGGGTGTACATCGGGGTAAACCAAGCATATTCTTGGGCCTTACTACCAGAGGTGTCTGCTTCTCATGGTAGGCAGTTTGTGGGGAGTTCTCAGCCAGATGCCCAGAAGAAGCCAGCTGGCCACTAGACCCTACCACCAGAGTCTCTCACACCTCAGCACAGTGATGTTGGGGAGAACTCTATACTTACATGGAACCAGAGGTCCCAGGAGGAAGACCAAGGGAAAGGTCTAGAGACTTTACCTTGGACACATGTATGTGATGCCCTGCCTCTGATGGTGGGTATCAGCCAACCCCCATTCAATGCACAGTTCTCAAGTATGTCAGTCCATGGAGAAGCAGGCATCACAGGTATTCATGTTGTGCTGTGGTCCAAGGCAGGCAGCACAGGTCTGATGCCAGTCTGATGTAGCCATCTTGTTCTCCACGAGCAATGATGTATGATGGGTGACTGTTGGACTTTCTCCTTGACACTGCCCCTTCTAACTTTCTTTTGGTATTGTGTGGAAAAAGAAATAAACAAAACGACACCTCATGTACTGAAAATATACCGTGATACAGTGAAAAAGTAATTCAGCAATGATGAGGCAAACTGAGGAGCACTGTCATGGTGTGCCCTCGATAGTGGAAAGACAGAAATGAAAATTACATATCTACCATAATTCTTGATCTTTCTGTGTATCTTCACCATTCATCACTAGTGGGTATAGCCCTCTGGAGCTAGGACCCCATGGGAACTTTTTCCTATGGGTGGAGTCGATGCAGGGACGGTGCCACCCTCGAGGCCAAGGTACTACGTGGTGCTCATGGGTTGGCCGTTAACTGTCATCGACTCCACCCCAACCTCAGTTCTGAGACACCAAAGAGAGAGGAAGAAAGGGGTGGAGGGGTGGGCAAGAGAGCTCAAGGGATAGATAAAAGGAAAGGATATAAAAACCAAAGGAGAAATAAACGACAGAGAGGACAGAATAAGAAAATAACTAAAATTAGGCATGGGAGGGTCCCCAATCTCTGGAAAAGAGGAGGGATGGGAGGAGAAGGAAGAGAAAATCAATTGGGTGAAGGAGGACTCTGCTCCTGACCTTACGGACCTGGATCCCAATTCTCAAGGGGTTGAAGAGAGCACAAGATCTCTTGGTCCAACCAGTCTGCCCATCTAGAGAGGGGAGAAGATTTCTAAGGAGGTAAGCCTGGCTAAGGCAGCAACAAGGCTCTCAAAGGGGCCAACAACTTTAGGAAAAATAGAGTTCCAGGCAGACAAAATGCAAGCCTGGAACTGGCAGCAGCAAGGCTCTCACAGAGCCAGCAGCTTTAGAAAAATAGAGCTCCAGGTAGTCAAAAGCATGTCCTCCACCTTGCCCAAAACAAAAGGGAGAACTCCAAAGGAGAAAACCCTAAAATATAAAAAGGGATTAGACCCAAGGGACATTTGAAAACAAGAACACTAGGGGTCTGGGGGAGAAAGAAGAGATTGCTCCCCCCCTCCACTCAAGACCCCAAACAAGGAAAATCTCCTTCCTGCGTGTCTCCAGCGTCTCCTTCATCCTGGCCGCAAGGAAAGGAGAGAGGGGAGAGCTGAAACAACAGGGAGACACACAGGGAAGGGGGAAGCCCAGAGATTAAGGCCCGAGGGGGAAGGTAGGCGGGTTAGTGATGAATGATGAAGATACACAGAAAGATCAAGAATTATGGTAAGTATGTAATTTTCATATCTTATCTGTGTCAGTCTTCACCATTCATCACTAGTGGTAATAACGAGCCCCCCAAAGAGGGCTCAATAGTCCCTAAGGACTAAGTCCCTTAGCCTCCAGTGGGGAGACACTGGAGGAGAACCCTACAGGTCTGGAGGCCGAGACAGGTCCAGGTGAGATGGAGAACTCCCAGTGGGAGAGGGAAGGCGCCCCGAAAGTTGCCGCCTTACCCTACGGGAGAAAGGGTGGGTTTTCTAGAAGGCAGAGGAAATCACCCTTCGCCGGGCCTAGGGTGACAACTGGGATAGGTGAAGCCTAGTGCAGATCACTGTCCCTACAATTCTGGAGGCTACCTCGCTGGCATTGTAAGATATCCTTGCTAGGTGCCTTGCTAGCTCCAGGCCCTAAGCAGAGAGGGCGAAGGCCTGCCTGGTTTCCTCCATGTCAGGCATTGAGGCTAGGTGTTGTCCTAGCCTGGACCACAAGAACCTATCATAGGAAGCACAGTGGGCCTGATGCGAAGCTATGGAAAGAAGAAGCCGTGCCAAGTAGAAGGTCCGTCTCCCCCAGAAATCAAAATCCACTGAGTCTGAGTGTCGGTCACGGTGTGGGATGCGAAGCCCAGAAGGAGTGTCCAGGCGCATCAGACCTGAAGAAGGGTGAGGCATCATACCTGGAGACTCCGGGGGAGTGTAATACCGCTGGCGCAGGTCCCTTGGGGCTGGAACAGTGGAAAATGGACGCTGCCAGAGCTGAAGTGATGCATCCCGGAAGGGGACAGGCCAGGTGGGAACCACCAGGTTGGCCGCACTGTACTCGGCAAGGAAGACGTGCATCACTTGGTCGGGATTGCCTACAGAGGAAGGGGTAAGATGAAGCTCAACCAGCATCCTCAGAGAAGCACTGATATGAAGAGGTTCAGACGCTGGGAAATGTGGACAGATGGATCATCTCCTCCAAGGAGGGGATGAGGAGGCTGACAAGTCCAGTGATTCATGGTCAGGCTGTGTGGGGGCACGGTGGAACACCTGCTTGTCCATGGCCCTGAGGTGGGTGGGGAAATGTGCAGCTGAAGCCCTGAATTGTTCCTAGGTAAGAGGTCCCCTAGGACCAGGAATATCTGGGAGAGAAGGAGATGGAGACAGAGGCATGGGGGCCAAGCTCCTAGCAGAAGGAGAACGGCCTCTGCCAGGGCAGGAGGTCCTAGCTGTGGCTCCCAACTGGGAGGGAGACCCCGGGGTGCCAGCAGATAACAACTGTTCAACTAGGTTAGAACGGTTAGAGCTGTGCCTGTGGGAAGAAATCCCCCGTGAGGTGACCGGGACCGTTTGAGCCCAAAAGGATGGCCCCTGACCTCCAAAGTAGAGACCCTCTCGAGAAGTGATTAGAGAAAGGGCAAGGATCTGTGCTACGGCTCCTCCCAGAATCCTGGGCGGGTCCCAGGGGAGAGCTGCTGCACCAAACCCCCTACCCCTCGACCCTTCAGATTCCAAAAGAGCCCTCTTCCTCATTGCCACTAGCCTAGGCAACTGGCAACCCCTGGCAGACTCCGAAGAATCTACCCAGAGCACAGTACCCTCCCCCTCCTGGGGTGCTCTGGACTGTCCCAAGGGTGGACTGTCCAGGCACACCAAGGAAGGGGGTGTCCCAGCTGGAGGAGCAGATGAACCAGTGACTCTGGGCTGCACAGCAGAGGCCACCTGGATCCTCGACGGCTGGTCAGTCCCACAGACCCCAGAATCAGCCAGAATCGTCCTACCTACAGAGGGAGACCTAATGGGGGCTGAGGTGCTGAATCTAGGAGGATCAGAGGATTCTAAAGAGTCCGAGGGCCAATCCAGATTGGACCCAAGTCACCCTCAAGGAGATGGACAGAGAGGTCCGATGCCAGGTCACTCCTCGATCCCACGCCAGTTCCTGGACCATGAGCGGCCACCCTCAGCTCTGGCACTCACGAGCAGCACCAGAGCCAAGCACGGCACTGCACCTGGTGCCGCAAACCTCCTCGGCACCGGAGCTGAAATGGCACACTCCCCACCCCACCCCTGCTCCATGAAGGGCACTGAGTCGAGCTAACCCCACTCCTGGCGCCACTGAATGGCACCGGAGCAGAGGCAGTGCCAACACCAGCCCGGCACCACACATAACACTGAGACCAGAACAGTCCCAAAACTAGAATCCATACCCTCACAGCACCACCCCATTCCCGAACCACCAGCGGCTGGGAGGCGAGCGATAGGCGCCGAGGATAGCCAGTATAGCGGCACTGGAGCCAAGACGCGACACCGACAGGCGATGTCAAGGATGGTGTTGGCTCAGCCCGCAGGCTGCGCACACCGGGAGCCTTTGCTTCCAAAGAGGCAACTGTAAAGCGTGCCTCCCACCCGACCCCCAAGACAGCAGTACTGGGCCTCCTGCACCATGGAAGAAGCCCCCATTGCGGCAAGGCTGGAAATGGCAGAGCCCCTCCTCCATGGGCAGTACAGGACTGGGAGGGACCTGGAGGAAAGGTCAAGAGTCCTAACCCTGACCCGCCGTGTGCGAACCCGCCCCTCGAAAGTCGGCTGAGCATGTCTGACTTTAAACGTGCACAACTCAAGAACTTGGTGGTCCATAGGGAAGCAAGCATCGCAGTTGTCCATGTGATTGGCCAGGGGTCGAGGAAGGAAAGACAGCGCTCATGCTGGTCCATGACGGAATAAAGGTGGCCACAGGGACACCGACGCATAGGTGGCTGCCCCACCTTTGATGACTTTGCCCCTGGATGAGACATGACTGAGCGGAAAAGTAAATAAACACAGTACTCAACGTCACTTTAGAAAGAAAAGGAACAGTCTTACCGGCAGCAAGAAGCAGCATCGAGCAGGGTGAAACAGAACCGAGATAATAACCCAAGTGAACTAGGCCATGAGTACATGCAGTTTTGCTAGTAGTCTCCTCACGAGGTCCTCACTCGACAACGGGAGAAGAACTGAGGTTGAGCGGAGTCGACAACAGTTAACGGCCAACCTGGGAGCACCACGTAGTACGTCGGCCTCAAGGGCGGTGCCGTCCCTGCATTGACTCCACCCACAGAAGAAAAAAAGTCTCCCGTGGGGTACTAGCTCTGGCGGGCTGTACTCACTAGTAATGAATGGTGAAGACTGACACAGATAAGGTCTGAGGTTGGTGAGGGAACCAGCAATGGTTATTGGCTAATGTGCGGCACCACATAGTGGTGTGCAGGTACAGTGGCCAATAGACACTGCCGGCTGCCAGACAAAGCTTTGCTCCCTATGCAACTGAAACAAAAAACATTGTGCTCTAGTAGATCCAGGGGTGTAGGACCAGAGATGGCTATTGCCTGCTAAAACACAGGAAAAAGATGGTCAGAGAAAAGGTTTTTCCTCCCAGGTGACTGTCAGTGTTGGAGAGTGGTGTACTAGTTTCATTAGACAATAAAATGTCATGCTAAGCATATTTAAGTTTAGTTTTTTCACTCACTGATGCTCATTACTCACAAGGGAGTGTGGCACCGTCTTTTTTTAAAGCTTTGCTCCTGCAGGGTCCTAATGCCTCTGCTCAGACCCATAAATAGGAATCTGTGATGAAGACTTATTCTTGGAAGATCTAAAACATTTCGAGTGTAACTATTCACCTCAGTGACACATTATAATGAACAGAAAGGAGGCTTAGCCCATGGGTTCACTGAACTGAATAAATGAAAAGATTCCTCATAACTCAGCTGTGGGAACAGCCACTAAACTTGAATATGAGAACCACAATAGTGGCTCATCACCAGAGCCACTGATGTATGGTACTTAAAGTAACAAGGTTACATTTTAAATTTAAAATTCCAGGATTACTCTGGTAAATAACTAGTCGAATTTACAGATTTTACCAGGATTCTACTGTCAGACTTTTATTATATGTATATATTTTCAGAATAACAGAAGGCTAAGTACTGTATACATCAGATTAAATAAAGTTAACGCATTCAGATCTTGATACGCACAGCAAGGGGTTCACTCCCTACAAAGCAATTACCCTTACAAATGAAGGGCAAACTGTGGGAGCAGGCAGTTAGGAGGAGCGACAGGAGTGCTGCTGGACCAATGGCCTGCCCCATTTGGGTCCTAACTAGAAGTGACGGGATGCACTACCAGACAGCTAGTAGACAGCCCACAAATTTACAAGTAAACAGTACTGGACGCATACAAACTGTAAACATTTTAATGGGCCTTTACTTTATTAAACATTAGTACAGTGTAACTCGCTCATAATGGACTAGACTGTGTAGGTGATTTTCATCCATTATAGTGGGTGGGAGTTGAATCATTCTGATCTGATTGAATGTCCAGTGTAGTTCTCTGTGGATGTAACAATGATGCTGTAACGTATTCCCCTGATCCCGCTCACACAAGCATTTACAGGCATGTACATTCTGTGTAGCACACCCCAACCCCCACCCCCCAGGCATGCCACATCATTCACAAGGAAGCAAAAAGGCCAGTGAGTCAGAGAATCAGAGAATCAAAACAGCATTTGGCTCTGGAACAAACACAGAAAACTGATACAACCCCCCAGGTAACCAAAACCCTAAACTGGAGCTGGTGTTCCAGAATGAGTACAAATGGACAAAACAGAGCACGTTAAAAAAAAGATCTTGCAGTCCAGACTCAGGTAGCATTAGTTTTCAAGGAGAGGCCAATCATTTGACAGCATCTTCATTAAAACATAAAAATGAACCATGATCCCAGTGTACCAGGGATGCTGTTATCACCTTCGAGCTGTGAGAATGGTGATGCATACGAGGTAGGGTGGGAGGGGCTGTTTAGTGCCCCCGTGAGAAGGCCTATCAGCTGATTTGGGATATCTGACAGATGATGATTAATATCCTCCAGCATCTACTATAGATGGACAACCTAATCTAGAATAAGCTGCAAAATTAACATTAGCTGCAATTAAAATGGCTTTTGGAAATAAAAATGTCCATTTAAAGCTGGCATCTGCGATAAGGGTGTCTGTACTACGTGGCAGCACTGTATTTAGATAATTTGTTCCTTATTTTACAGCACTTGAACTGATCTACATTCATTTTCTGAGTAACTTTGGTAAGAATACAGTTTCACTGACATTTATTTTTTCAAAAACAGAATTGCTTTGGCGTTGACTCCTCAAACCCTGTCTTTGCCACTGACCTTGCAAGGGCTTCAAATATAGAAACACACTGGACTCCATGGGTCTCCTTGGAGCAGAAATTACAACACTAACATTCCATTTAATTGATTCCATTAGTCCTTACCGGCTCCCTGGGGCCCATCGTGGCCTTGGTCTCCTCTTGCACCTGGGAATCCCTACATTCAAAAGAATAAATAAATAACAAATGAATGAATGATATATGCTGATGATACCCTGATTTATTTATCTGACCCAGTCACATCTATAAAAGCCTGTATGTCTTTAATAGAAAAATTTGGTAAAGCTTCAGAATATAAAAACAATAGAACAAAAATGAAGGCCATTCATTTAAATTTGGTAGACAATACACATGTTCCTTTAGAAATACAACCAGTTATATCTGACAAATTTCAATATTTGGATGTTAACATCAGGAAAGATTTTTCCCTTCTTTATGAAAACATTTTTATTCCACTTTTTAAATCAATTTGGAAAGATCTCAACAAATGGCTCAAACTCCCGTTAACATTAATTGGCAGATGTAATGTAATTAAAATTAATGTCCTTCAACATCTTTTTTTTTTTTAATTTGCCCGGGCCTCAGCCTTTCTTCAAAGGGGGCCTTGTACCCTCCCCGACTCCTTCAGCCGGGCCCCGATGTACCAGGATCCCAGCTTCATAGTGCTTGGTGACCGGGGGTGTTTTGTATTTTACCCCAATTTTTTGTCCCCATCCCGAGGGTGACAGGGTGGAGGACATACGTCCAGATGTACGGTGTACATATGCATGCCACAGTCAAGCACCCAGCAGCACCCTCCCTCCCTGACTCCGTAGAACCATGCGCCCTACCGACAGTGCTTCCACCAGCGATAGTGCTACAGGTGCATCTACTACCCGATAACCTACCCCACCCTGGAGGAGGACAGTATCTGTTGGGATGCTTAATCCTCCTCACCCCAGCAGACCCCAACGACCCTGGCTTGTTCCTGAACCTAGGTCGCCGTCATAGCGCGAGGTGTGGTGTCCAGCGCCACAACCCTCAGCACCACCATGCCAGCCCAACATCTTTTTTTATTTCAGTCACTACCTATGGGTTCCAGAAATTTGGATCTGGATAAAGTTCTGACTAGTTTTCTTTGGAAGTAAAAAAAAAAGCCTGACTGAGGCTTTAGAAACATTTAGATTTACCTCCTCTTTGGGTGGGTTAGCTTTACCTAATTTTAAATACTATTACTTGTCAGCCCAACTATCCCAAATCCAAGACTGGCTCTCTGGAGAGCCATCTTTCAATAGGAAAATTAAGCAAGTTTTCCATAATTACCTAGCCCAAAGCATACTTTGAACTCCAGATATTATCTAGACAAGAAAAGGAACCATCCAAAGCTCATAGCTACATCCACAACTGAAAACGGCATTTAAAGGAATTAATTGACAGGAAATCCCATTATCAGGAGACACCCCAATATACTGTCACTTTGATTTCCTTCCCTCTGTGACTGACCAGGGCTTCAGGGCCTTGGAACATTTAGGTATCCAGAGGCTTTTTTGACTTATCTGACAATAAAACTCTGATGACATTTGAACAAATAACGCACTAAATTTAATATTTCAAATTCTCATTGTTTAGATATTTAAAGCTCAGAGACTATATAAATAACACTAACATCTCTTTGGTCTCCTCCCCAATTCTTGATATATTTATGGCAGAAGACCTTGATGTTAAACCACTGTCTGCCCTTTATTCTTTATTACAAAAACAGAATTCATGCAGTCTTTACCACCTTAGGTCAGGGCAGCAATACTTGGGAATTCAATTAGTGACAAAATTGGGCAGGAATTCTGACTACCATTTGAAAGCCACTCTTCAAACTGCAACAAATTCAATTCAATATAATGCAAAGGGCTTACCTAACTCTGTCTAGACTCCACAAATTTAACCCTAACCTAAATGAAAACTGTCCAGGGTATTTCAATAATTCAGGTACCTTTATACACAATGGCCCAGATATTCAAAGATTGCGCATGGGCGCCCAACACTGATGCGCCATGCACAAAGCCACTGATGCGCCCGGGCGCGATATTCAAAAGGGAAAAGTGTGCCTGCACAAATCCCGATGCGCCGGGGCGCATCAGTAATGTATGCAGGCACAGGTGGGGGGGGGGCGTGCCCATACATAAACTGCACAGCCTGATATTCAGCCCGGGCCGTGCAGAGTTATGCAGGCGTAACCCCTACCTGCTCCTGCACAAAGTTACGCTGGAAAAAAAAGGAGCAAGTCGAGGGCCACCCACAGGTGAGCTGCCACACTGCAGGGCGCAATACAGCAGCTGCCACCTGTGGGTGGCCCTGAACTTGTTCCCGCCGCAGCTGGCGGCGGCCCCCATGCCCGATCGTGGGCTGAAGTGTCACCCGCGAGCCTGATCGCGGGCAGAACAGTATTCTGTCCCCCAGCAGCGATCGCGGGCATAACAGTATTCCCCAGCAGCCCGATCGCGGGCATAATGTCGCCAACCCCAGCAGCCCGATCGCGGGCATAATGTTAATCTTCCCCCACCCCGAGTAGCCTGATCACGGGCATAATGTTAATCTTCCCCACCCTCCGAGTAGCCCGATCATGGGCATAATGTTAATCCCCAGTAGCCCGATCGCGGGAGGCATCCTCACCCCCCGTCCAGAATCCCTGGTGATCTAGTGGCCCCACCCCTCCATGCAGGCCACCACCCTCCCCCGTCAGCTGGCAGGCAGCACCCACCCGCCTGCTGCCCGCCCGTCCCGCCGACTGACAGCTCGGTGAGGCTGCCGCCCATTGTTCGAGGCAGAGCCAATGGACGTGCAACCATACCGTCTAAGTCAGTCAGATATGTGAATGAAAATTCATTCACATATCCGACTGACTTGTACGGTATGGGTTGAACAACCATTGGCTCATGCTCTGAACCAATGGGCGCAGCCCTACCGAGCTGTCAGTCGGCGGGCGCAAGCGTGGTGCTGCCGCCGCCGGCTGATGGTGGGGGCGGTGGGGGGGCTCCGTGGGCAGGAGGGGCCACTAGATCACCAGGGATCTGGACGACGGAGTGAGGATGCCGCTTCGTGATCGGGCTACTGGGGGATTAACATTATGCCCGCAATCGGGCTATTCAGCGGGTGGGGGAAGATTAACATTATGCCCGCGATTGGGCTGCTGGGGATGGACGGAATACTGTTCTGCCCAGCATCGGGGGAAGGCGCCGGTCCCCACGGCTGCTGCCTGGCAGGGCGCCAGGCGCAAGTCGCCGGGGATCGGCGCACCTGCATGCTAATGGCATGTAAATGGGGCCATAATCTGATGCAAATGGCCCCCGTGTGCCTTGCATAAATTATGGCCCCATTTGCATGTCACCCTTTGAATATCACAGGTGCTGTGCATGGCGCAATGGAACTTGCGCCACCGCATCTCAATGCTCCACTCTGACCACTTGCGCTGGCGCAGTTCCACTGCGCCATGCACAGTGGGTGTGGCCAGGGGGCGATGTTCAAAGAAGTTGCGCCATAGCGCAAGCTCCATTGAGCAACTATTTTGAAGCGGTGCAGGGCTTGCGCCACAAATGGCTGAGTTTGAATATCTGGGCCAATATGTTCCTAACATATAAAAACTACATTCTGAACCTCCATTTCTGAGATTCTTGGAAGAGCCACTTCAGTTAGATTGACATCAACCCTCCTCAATCCTTTGGCTAGAACCTCAGGGATTATCATTGTTCAGAAGAGCAAAAAATACTCCTTTCCCTAGGGATTTTAATGGCAAACAAAACAAATTTTACAGGTATGGAAGGATAGTTATCCCCCTTCAATAAGGGCTTGGAATAATTGTATGCTAGATCTGTATGAATTAGAAAGAATTCATTACTATTACAATGATCAGATTGATACATTTGAGGCTATCTGGAAACCTTTTAAGAAGCTTCTTCAGAATACTGTAAGCAGTTAAGACTGGATACTCTAAAACATATCACAGGCCCTCTTCCAATGTTATATCTATTTCTGTATATTTCTGGTGGTTGAAAATCTTATGGCTTGCCTCACTAATCTATAATCTGCTCTGCAAATAATAAATTATATGTAATATGGGGTGATATGTATGTGCACCCAATTTAGTACAGTTTGTATAGTTCTTTTATAATGGGATATATATTGAGTGTCTTGATTTTCTGTATGTGCCTTTGAATCATTAATAATAAAAAAATTAATGAATAAATCAGCAAATAAGCTTAAGATGTCTTCTTGTGCACTCCTTATGCTGTACTTATTTTATTTGCTGTACACAGTGTGATATGATATCCAAATATTTGGGGAATTTGCATTTTCATGCCATGGCAGTCTAAGAGCCTGGCACCGTAACGTATCATCACTCAGTAATCCTTACAGCTTGGCTATTTACCAACACACATTTTAATAAAAGTATAAAAAAATAAGTACAGTTGCCTTAACAGGCTTTGATCAGTAGTCAACACTGAATAAAAATAACGGAAGAGAGGAGCCTCCTAAGTAATGCAAAAAGAGGCTTTGTCAAAGAACACAGAAAATGAAAATTACATACCGTAATTCTTGATGATCTAAGAATATATTCACCATTGATTCACACTAATGAGTCTGAGCCTGAGGCACTAGGATGGTGCAGGAACCAGAACATTTCAAGAGGGCTGCTGCCAAGGTAAGCTGCCAGCACGTGTGGCACCGCGAGACTGTCTCCTGCTATATGGCTTACGTTGGCACCAGTCCCCCAACAACCTCGGTACCTTTTTTACTGAGAAGGTGCAACATAACCTAACTAGCCCTTATGCACTAAAGATACCCTGATGACCTGTGTAAGAAGACTCAACAAACCAGTAAATTAAAATTATGTACTCACTATAAATCTTGATCTTCTTGGACCATCTTTACCATTCATTCACACTGCTGGGTTCACGCCAGAGGCGCTGGAACCCTGTGGGAGCCAAAAATCATTAGGAGGGCCAGTGCCAACATAACTGCATGCATGTGCGGCACTGTGAGACTAGCTTCCACTACATAGCTTATCTGGGCAACAGCCCTCAACTGCCTCAGTACCTTTACCAAAGAGGTGCAGCGTAACCTAGCTAAGTAAACAACTAACCAATAAGGGCATAAGATAGCCCTTTGGACCCATGTAAGAAGGGTCAACAACAAGAAATGGAAATTACATACTTACTGTAATTATTGATCTTCTTGGACAGTCTCCATCACTCATTCACACGAGTGGGATAGCGCCGGAGTTGCTAGGACCAAGCGGAAGCCTGAAATTTTCTGAAGGATCGACGCAAAGACAAGACAACACATACGCAGTACCGCGAGAATAGCTCGCGCATGTATAGGCAATCTCGGCGTCGACCCTCCAACCGCCTCAGTTCTTTTTCAACCAAGGAGGTGCAGCGTAACTAATGAGAATAACTCATCCTGAGTTTCTGGGCCTGAGGGGTCCCAGATGGCCTTTGCAAGAAAGGTCAAAGAATAATGTGCCCATAGTCTGAACCATAGGACCATAAAAAATAGGAAAGAAAATGAATGAACCCAGAGGATGGTGGGTAGGTGTGTGAATAAGTGATGGAGACTGTCCAAGAAGATTAATAATTACAGTAAGTACGTAATTTCCATATCTTCCTGGACTAAGTCTCCATCACTCGTTCACACTAGTGGGAGAGTACTGAGCTAAAACCAACAACCCTGAGTAGGATGGCAGGAGATAGGGTTCACTCAGAAAGGACAGCCAAGGACTGTCCTGCTAATAAAAAGAGCTGTCTTGTAAAGAGCATCTAGAACATAGTGCTTTCAAGATGAGCACTCGAGTTGTAACTCACCACTCTGAAGACGACTGCAATGGGCACACAACGAAAGTCTGCCAGGAAGCCCCAACCACTCTAGGAGAGTGGCAAAAACCTGGCCTCACAATCTGGTCTAGGACCAAAATTAATAGTGTCAAAGACATGTACTAATGTAACGTAAAGGGACCTCAGGAACTGAAAGAGTCAGAGGTAAAGTCTACTGGTTCAGGGTAGACTAGAAAGTGCAGATGGAAACCCCCACTATCAAGTATGGCTGACCTGTAAACAACAGGTCCAGGAGCACTTGAACCCCTTACTTGGTGAGCAAGGGGGTCCAGGTGGGGTTAGCCTATCAAGGAGAATGGTCTCCACTTAGTCACAAGAACATTCCTGATGGAAGGCCAAGCACAACTTAGTAGCCTCTTGTGGTGGTCTAGTAGAACCAGATCCTACCCACTGCATATTCCAAAAGGAATCATCCTGCCCCTGTGTGTACAACTGTAGTAGCAGTCTCTGAACTCGGGGAAGAAAGGAAAAAGTGTACAGGAGGACGTGTCCACTGCAGAAAAAAAACATTCCAACAGAAAAAAACAGGGGCTGGATTCTAAGGCAAATAGAGGCAGAGATGTGTCGGGGAGGGACACAGCAGGACCAGGTTAGGGCTAACCCATTTGTTGAAGTGACTGAAAGAGGCAGTGACTCAATGCAGTGAGGCATTACCCACTCTGGCCTTCCCGAAGGGAGTAGGAAAGGATTCTAGTTTGTTTGCTGAAAACAAACATCACAACTCCATCACGCACTTGAGAGGATAGCTTTGTGGCGACTGGCATGGACCAGTGCACAGGAACTGAAGGTGTGAATATTTGAGAAGCTACCTCAGAAAAAAGATCTACTTGACCTTCCGTCAAGGAAGAGAAAATCGCCTGTTAAGTTAAGCAAGCAAGGAAGTAGGAATCTGAGTTCCAACTCGGTGGAGAGTCGCTTCTGCTGCCGCAAGGCTCTGCTCAAGAGAAGAGACCCTGATAAAAGAGGGAATTAACAAACTGGGCAGTCACCTAGGTCTAGGAAATGTCTCTGAATGAGAGAAATCTCACTTAGAGAAAGAGATGAGCCATACCGCCTCCGGATCGGACTCCCCCTAGGGGAAGAAGAAATCAAGTACTCTTTACTGTACTCTGGAGACGAGCACCTCAGGGGCTGAGGTGGAACCTGACCAGACTTAAAAGAGGGGGGTAATCGGGTAATTTCGGCTAGGCCCTGTGCTGTGATAACATTTTTATTTTTTTTTAGTCCGAGCCTAACAAGGCCTTCAGGCTGCTATTTTGCAAGGATTGTCTTGATACAAAATAACAAAGATGTTCTCCATCTGAGTGCAGAAGGAGCCTGAGCGTCCATACTGAAATCAAGATCAGACTAATAATCACAGCTGGAGAGATGCTAACCACCTGTGCCGAAGGAGCCACCAAAGGGGCAATATCACAAGGGGGCTATATACCCCTATCAAAGGGGTGGAAGAGCCTGAGCGGCTCCCGACCATTAAATTAGAATGTTCCACAGAGTGTAACTGTCTTGACAATTGAAAAAGTCTAGACGCAGAAGTGTATGGTCCACGGATGCAGTGTGAAATACTATAGTGGACCCCATTACTGAGGACCTACTGAAAAGATTTTCCATCACGGACTCTGATGATAGAGAGGACATGCCCTTCAGTATATAAAATGAGTCGTCCACTGTATTGCTGACCAGAAGGACAGGGAAAGTCCCATCTAGATGCACTTCTACCCCAGAAGGACCTGCAAGAGAGGCCTAGGTCAGGTCCACTAGAAACTCCGCCATCACGAAGGATGTCGAGGAGCTTGGCACCATGCAGGGAGCCAAGAAAGTGCTGAGTAGAATGAGATTCTGCTGGCAGAGCAGTACAGCAGAGTTCCATCAGCAGAAAACCACTGGATGACACAAGATCCCACATAGACTGCCACTCACTAAGATGTGTGGAAAAAAATAATCCGCAGAACAAGAGTTCATTCTACAGAAAACATCCCGCCACAAGTTCTGTGGAAAGGAAGTCCAAAAGGGAAAAATGTGTCACTAATTCTGCCATACAGCACCCAGTAGCACCCGTGCAGTACCAGCATCACTTGTGGCACAGGAGGGCACCAAGCAGTACCTATGCCAACCTGGGCGATACCTGAGAGCACCCGCGGCAGTACCTGCAGGCACCCCCTGCACCCATGTAGCCATGGCACCCGAGGGCACCCCTGACACCCATGGTACCATGGCACCCACGGCACCATGGTATCCATGACACCCATGGCAAGAAGGGCACCCGAGAGCACAAACGGAATCCATGGGTGCCCGCGGTGGGTGCCCCCGGTGCCACCCATGAAACCTGCGGCACCCATGGGTGCTCCCGGTGCCACCCATGGCACCTGTGGGTGCAAGCGCCTCGCTGGTGCTATCGCCTCCGCCTGGTGCACGGGCACTCACCCGCGGTGCATGGTGCCACTCAGACACCCACGGCACCACTGACGGTGCCGACAACCACAACGCAGCAACAAGAGCACCCACAGCACTGCACACAGAGCAATGGCGCTAACCCACGGCACCAACCAACGCCTGGTGCCAAAAAGGAAAATGTCAATAGAATCCAGAGAAGGGGAGAAGGAAAAAGGTGGTGCCCATGCCGGCCCCTGCATGGAAAAGGGAGAGGGGGGAAGGCACGAGGGGTCGACACGATGGCAAAGGCACGAAGAGGGCACCTCACCTATCGTGATCCAATCGACCCAGCTCTGGTCCAACAGTTCCGAGGCCCGGAGGTCCCAATATCAGGAACAGAGCCAGGAAAACTAGAAAGTCAAACCCCTGCTCCAGAGGAGCGGCCCAGAGGTGAAACTGCCCTCCGGAGCTCCAACGAGGACAGAGATGGAGCTCGGAGTCGAGAATGCAGCCATTAGGAGCGGGGCTAAGAGGAACCCACCAAAGTCGGTTTAGGCCCATCGCCCCTCCCGACGAACAATCCTCGTGCAGACGTACCAACGGGCAACCTCGAGCAACACCGATTCTTCTTCCCCCAACAAGGAAGAAGAGCTCGAGGTTAAGCAGAGCCGGATCCCCGGAACTGTTAGATTTATGCTTTGGAGGACTGTCCTCCCCCCTCCCCCGAGCACAGGACTATCCGTAGTCAGACCCCCTCCCGTTAATTAAGGGCGGCGGACCGGACACAGCCCCTCTGCCATAAAAACTTTCAAACGAAGTCCTCCTACTGTCACCGCTACTGTCTAAGGACAACTCCGTTGATGGCAGGAAATAATTTTTTTTTCTTCTTCTTTATAATCTTCTTTTATTGTTCGTAAAATAAAAATTACTACTTAAAATATTAAATTAAACATTAAAGCTGCCGTCGTATAGACGAAAACTTGAGACTCCGGCAGATGAGTGACGTCGACATCAAGCGTATTCAACGGAGAGAAAAAGAACTGAGGTGGTTGGAGGGTCGACGCCGAGATGCCTACAAGGCACGAGTTAGTCTCATGGGTATCATGCGACAAGTGGTCCTGTCTCTCAAGCAAGAGACTCCTTCAGTAGTTCTTAGGTTCCCACTTGGTCCTAGCGCCCAGTGTTATCTCACTGTGGTGAATGAGTGATGGAGACTTAGTCAGGAAGATATGGAAATTACGCACTCACCGTAATTCTTGAACTTCTTGGACAAAGTCTCCACCACTCATTCACACTAATGGACTACTCCGGAGGTGCTAGGACCGAGCAGGAGCCAAAAATCTTCAGGAGGGCCAGCACCGAGGTAGCACTGCATGGAAGCAGTGCTGTGAGACTGGCTCACACCATATAGGCTACCTCAGCGTTGACCCTCCAACCGCCTCAGTACCTTTTTTACTGAGGAGGAGCAGCGTAAACTAACCTAGTGAAGCTAACCTATGTCAGACATAAGATAGTCCGAATGACCCATATAAGAAGGGTCAACACAACAGAGTCTTCAAAGCCCAGCCATCAAGGAAGTGAAGACCAAAAAGAGATAAGTGAGCTCGGGGGATGGAGGGTGGGCGTGTGAATGAGTGGTGAAGACTTTGCCCAAGGAGATCAAGAATTATGGTAAGTACGTAATTTCCATATCTTCCTGGACATAAAGTCTCCACCACTCATTCACATTAATGGAAGAGTACTAAGCTAAATAATCCCGAGAAGGGCGGCAGGACAGAGGAGCTCATTTTAGGACAGGAGTCCATTAAGGATTGTCCTGCCAAAGGATTGATGTTGTCTGGCATGGATATCCAAAGCATAGTGCTTCACAAAAGTGTGCACGGAGCTTCAAGTAGCTGCGTTGCAGATGTCTGCAATGGGCACATTTTGTATTTCTGCCAGAGATGCTACAACCAGCCTGGTAGAATGGGCGTATACCCTGCTTGCCAGCTTAACCTGTGCCATGGAACAACAGTGGCGAAGCCATGCCACTAGCCATGCCGAAATACATCTGATGGCAACAGGCCGACCAAGCTAGGCCATGCTGAATGATACAAAGAGTTGCTTTGACTTGCGGATCTCTTTAGTTCTGTCTAAGTAGAAACGCAAGGCCCTTTTAACATCCAGAGAATGTAGGGTACGCTCTCCCTCATTCTGGAAGTTCGCAAAGTAAGTCGGAAGAACCAAGGGCTTGTTCACATGGAATTCCGAGACCACTTTGGAAAGAAATATAGAGGGAGTTCTGAGAAACACCTTATCCTTGTGAAATACTGTATAAGGAGGGTCAGTGACCAGGGCATGTATTTCAGACACTCTGCGAGCAGAGGTAATGGCTACAAGGCGGTCTTCCAGGTCAGGAACTTCAGCTCACGTTGCTGGAGGCTCGAAAGGTTTATGGGTGAGCATGTCTAACACAAGTTAATATCCCAAGTGTCTACGGTCTCTCCTGACTGGTGGCCTAGTTGGAGTATACCTTTAAGGAACCTCTTAACCAGGGGTAACTGGGCTATAGACATAGTGTGTATAGGCTCGTGATAAGTTGAGATCGCACAGAATGGACTTTCATGGTGAGTACAGTAACCCTATATTAGACAGGTCTAGCAGATACTCCAGGATTTTGTTTGGTGGGCAAGAAAAAGGATCCAGGGAAAACTTTGCACACTAGATGGAGAATCGTTTCCACTTCACCATGTTAAAGTTTTTCTAGTAGTTGGCTTGCGCGCTGCTAGGAGAATGTCTGAGACTCTATGTGAGACATCAAATCTACCCACCTCTATCTCCTCAGAAGTCATGCATGGAGATGAAGGGATCTCAGGTTGGGACGGATCACTGGACCCTGGGTCAGAAGATCCATATGAAGTGGTAGTTGCCTCAGTGGAATTTCTGATAATCTGGTGACCAAAGGAAACCAAATCTGAATGGGGCGATGAGGATCATCCTGCCCCCACTGTGCCTCCAGCTTGAGCAGTACCCTCCGAACTAAGGGAACAGGAGGAAATGCATACAGAAAGAATCTTGTCCCCCACAGTCTGAATGCATCCTGACAGAAAACGCCAGGATCTGGATTTCTGAAGCAGAATAAAGGCAGTTTTGCATTGAGTGGGGACGCAAAAAGGTCAGGTCCAGTGTGCCCAACTCTTCGAAGAGCGACCACATGGCATTTACTTCGAGAGACCATTCATGATGATCTAACTCCGTTCTGCTGAGGCGATCTGCTAGATCATTCTGGACCCCTGGAAGGTAAGCTGCCTGGATCAGGGCTTCGTGCTCTAGGCACCATTCCCACACTCTCATTGCTTCCCTGCATGGGGGATAGGAGTACGCTATACCCTGTTTGTTGATGTAGTACAGCACTGCTTTGTTGTCTGTCTGAAGGAGAATTATTCTGTGACAGAGGATGTCCTTCAGGGCTCGTACAGCGTACAGGACAGATCTCATTTCCAGGACATTTATGTGGAGTTGAGATCCGTCCTAACTCCACAGACCTTGGGTGTGGAGATCTTGACAGTGAGCTCCCCATCCAAATAGAGAAGCATCTGTGGTGATGGTGATCTGTGTCTCCAGAGCAGCAAAGGTAAAACCTTTCAGGAGGTTGTCCTCCTGAGTCCACCAGGTGAGTGACCACTTTAGAGGTTACGTTACCTTGATGTGAAAGGACTGGGGATGTGTGATCGGAGACCACTGAGTACTGAGCATCCACTGAGTGGTCCTCATGTGAAGATGAGCCAAGGGCACCATGAACACTACTGATGTCATGAGACCCAGCATCCGCTGCATCAAGAGAGCTTGGACTGAGTCATTCTCTTTGATGAAGCGAGCCATCTGGAGGATTTCGTTCCTCCTGTCCTCCGGAAGGAAGGCCATTGCATTGGCGGTATCCAGGAGGGCTCCTATAAAAATGGGTTGCTGGGAGGGCTGTACCTGCGATTCTTCCAGATTCGACAGAACTCCCATAGATGTAAGGAACTTGGAAGCTGTGAACACTGCTTCCTGTGTCCCTTGACTGGGGGAGCTTGCTAGTAGCCAATCATCCAGATACAGAAAGACTTGGATTCTGAGTTTCCTTAGGTGCGCCCCGAGAACTAAGAAGCACTAGAGCATTCACCTTTATAAATAAACAATCTTTCTGTGAAGAACTAAACAGACATTATTATACTAAACACACTTCATCCCCCATTGGCTCAATATAAATCCATAGTGCACATCCAGAAATTGAAACATGTATTTTATTTCACAAAATCTAAATCTTGTCTTTGATTCTACATTTTCTGACTCACAAGGCAGATATGTCATAGTAAATATTAGGATTGAAAATAAAAAAATACACTAGTGAATATTTATGCTCCTAACAGTAACCATGCTACATTTTCACTGATTTGGCAGAGACCATCAGTAAACATGCACAGGGAGATTTGATTTAGCAGGGATGTGAACACAGTATCTGATATATTTACAGATAGCACATATGCCAGTCCAATAGATCACCAATTCTTCTAAAGTTTTGGGATCTTTTTGCAAAGACGTTGGCCTGGTGGATGTCTGGAGAGTTATGTATCCAAAGGGTGGACTACACATTTAAATCTAACAGACATGGGTCCTCCAGTAGATTGGACTGTATCTTTTTAACCAAATCTCTGATGACAGGCCTCACTACAAGTCATGTAGGCAACATAATAATATCGGATCATGCGACTGTTTCCATGAGTATTACATTAAACTACATTTCATCTTCTGAAAGAAGCTGGAAGTTCAACAGGAGCCTCTTGAACTACAGTGAATTTCCAAACTGGCTAGTGAAAGAAATTAAACTATTTTTTTTTTAAATAAATGACAATTGGGAAGTTTCTATGCCAATTTTATGAGACTCTTTTAAAGCGTACATAAGAGGTCGCATAATATCTTTTGCATTGCATAAAAAAAGGCTTAAAGAAACAGAGCTAAACAAATTAGAAAAAGAACTAAAAACTAAGGAACAACTATTTATATTCACAGGGTCCAAGAATCTTAGTCTACACAGAGATGATATTAGCACTAAATATGAAATTAACAATATATACAATCAAAAATCAGAATATGCTCTTTTCTGTTTAAAGCAGGCCTATTGGGAGGCCGTGGAAGCACAAGGGCGATTCCATATGCTCAGGAAACTATCTGAAGTCACTAAGATTACCTCAATAAAAAAAAACAGGGGAATATGGTATACATGACTAATCTAATTGTAGAATAATTCAAAATGTTCTACTCTTCTTTATATAAATCTGAGGACTGCTTTAATCAAGGTGACTAAGATTGTTTTTTTCAAAACATCAAGTTACCATCTATTTCTGAACAAGACAAAGCTAACCTAAACAAGCCGATCGCTCAAGGAGAAATAAGCAAGGCCATACTCTCCCTTCCTCCTGCTAAAGCTCCTGACAGTCTAACAAGGGAATTTGTTAAAGCTACTAACTCTTTGCTAGGCCCAGTTCTTCACAAAGTGTTCTGTGATGCAATACATACTGGATCTTTACCTCCCACAATGCGCAAAGCCTCCATTGTAGTACTACCAAAAAAGGATAAAGATCCCACTCTGTGTGAGAACTACTGTCAAGTTTCTCTCATAAATGTAGACTGTAAGTTACTGGCTAAAATTATGGCCACCAGAATAAATTTGGTAATACAAAAACTGATTCATCCTGATCAAGTTGGTTTTGTTGTAGGCGCTGCATCTCTGACCTATTTAGAAAATTATTCACATCATCCATGCGGTAACAACAATTTCCTACAACCTATTCAAAATAATAAATAAATATAATTTAGGAGACTATTTGTGCCAGTCTATCCAAGCCCTTTATTCACAAGTCTACGCTAGAATTAAAGTCAATGGCTCTTCTTTGACTACAGTCTCAATCCATAGGGGTACTAGACAAGGGTGTTCCTTTTCCCCATTATTACTTTTATTGACCTTGGAGACTCTACTAATTAAATTCCAATCCTCTACTACAATTTCTGGCATAAGAATAGGCAGAGATCAAAAGATCTCAGCCTACGTGGATGACGTCATGCTTTCCATTTCAAATCCTCAATCTTCAATACCTCATATTTTAACAATTATTGATGACTTTTCAACTATCTCAGGGTTCAAAATAAACCTTGATAAATTCAGAGGCGCTCCCATTGTTAAAGGAGACAGACAAATCAGTCTTTCCCAAACATAACATTACACTTGCTACTCAGGGCATTAAATTCTTGGGCATCATTTTAACCTCAAATATTTCTCAGATTATCTCAAGAAATCTGAATATAATTACAGAAAAATGGATCTGGATTTAGCAAGGTGGGGTCAAATGTTTTTGTCACTCGGGGCAAAATACAGGCATTCAACATGATGACTGCACCAAAAATATACTACCTTCTATAACATTTGCCTGTATACATTCCCACCTTTTTCTTCAATAAAATATATGTCCTGGTAAAGAAATTCATATGGGACAACAAACCCACAAGGATTTCTTTGGTCAAATTACAACAACAAAAATCTAAAGGTGGATTTGGCCTTCCCAATTTTAAACCTCAACACAATGCATTCATAGCTGCACAATGTACCAAATTCTTATGGCTGGAAACAGCCAAGACATTCCAGGATGGGTCCAGGTTGAAAAACTCTCCTTGGAGATAATCACCCTAGAATTACTTTATTTACAGATTCTATTAAAATTCTCAATTCAAACCCCATACTATGTCAAACTAATACTTCATGGAAATTACTGGCAGATGCTCTTGGATGGGATCATAAGTGCTCCCCTCATTGTCTTTTACAGGGCAGCCCTATCTTAAAAATAGATGGTAAGTGTATTAACTGGCCTAACTGGAAAGACAAGGGCTTTTCATTTCTTGATGATATTACAGATCCAGAAACAACTTCCCTGATGTTTTTTTCACAGTTATCATTTAAGATAAAAATTCCCAGAACTGGTTTTCATAAATATCTACAATGACGTGAAGTTCTTAGAACCCAAATTAACAATGAGGTTACATTCCCCCCATCTCAAGTGTTAGATAAAATATGCTCAACTAATAATGGGCATAAGAAATTCTACATGCTGTTGCTGGATACACAATTGGATCCCGTAATATCATTAATTGATAAATGGCAACAGGAGTTACTTATACAAATCAGCAAAATAGAATGGGATAAAATCTGGAGCATGATACTGAAAGCATGCAAGAAGCTAAATGGAGACTCACAAAAACAAGATAGTACATAGGTGGTATTATCACCATATGCAAAATGGTTAGGCTAGGCCTGTCATCAGATGATAAGTATTGGAGATGTGCACTGAGCATAAGGTACACTATCTTGTATTTTATGGCATGCCCTATGATTACGCCTTTTGGAATGGTATTTTAAAAATGTGGATAAAGTAATAAAGAGCAAAATCAAATGTTAAGCCAAACTATTTGTCCTAGGGATTTATGAGACCTTGCTAACTTAACACTTCCTCAAAACTCTGGTTGTCTGCTGCCTTTATCACAGCAAAAATGTCCTGTTAAGGTATTGGAACAGCACAATGATCCTACCAACAAGTTAATGGCTACAAGAGCTTTATACTAGAACTAGATACGAGAGAATCTCATATGTAAACAGTCAATGTATGGACACATTTACAGAAATTTGGGAACCATTTTTGAAGGCTTCAGATATATAAACCCATATTGACAAAATGCATCTGACAAGTAGTTTATCTGTCCTTAAGTTGGTATTTACATCAACCTCATTCAACAAACTGTTATAATGTTTCATGGTTTTTTCTTTCTCCCTTTTAGGTATTTACCATTTTCATTTATTTTTTCCCTTATAATACATACATAATTGAACCTATTTTAGAATACCAATAATCAAGTCTGTTATTCCTCAGGATGTTACAATAGATATAGAAATGGCATAATTTATGTTTGTTTCATTACAAATAAGTTTGTGTATATATATATATGTTTGATTAACTTGGTTGCGTTATTGTTAAAAACTTGAATTCAATAAAATTATTAAAAAAAATAGGAGCTGGGGAAGGTGGGTGGAAATCTAGACCTACTGGGGAACCTCTCTCGGAATCTGCTGTTGCAGTGAGAGTTCTTGCATTAACTGTCATATCTTACTTTGGAGTGTTCCTGCAGTAAGTCTTTTCAAACAGGACTGAATACCAAGCAGTCAAAAATAATGAATGAGTCAGAGACTAGGTTCCGGGAGGAAAGAGCACCTGTCAACTAGAAGCCTACTTAGGAAAGAAGGCCTTGCAGAATGGCGAGGCCGAAACTAGCTCTACGCCTAAATGCAATGTCCAGACTGTAATGCTTGGTTAATATATGGACAGAGAACCAAGTGGCAGCTGCACAAATATCTGCAGTGGACACATTCCTGAGAAAGGCTGTTGAAGCAGTCATGCCAGAGCGGAATGACCTTTCACCTCCCCCAGAAGGGGATTCTCGTACTTGTGGTAAATGTACGAGATACAGTTAGCCAACCACTTTAACAAACCTTGTTTGGAGATGGCCTTGCCCTGACATTTGGGAGCAAAGGTCACAAACAACTGGCCAGACCTCCGAGCCTCTTTGGTCCTGGAGATGTAACATCTCAGAATCCTGTGCACATCTAAAGTGTGGAAGAGGTATTCCCCCCCCCCGCTGGAATACTGTGGGTTAAATACCAACAATTCAACATTCTGGTTCAAAGTAAATTTCGAAACAACTTTCGGAAGGAAGGAAGGGTTAGTCCTCAGAGCCACCCGGTCTCTGTGGAAAATCAAATAAGGCTCCTCACAGACGAGAGCCTGAAGCTCTGAAATCCTTGAGCTGAAGTTAAGCGACTAAAAAGAGCATGTTACAGAATAAATAACGCTAAGTTGCAACTTACTGCCAGCTCAAAAGGGGCAAAGTAAGTTTTTCTAAAATAAAATTTAAATCCCAGGGGAACCAGATTCCAGACTGGAGGCTTAAGGTGGAGGATCCCTAAGAAAGGTTCTGGAGACCTCCAACTGAACAACCTCTGCCTGTAGATTTAGTAGAACCTTCTGCAGAATTGGAAATGGAGGAAAGCGTGCAGAAATGTCCCTGTCCAGGATAGAGACAGTGTGTCTCAGAAAACACCATGCCCAGAACGAGCAAGCAAAAGCTGGGTAGTTTTTGTTGGATGGGGACGTGAAGAGGTCTATCTTTGGTCGACCCCATTGGAGGAAGAGGTTTCCACCACATCCTGCTTTAGCTACCACTCGTGAGCCCGTGCGACGGTGCAGCTGAGACCGTCTGCCAGGACGTTGCTTACCCCTGGAAGGTGGACCGCTATCAAAGACAGGCTGTGTTGGACTGCCCAGTACCACACCTGCATCGCCGCCCTACAAAGGGGGTACGACCGGGTGCCTCCCTGCTTGTTGATGTACCAGACTGTGGCCATGTTGTTGATCTGGACCAATAATGTTCCCGGTATCAAGAGGGACTGAAATGCTTGGAGAGCATAGGACACCGCTCTCATCTTCAGAATATTGATATGTAGATGCTTCTCTAGTGGAGACCATGTCTCCTGAGTTCAATGGTCTCCCAAGTGTGCAGCCCATCCCTGGCCTGAGGCATCCGTCATCAGGGACATGGAGGGGGCTGGGGGTGGAAGGGGATTCCCAATAAAAGCTTAGAGAGATCCTGCCACCAGAGGATATCCCTCTTCAGGCTGCTGGGGACTATGACCATGTGGTCCATGTTGTCCAGACGTTGATCCCACTGGACCTGGAGGGACCACTGGGTCACCCTCATGTGCAGTCTGGCCAAAGGGACTGTGGGTATGGCGGCTGCCATTAGACCCAACAGGCAGAGGACACAGCGTGCTTTAGTCCGCCGAGAGGAGGAAACCAACACTGTTGCATCAGAATTTCTGCCCTGTTTATAGAGCAAGAAGGCCCTGCCCTGAACCATATCCAGCACTGCTCTGATCAACTGGAGCTGCTGGGAGGGTAAAAGTTGAGACTTGGGAACATTCACAGTAATGCTGAGTCTGGAGAATAGGTCCAGGGTGGAGGAAAGAGCATCCCTCAGACTGTCCTGAGATGGTGCTGACAGCAGCCAGTCATCCAGGTAAGGAACACATAAATCCTTAGGACACAAGATCGTAGCCACCACCGCTAGGCATTTGTAAAATGAAATTACGTACCTACCATAATTCTTGATCTTCTCTTATATCTTCACCATTCATTATTGCTTGGGTGCCGGAGGCACGCACCCGCCATGGGAGATTTTTTTTGGATTCAGCACCTATGGTGGCGCCCCCGAGAGCGACGCACTGCATCATGCGCGAGGGGCGGCCATTAGGTGTTGCAGACTCTTCCTCCATCTCAGTTCTGATAGACGGAGAGGCGAAATAAAAGGTAAGAAAAAAAGGGAAGGAGGCAAGGAAGCCGAAGGACAGAAAAAGGAAATGATGTAAACTGAAAAAGAAATAAGCCGAAAGAGGACAGAGAAGAAGCAGAAGAAGATGTCTGCCCTAAGGGAATGCAGGGCCTCACCCCTGGGGTGGCTCCCAAGGAGGAATAGAAAAAAGTAAGAAGGAAGGAAAGAGAGGGAAAGGGAAAAGGAGGGGGTGGTGGGAGGAGAGCTCTGCCGATTGGGAGATTGGTTAAAGGGAGATAAGCTTGGAACCAATAACAAGGGAGCAAGAAGTCCACTTTATAAAGGAGGAAAAAATTTTAACTGAACCACTTGTCCAGATAGGGCACAAGGCAGATTCTCTATGGCTCCCACCATCCCCAATCCTTTAACTCCCAGCAGAGAGCTATGAAACTGCCAAGGCAGAACATCTGTTCGAAAAGGAGCAAGCAACCAGGGAGGAGAAAACTCACTAGCACTTTGTCAAGTGCTAACACATATGTGAGTGGGAGGGGGAAGGGTTTCAGCCCTACAAGGGACAACCCTTAAATAGAAAGATTGGAACTCAATCGGACTCCCTGAAGTCAAGGCAAAGATCACCAGCTTAAGGTAAAATAGTGTCAGGACAGCTTAATTTAGAAGAACTGACATAGGGTGATAGGGACATGCCAAGGGGAGTTAGCAAAGGAAACTGAGCCATGCAAGGGAAAGTTTCCTATTGTAAAAGAAAGTGCAGCTTTGAAGGCCAAGTCACCCCACAGGGGGAGTCAGAAAGAGTCCCCTAGGACAGAAAAAGTTACTTGTTCCCCTCCAACCAGAGGGACTTTTTTTTTTTTTGGCATAAAGGCCGGGGGTGGGGTGGGGTGAACAAGTAAGGAGGAGGAGATGCCTAAGAAGGAGGCCCTTAAAGGGGGAGGAGGGCGGGTATCAGTAATGAATGGTGAAGATACAAGAGAAGATCAAGAATTACAGTAGGTACGTAATTTTCATATCGTCACCATTCATTACTGCTTGGGTGAGTACCAAGCTCCCCACCCCACTGGGGGGGGGAGAGACAATAGCATCCCTGAGGGAACAAGACCCTCAGCCTTCTGATGGTGAGGAACAGAAGGAAGAGACCCATGGCTCATTCCAAGAAAAGCCTAAGGTTGGGGAGAGCTAGGAGGTGTCCCCCGAAGATGAGGGGATGGAGGGAGCCCCTGTAAAAGTCTCATAGCCCTGGAGGAAAACAAACGGGTCCCTCGGAAGGCAGAGTGACTCACCCTACACCGGGCCAGGGGTGACACTCTAGATAGATGAAGCCATGCCGTCCGTCTCATACAGATCGCTGTCACTGCAAGCCTGGAAGCTACCTCATTGGCGTCATAAGATGCCCTTGCTTGGTGTCTTGCCAGCTCCAGGCCTATAGCAAAGAGGGCAATGGCCTGTCTAGCTTGCTCCGAATCAGGTACTGATGCTAGAAGCTGGTATAGCATCGACCATAAATGCCTGCTGTAGGCAGCATGGTATGCCTGGTGTGATGCAATGCAGAGCATCGCACGACAAGAAGAGAACACTCTTTGCCCCCACCGGTCACATTGTAGAGAATCTGAGTCCGGTGGACAGTTGTGCGCCAGGTGGCGGCGCCCGGAAGGAGTCTCTAGGAAAGCCAATCCAGAGGGTGGGTTGGAGAGAGAACCTAAGGACTTAGATGGGGCACAATACCGTCTCCTGCAGCCTGCCGGGGCTGGGCTAGGGGTGGCTGGAGACTGCCAGGAACAGATAGACGCCTCCTGGAATGGAATAGGAAAATATGGTACCACTAATGTTGGCCACTGAATTCACTAAGGAATTCTGCTGCTCCTGTTCAGTATTGTCTCGCCTAACAAAGGAGATGCTAAGATCCCTCACCATCCTCGAAAGGAATCGCTGATAATCAGTGAAGTCAGCATCGGAGGAGATATGAGCAGAGGTTCCTCTTCCTCCTCCGAGGAAGATAGAGAGCTCGAATTTCCAGAGAACTCCTGCAGTGGAGGGGATAGGCAAAACACCCGCTCATGCATACATCTAACATATGAAGAGAAGGCAGCTTTGAACGTCTCCCAAGATAACGAACCCGTAGGACCGACATGGCCTGGGGGGGGGGTGGCTGCAGAGGAATGGGAGAGGGGCACCTGCGAAGTGGCAACTGTCCTCTGCTCTGGCTCTGAAATCTGGAAAATGAAGCCCGAGCTGGCGGGGTTCCGGACAACAAATCAGGTCGCAGAACGGAACCCTGGGGATGCGAAACCTGGAAGAGCCTAGAAGGGGATACTCCCCTGTGATGAACCTGAGGCTGCATAGGTCCAGAAGGGCAGCCCACAGCAATGCCACCAGAGGGGTCCCTGGAGCCCAAGAGGGAAAGCCAGGGTCCAGCACTACGGCTCCTACCCACACCCTCAGGGGTGGCAGGCAAAGACCGACACACCTCCCCTCGGCCTTTCAACTGCTCAGACTCCAAGGACACCCTCCTCCTTGACCTCAGCGAAGGGACCTGTTGATCCGGGGTTTCCCGAGAGAACCCCCTGAAGACACGGTCACCGACCCACCTTGAGGAGGCGCAGCAGCCCCGGGAAAGTACAGTTACATAAGAACTTACCGTAACAGTAGATCTTCGAGAGGGGCTCCTGCAGCAGGCTATTACAATCAGGACTATGCCGCAGGCACGAGGACCCTCCGGTGAAACTTCTGCCAGCAATACACAGCAGGGACCGCCCCCGACACCGGCCCCGCCCCGACGTCGGTCAGGGTACAAGAGGGGGCAGACCCAGCTCCACCTCAGTTCTTTCCCGCCGCGTCCTGCACGTGAAGTCAAAGGAACAGCTTCTGCTTGCAGTTGCAGCTAAAGGTTTGATCTCCAATCAACTCTAATTCTTCAGTTTTTCTTCAATTTTCGACGGGTTTTGCTTACTCTTGGTACTTGACGTCAGTTCGCTGCCCGTCGGTTGTTTTCCCCTCTTTAGAGCGTTGTTTTCCTCGCTCTCAGCTCCGTTTTCCGAGTACAGACGTCAGCCGTTTTTCCCGGCTGAGTTTGATGTCTTCTCGGGCGTCGGCATCTCCTGAACACTTAAACAAGTGTGACTGCAGGAGGCAGATCCCAGCTAAGGACGGCCATCGGCGGTGCGTTTTTTGTCTAGGCCCGGACCACGACACCGCCAATTGTGCAGATTGCCAGGCCTTTACCAGCCGGACCCGCATCCGCCGCCTGAAGGCCCTAAAGGCCTACCTGCTGGAGCAGAAGATGGATCTGCACTCCTCGGAGGGGAAGCAAAAGGAGAAGAAGCGCCACAGCAAGGACCGTAGTCGGTCCCGTCACTGGTCACGGTCACGGTCGCGCTCGCAGTCGCGGCCTTCTCCCAAAAAGGCCCGTCCCTCGGGTTCTGGAGATCCTCCGAAGACTCCTCAGGCTAAAGCCGGCCCGTCGGGGTAGAAGCCGGCCAAGCCAAAGGTGACCCCGCTAAGGGTCATCGCTAAGCCTTAGAGGTGCCTGCTTGGCCCCACCTGCTTAAGGCACTGGCCTTGCCGCCTGCTAAAGGCGCGCCCGGAGACAGGACTCTCCGGCGCTACTCCGCCGTCCCCTACACCGGCTTTATGGGCGAAGGATACAGGAGCGCGGAGGAACCGACGCCCCCGGCCACCCAAGTCCTCCTCCCCCGGCTCTCAGCAGAGTTCTCCTTTCATTCACACTAGTGGGATAGCGCCGGAGGTGCTAGGACCAAGCGGGAGCCTAAAATTTTCAGAAGGGTCAGCGCCGAGTCAGGACCACGAGAGCGGCACCACAAGACTAGTTTGCTTCTGTAGGCTATCTCGACGTCGACCCTTCAACTGCCTCAGTACCTTTCACCAAGGAGGTGCAGCATAACTAATGAGAATAACTGATCCTGAGTTTCTGGGCCTGAGAGGGCCCAGATGGCCTTTGCAAGAAAGGTCAAAGAATAATGTCCTCACAGTCTGAACCACAGGACCATGAAGACCAGGAAAAAAAATGAGTGAACCCAGGGGATGGTGGGTGGGCATGTAAATGAGTGATGGAGACTGTCCAAGAAGATCAATAATTACGGTAAGTACGTAATTTCCGTATCTTCCTGGACTAAGTCTCCATCACTCATTCACACTAGTGGGAGAGTACCGAGCTAAAACCAACAATCCTGAGAAGAGTGGTAGGAGATAGGGTTCACTCAGAAAGGACAGCCAAAGACTGTCCTGCTAATAAAAAGAGCCGTCTTGTAAAGAGCAACAAGAACATCGTGCCTACAAGATAAGCGCTCAAGTTGTAACTCACCACTTTGCAGACGACTGCAATGGACACAAAATGAAAGTCTGCCAGGAAGCCCCAACCACTCTAGGAGAGTGGCAAGAACCTGGCCTCACAATTTGGTCTAGGACCAAAATTAATAGTGTCAAAGACATGTACTAATGTAACGTAAAGGGACCTCAGGAACTGAAAGAGTCGGAGGTAAAGTCTACTGGTTCAGGGTAGACCGGAAAGTACAGATGGAAACTCCCACTATCAAGTATGGCTGACCTGTAAACAACAGGTCCAGGAGCACTTGAACCCCTTACTTGGTGAGCAAGGGGGTCAAGGTGAGGTTAGCCCATCAAGGAGAATGGTCTTCACTTAGTCACAGGAACCTTCCTGATGGAAGGCCAGGCACGACTTAGAAGCCTCTCATGATGGTCTAGTAGAACCAGATCCTACCCACTGCATATTCCAAAGGAATCATCCTGCCCATGTGTGTACAACTGTAGCAGCAGTCTCTGAACTCAGGGAAAAAAGGAAAAAGTGTACAGAAGGAAGTGTCCACTGCGGAAAAAACATTCCGACAAAAAAAAAAAACGGGCTGATTTCTAAGGCAAACAGAGGCAGATGTGCATCAAGGAGGGACACAGCAGGACCAAGTTAGGGCTAACCCATTTGTTGAAGTGACTGAAAGAGGCAATGACTCAATGCAGTGAGGCACTACCCACTCTGGCCTCCCTGAAGGGAGTAGGAAAGGATTCTAGTTTGTTTGCTGAAAACTAAACATCATAACTCCACCACGCACTTGAAGAGGATAGCTTCGTGAGCGACTGGCATGGACCAGTGCACAGGAACTGAAGGTGTGAATATTTGAGAAGCTACCTCAGAAAAAAGACCTACTTGACCTTCCGTCAAGAAGGAGAAAATCGCCTGTTAAATTCAGCAAGCAAGGAAGTAGGAACCTGAGTTCCGACTTGGTGGTGAGTCACTTCTGCTGCTGCAAGGCTCTGCTCAAGAGAAGAAAGGCTGATAAAAAGAAAGGGGAATTAACAGACTGGGCAGTTGCCTAGGTCTAGGAAATGTCTCTGAATGAGAGAAAACTCTCTTACAGAAAAAGATGACCCATACTGCTGCCAGATCGGACTCCCCTAAGGGAAGAAGAAGTCAGGTCTCTTTACCATACTCTGGAAACAAGCACCTCCAGGGCTGAGGCAGAACCTGACCAGATCCAAAAAGGAGGCATCGGGTAATTTCGGCTGGGCCTGTGCTGTGATAAATTTTTTTTTTAGACCGAACCTAACAAAGCTCGGAGTCAAGAATGCAGCCATTAGAGCGGGCCAAGGGGAACCCACCAAAGTTGGATCAGGCCCATCGCCCTCCCGATGAACAATCCTGCAGACACTCAACGGCAACCTTGAGCGGCACCGATTCTTCTTCCCCCAATGAGGAAGAGGAGCTTCATGGTTAAGCGGAGCTGGATCCCAGAACCGCTAGATTTGTGCATCGGAGGACTGTCCCCCGAGCACAGGACTGTCAGTAGTTGGACTCCCCCTCCCCAAGGTAATTAAGGCGTGGACCGGACACAGCCCCTCTGCCATAAAAACTTTCAAACGAAGTCCTCCTACCGTCACCACTACCGTCTAAGGACGACTCCGTTGATAGCAGGAAATAATTTCTTTTTCTTCTTCTTCATAATCTTCTTCCTGTTCGTAAAATAAGAAAGTACTACTTAAAATATTAAATTAAACGTTAAAAGCTGCTGTTGTATAGACGAAAACTTAAGACTCCGGCAGACGAGCGACGCTGACATCCAAGCGCACTCGACGGCGGAAGAAAAGTAACTGGGTCAGTTGAGGGTCGAGCGAGACAGCTCACACAGGCACGAAGCTAGCCTCATGGTGCCGTGTATGCGTGGTCCTGTCTCGGTGCCAACCCTTCAGAAAATTTTAGGCTCCCGCTTGGTCCTAGCGCCTCCAGCGCTATCCCACTAGTGTGAATGAGTGATGGAGACTTAGTCCAGGAAGATCGTCCATTGCAGCTTTAACCTGTTGATTACTGGATTCGATACCCCTGGTTATGGTGTGAAGTAGCTCTGAATTCGTTTCCGACTCTGGCAGAGCTTCTACCATTTGCTTGAGCGAATGCCAAAGGACATACTCATATTGAGAAAAATAGCCCTGGTAGCTGGCAATACACATACCCAGGGTGGAGGCAGCGAAGACTCTCTTACCTAAGATGTCTATCTTACAAGATTCTTTATTGATAGGCCGGGCTGAGAATGCCTGAGGGAGGACGCCTTGTCATTCTCTGCTAAGACTACAACTGGATCAGCAAAAGCTTGTGAGGCCAATATGGGTTGATCCTTGGGAGCAGCGTACTTCCTATCTATGGACTTAGCCACGGAAGAGATGAGAGCAGGATTGTTCCATACCATCTGAGAAACGGTCTCAAAAGATGATTGTACCGGAGGAGTTAAATCCATAGGGATCTCCGGGACATGTAGGTATTGGAGTCTTAAAAGCTTCCCAGGATCGATTTCTGTAGTCTGGAGAGAAAGAGTGGAATTTGAATTTTTCAGCAGAGGCTTAAAGGAAAGGTCTTCGACCACAGGCTCTGCAGCAGGATTAACTCCTGCTCCTTCAACATCATCACCCAGATGAAGATCTGGGTCAAGTTCAAAATCATCTCCTGACAGTCCAGGGGGTACTGTATGGACAGGAAAGGTGAAAATCAGAATGGAAATTAGAAGAGGAAAGAATCAGTCGAAAAGCCCTGGAGGCTGAATGGCTGCACCAAGCATCGGCGCCAATGAAGAACATGGCGCCGAACCCAAGGAAGTTGGCGCCATCAGAAACAGCCCAGCACATGGTGCTAAGGGCCACGGCACCGACAGAGCACCCAGCGCCATGGACGGCGCCAACAGAGCCCCGGTGCCGCAGACGGCACCGACAGAGCCCCTGGTGCCGCAGACGGTGCCGACAGAGCCCTTGACACCACAGATGGCTCCAAGAGTGTACCAAGGTTCCAAAAACTGTGATTTGAAGGAAAAAGAAGAAAATTAATAGGAGATAGCGGCATCGGTGTGGACCCCTCTTGCGCAGCCATGTGAGGGAAAACACCTGAGCACATAGTCGATATGGCACGAAGAGGCACGTGCAACTAGGAAGGTCCAACTGCCCTACCGGTCCCTCAAGCAGCCCGAAGGCCCCAGAGTGACTGGGCCAGGCAGCTGGACCAACCTCGAGCCATTGCTCCATAAGAGCAGCCCACTAGTGAAACTGCTCTTGGAGGTCCGTCCAATAGGTGGGGACGGGCTCTGATGTCGAAGAGGTCAGGAACCGAAGCCAGAAACCGGCGACTCTGAGAGGGGAGGAGACCGGTGCCTAGCCCCAGTGACCGACCATCGATGCGCAGGCATACCAGAAGGCGACCTCGAGTGATGCCTTCTCTTTCTCGACTTGTGTGCCAAAGAAGAACTTGAGGCCGAATTGTGCCGTGAGTGGGACCATTTCCTTCTATGCTTTCGGGGGGACCACCCATCTCCCTCAGCATTGGACTATCCGTCATCAGACCCAACCTCCGTGGAGGGTGGTGGACCGGCCCAGCCTGGCTGACTGATCAGCTATCATACGAAGTCTCCCTGCCATCACCTGACCCGCTCATGGTCGACTCTGTCAATGGAGGGCTGAAGACTTCTTTATTAATCAATAAATTTAATTAAAATCTACTCGGTACTTTCAAAGATAAATTACAAAACAATAAAGTTTGACTCCTGGCGGGCGGCGACATTGTCACTAGGCACTTCGATGCGTGAGAAAAAGGAAATATAGAGGCGGTTGGAGGGTCGGCCTCGAGGTAGTCTTACTGCACTAGCCATGGCTCGCAGTGCCACTTCCTCGTGGCTCCATCTCTGGCACCGACCCTCTCGAAAAATTTGCTCCCGCTGGGTCCTAGCGCCTCTGATGCACTCCCATTAGTGTGAACAAGTGGTGGAGACTTTATGTCCAGGAAGATCTACTTCTACTGCCCTGTTGTTCAGAAGGCCTTGTACCTCGGAGCAAGAAGGTCTGACTGTAGCTGCAGATAGCCTGAGCTGTCGTTTGTGGGGATGATCCGGAGGGGTTTCTGAAGATTAATTATAAAACAAACTAAAAACTAAGCAGCTAGTTTGAAGTTTGACTCCTGGAGGGCGAGCAACGTTGTCACTGAAGCGCACTCGATGCTGGAAAAAAAGGAACTGAGGCATTTGGAGGGTCAACGCCGACACAGTCTTTACTGCACGAGCTGGGGCTCGTGGTGCCGCTCCTCGTGGCTCCATATCTGGTGCTGTCCCTCTTGAAAAGTTTGCTCCCGCTGGGTCCTAGCGCCTCCGGCGTAGATCCCATTAGTGTGACTGAGTGGTGGAGACTTTATGTCCAGGAAGATCTGCTTCTGTCCGACTGAGTTGGTCTGCCAGATTGTTCTGAGCCCCTGGGAGGTAAACTGCTTGAATCAGAGCATTCTGCTCCAGATGCCACTCCCATACCCTCATAGCTTCCCTGTAAAGCGGGTATCAGTGTGCTCCCCTCTGCTTGTTGATCTAATACATCACTGCTTTGTTGTCCATCTGTAGAAGGATTACCCTGTAACGAACTAAGTCCACCAAGGCTTGAAGGGCACAAGGTACTGCTCTCATCTCCAGAACACTGATGTGGAGATGAGATTCAACTGAGTCCAGACTCCTGGGTGTGATGGCCCTGACAGTGAGATTGCCACCCAAGGAGAGATGCATCTGTGGTGAGTTATCTGTGATTCTGGCAGAGAACAGGGGAGACCTTGAAGAAGGTTGGCCTCCTGCATCCACCATGCAAGTGACTGATGTAGGGGCACTGTCACCTTGATGGGATGAGACTGAGGACGCATTGTCAGAGATCACTGTGTACTGAGTATCCATTAATCATGTGCAGTTGTGCCAGAGGCACTGTGAAGACTGACAACAGCCATAAGGCCTAACATCTGCTGCATGGAGTAAGCACACAGGGGGGTTGTTTTCCATGATGAAATGTGCCATCTGAAGGATGGCATTCCTCCTGTCCTCTGGGAGGAAGACCCTCACCTTGGTAGTGTCCAAGTGGGCTCCTACGAAGAGAAGCTGCTGTGAAGGTTGAAGCTGTGACCCCTCCAGGTTCAGCAGTACCCCCATTGAGGTCAAGAATGAGCTGCTGTGATCACTGCCTCTTCTGTGCCCTGCCTTGATGGGCTTGCTAAAAGCCAATCGTCCAGGTAGGGAAAGACCTGAAGCCTGAGCTTTCGAAGGTGCACTGCAAGAACCGCAAAGCACTCTGTAAAGACTCAAGGCACAGAGGAAAGCCCAAAGGGCAGGACTCTGAATTGATAGTGCTGACCCAAGGCCACAAAGCATAAGAACATGTGGCTTGGGTGTACTGGGATGCGCTGGAAGGTATCTTGCATGTCCAGAGATGCCAACCGGTCCTGTGGCTTCAAAAGTGGTAAAAGGGTCCCTAGGGAGACCATCTTGAACTTCTCGCGATACATAAACTTGTTTAGCTTTCTGAGGTCTAGGATGGGACGCATACCCCATCTTTTTTGGAACCAGAATGAGAAGAGAAGCTTGTGTTGCATTATGCTGGAGGCACTACTTCCACAGCCCTGTTTCTCAGAAGGCCCGCTATCTCTGAAGTGAGAAGGTTCGTCTGGACAGCCGCTAGAGAATGTTGCCTCTTGGGGGGACAGACTGGGAGGATTTCTGAGAAATACAGTAGGTACCCCTCCTGAATGATACTTAAACGGAGGGGCTGGTCTTGCAGACTTTATGGCTGTCCTAGTCTTCTGAGAGGCCTCCAGAGACTGTTCCATCTGCTGGCCAAATAAGAATAGGCCATCACAGGGGACATTCATAGTCTGCTGCTGAGCATCAGTGGAAAATCCTGAGGTTCTCAGCCAGGAATGTCTTCTTATGCAGATTCCGGCAGCCTAGCATGAGAAGCAGTGTCATATGCATCCATGGCCACTTTTAACTGATGGCTGCTGGATATATATACCATGAGTGATAGTTTAAAGACTGTTTCATTTACTATCAGACTCTGGTAAGGACTCAGCCAGAGACTTAAGGAAGGTCCAGAGGGCATACTCATACTGAGAGAAATGACCTTGGTAAGTGGCTATTGGCATGTTCAGAGTGGCTGCTGCAAAGCCCTTTTCCCCATAGTAACAATCCTGCATGATTCCTTATTAATAGGATATGCCATAACCTCTTGGGAAGGACAGCCTTATTGTCTGCAAGGATAACAATTTTATCTGCAATAGGCTGGGAAGAAAAAGTTAGTCAGTTCTCAGGAGGGAGATACTTACAGTCTATTATACAATGGCAAGAATATTGCTTGTATACTGATTGGTCAGTATGTGCCTGCGACAGTAATGCTATTGAACAACATCATTGTATGAAGTCCAGGCATACACACGACCACATCACAGAGCATGAAATCATGTCTCCGTACACAAGCAATCACCAATCTTGTCAGCCGCTGTAAAGGACTTCAGCCCCCTCACCCACCCCAAGGATGTCAGCACCCCAAAACACCAATTCCACAGATAACTGGTGCAGTCAAAGAAAATACACTACTGCAGGACACAAAACTAGTGTAATTTTCACGGCCATTTCTTTTCTTTATATTTCTTTTTCCCAAAACAAGCGGCTCCACTGAACCACGCAGGCCGTAATTCCCAGTGGCGCGGTTCACTGAAGTCACTCAGTTCAAATAGCCATAGCCTCTTGTCTGTTTCATTAACAGTGCAGAAATGAGAGAAAATGGTCACAAAAAATGGAAATTACGTACCTACCATAATTCTTGATCTTCCTGGACAAAGTCTCCACCACTCATTCACACTAATGGGATCTACGCCAGAGGTGCTAGGACCCAGCGGGAGCAAACTTTTTGCAGGAGGGCCGGCGCCAGAGATGGAGCCGTGAGGAGCAGCGCCATGAGTCTCTGCTCATGCGGCAATGACTATCTCGGCGTCGACCCTCCAACCACCTCAGTACCTTTTTTTCCGAGGAAGTGCAGCGTAACTAACCTAGAAGGATAGCCTAACAAAAAAAACAGACATAAGATAGTCTGGAAGACCTGTATAAGAAGGGTCAAGGAAAGAAGCCTTCACAGCCTAAAGATTGAGGGTGTGAAGATTAACAACAGAGGTGAGCTCGGGGGATGGAGGGTGGGCATGTGAATGAGTAGTGGAGACTCGTCCAACAAGATCAAGAATTACGGTAGGTACGTAATTTCCATATCTTCCCGGACATAAAGTCTCCACCACTCATTCACACTAATGGGAGAGTACCGAGCTAATAATCCCCCGAGAGGGCGGCAGGAGAGACCAAGAGCTCACAGTTTTAGGACAGAAGTCCATTAAGGATGGTTCTGCCAAAGGAAAGATGTCGTCTGGCATGGACATCCAGGGCATAGTGTTTGACGAACGTATGCACTGAGCTCCTGGTGGCCGCACTGCAAATATCTGCAATGGGCACATTGCGGATTTCCGCTAGGGATGCCGCGACCGCTCTAGTAGAGTGAGCATACACTCTGCCCTCCAGCTTAACCTGTGCCATGGAATAACAGTGGCGAAGGCATGCCACCAGCCATGCAGAAATGCATCTGATAGCGACAGACTGACCCAGTCAGGTCTTGCTGAAGGAAACAAACAGTTGTTGAGCTTCAAAAGTCTTTTGTTCTGTCTAGATAGAAACATAAAGCTCTTTTGACATCAAGGAATGAAGAGAACGCTCCCTTCATTTTGGAAGTTTGCAAAGTAAGATGGAAGGACCAGATGTTGGTTTAGATGGAATTCTGAAACAACCTTAGGGAGAAACTTAGGATGGGTCCTAAGAACTACTTTGTCTTTATGAAACACAGTATACGGAGGGTCTGTGACCAAGGCATGTATCTCAGAGACCCTGCGGGCTGAGGCAATGGCCACCAGGAGGCCGTTTCCCAAGTGAGGAATTTCAACTCACAGGTAGGTAGAAGCTCGAAAGGTTTTCGAGTGAGCATGTCTAGCACAAGATTAATGTCCCAGGTTGCGACCGGACGTCTGACAGAAGGTCTGGTATGCAGAATTCCCCTAAGGAACCTCTTAAGGGCAATGCCATGACCTGCTGCTGGGCACCATTTGTGAAACCTGAAGTGCGCAGCCAGGAATGGCGGCAGGTACAAATTCCCACCGCCACCACTCGGGAGGCAGTATCAAATGCATCCATAGCTGCTTTAACCTGTTGGTTGTTGGGTAACTGAGCCAGTGACAAGGAAAGTACTGGCTCATGATAAGCTGAAATGGCACAAAGGTGAACCTTGACTGTAGAGTATTGCAGACCTGAATTTGAGAGGTCCAAAGGTACTCTAGAACTTTATTTGGTGGGCAGGAAAAAGGATTCAAAGAGGATTTTGCACACCAGAGCGAAAAACACTTCCATTTGGCTGTGCAAGTTTTCCTAGTGGCTGGCTTGCATGCAGCCAGAAGAATATCTGAAACTCTGTGGGAGACATTGAACCTGTTCACTTCTATCTCTTCAGGAGCCAAGCACGAAGGTGAAGCGATCTCAGATTGGGATGGACCACAGGCCCGAGTCAGAAGGTTCGTCTGAAGGGGAAGCGGTTTCGGAGAGGTTTCCGACATACTGTTGAGTAACTGAAACCATATCTACCAAGGCCAGAAGGGAGCAATGAGGATCATTTTGCTCCCCTGGGACTCGAACTTGAAAAGTACCCTCTGAATTAGAGGAAGAGGCAGAAAGGTGTATAGAAAGCATTTTTTCCACTGCAGCCTGAATGCATCCTGACAGAAAATGCCAGGCCCTGGATTTCTGGAGCAGAAGAGAGGCAGTTTTGTGTTGAGTGGGGATGCAAAAAGGTCCAGGTCTGGAGTTCCCCACTCTACGAATAGTGACTGAATGACAGTTGAGTCGAGAGACCATTCGTGAGGATCTGTCTCTGTTCTGCTGAGACAGGCTGCCAGTTCGTTCTGCACTCCCGGCAGGTAGGCCGCTCGAATTGGAGCCTTGTGCTCCAAGCACCATTCCCACACTCTCATCACTTCCCTGTATAAGGGATAAGAGTGAGCCCCAGCTTGCTTGTTGATGTAATATATCACTGCTTTGTTGTCCGTTTAAAGGAGAATGTTCCTGTGACAGAGAATGTCCTTCAAATCCCAGACTGCATAAATGGCGGCTCTCATTTCTAAGACATTTATGTGAAGCTGGGACTTCGTCCTGAGTCCACGCACCTTGAGTGCGGAGAGTCTGACAGTGAGCTCCCCACTCCATCAGGGACGTGTCCATGGTAATGGAAATCTGATGATCCAGAGGAACAAAGGAATACCCTTCCAGAAGATTGTCCTCTTGCGACCACCAGGTGAGTGACTTCTTTAGAGGCTATGTCACCTTGATGAGAAAGGACTGAGGGTGAGTGGTTGGGGACCACTGAGTACTGAGCATCCATTGAGAGGTTCTCATGTGAAGGCATGCTAGGGGTACAGTGAACACCGAGAATGCCATAAGACCTAGCATCCGTTGCATCAAGATAGCTCAAACCGAGCTGTTCTGTCTGATGTATCGGGCCATCTGTAGGATATCGCTCCTTCTGTCCTCTGGTAGAAATGCTTTCGAACAGGAGGTGTCCAGAAGAGTTCCTATGAAAGGGAGCCTCTGAGAAGGCTGCAGCTGTGATTTCTTGAGGTTTAGCAGGACTCCCATGAACGTGAGAAAGTCTGAGTTCCTTGCCTGGAAGGGCTCGCTAGAAGCCAGTCATTCAGATATCGGAACACTTGTACTCTGACTTTTCTGAGATGCGCTGCGAGAATTGCACAACACTTTGTAAAAACTTGCAGCACCGAGGATAGCCCAAAGGGCAGGACTCTGAACTGATAATGCTGTCCCAGAGCCACAAACCTTAGGAATTTGTGATGCCTTGAGTGAATAGGAATATGTTGGTAAGCATCCTGCATGTCCAGGGAGGCTAACCAGTCGTGTTGATGAAGCAAGGGTAACAGGGTCCCTAGCGATATCATTTTGAATTTCTCTTTGGGAAGGAACTTGCTTAATTTTCTGAGCTCCAAAATGGGGCGCATGCCCCCAGTTTTCTTTGGAACTAGAAAGTAATGGGAGTAGAACCCTGTGTTCCGTTGATCCAGTGGAACTACTTCCACTGCCCTGTTTTCACAAGGCCTTGTATTTCCGAGGCGAGAAGCATTGACTGAAGAACTGACAGCTTCAGCTGCCACTTGGGGAGACAATCCGGAGGGTTCTCCGAAAAATTGAGGGAATACCCATCGCGGATTATCCAAAGGACCCATTTGTCCGAAGTTATGGACTTCCACTGGTTGTAGAATTGAGTGAGATGACCTCTCACCGCTAAAAAGTCCCCCTCGGGCAGCTGAGGTGGGACTTGGGCCAGAAACTCAGAAGGCAGTACAGGGCGCTTTGGGTCCTTGTGCCTTCTGTTGAGTTTTCTTTTGAGGCTGAGGGGCTTGATTTTTATTAAAACCTACTCTACCTTTGCCTCGAAAGGACTGACGGTTATGAAACTGGCATTTGTTAACACCCCCTCAAGAGGGGGTGGGAGAAGGTCGGGCCAGTTTAATGGCTGACCTAGTTTTTTGTGTGGCCTCTAGAGCCTGTTCTACTTGAGGGCCGAAGAGATAGACACCATCGAAGGGCAATGCCATGACCTGTTGCTGGGCACCATTTGTGAAACCTGAAGTGCGCAGCCAGGAATGGCGGCGGGTACAAATTCCAACCGCCGCCACTCGGGAGGCAGTATCAAATGCATCCATAGCTGCTTTAACCTGTTGGTTGTTGGACTCAATGCCCCTGGTTATGGTTTGAAGAAGCTCTGAATTAGCATCCGACTCCGGTAGAGCTTCAACCATTTGTTTGAGCGAGCGAATGCCAAAGAACATACTCATATCGAGAGAAATAGCCTTGGTAGCTGGAGATACGCATGCCCAGGGTGGATGCAGCAAAGACTCTGTTACCTAAAGTATCTATCTTACAAGATTCTTTGTTTATAGGTAGAGCTGTAGTAGTCTGAGGAAGAATGACCTTATCAATCTCTGCCAAGACTACAATAGGATCCACAAAGGCTTGGGAGGACAAAATAGGTTGATCCTTGGGAGCAGCATACTTCCTATCTATGGACTTAGCCACAGAAGGAATGAGAGCAGGATTATTCCACACCATTTGAGAAAGGGTCTCAAAGGAGGGTTGTACCGGGGGGGTTAAATCCATAGGGATGTCCGGAACATGAAGGTATTGGAGTCTTAAAAGCTTCCCAGGATCGATGTCCATAGTCTGGAGAGAAACAGTTGAATTAAAATTTTTCAGCAGAGACTTAAATGACAGGTCCTCGACCACAGGCTCTGTAACAGGATTAGATCCTGCTCCTTCCACATCATCACGCAGTCTACGATCTGGGTTAGGCTTACTATCATCTCCTGACAGTCCAGGAGGGACTGCATGGACAGGAAAGGATTGAAAATCAGCAGAAAAAGAGGAAGGAAAAGAAATCAGAGAGGGGACGCCCTGAAGATTGGTAGAAGAAAGGCCCGGCCTCGATGCCAAAGAAGAGCACGGTGCCGAAAGGCCGCCCGACACCGACAAAGCAGATGGCACCAAAGAAGAACATGGTGCCAAAAAGCCACATGGCACCGAAGATGGCTCTGAAAGGCCACATGGCACTGAGAAACTCAACGGCGCCGAAAAGTCGCACGGCGCCAGGAGACGCCCCGGTGCCGAAAACGGCACAGAGCGACTTATGGATGCCGATGGCGCCGAAACCAACCCAGGGTCCCGAAAATTAGAATTTGAGGGAAAAGAAGAAAGAATACCAGAAGAAAGAGGCATCGGTGTGGCCCCCTGTGCAACAGACATGTGAGGGGGAAAACCCCTGAGCGCGGAGTGGACAGCACCGAAGAGGGCACCGCGCGACTAGGGAGGCCCAATCGCCCTGCCCGATCCCCCAAAGAGCCCGAGGGCCCCTGAGTGACCGGGCCAGGCAGCTGAACCAGCCTCCGAGACCACTGCTCCATAAGAGCGGCCCACTGATGAAACTGCTCATCGGAAGCCCTACCAGAAGGCGGGGAAGGGCTACGATGTGGAAGAGGTCGGAGACCAGAACCAGAAACCGGCGACTCCAAACGAGGAGACCGGCAACTGACCCCAATGACATATCGCTGACGCGCAGACATATCAGAGGGCGATCTCGAGTGATGCCTTCTCTTTTCTGACCTACGGGTCGAAGAAGAGATCGAGGCTGAATGGTGCCTGAGAATGGGACCGTTTGCTTTTATGCTTCCGGGGGGACCGCCCATCCCCTCGGGCATTGGATCGTCCATTGTCAGACCCCCCTTCTGGAGAAGGCGTCGGACCGGACCCAGCCCGGCTGACTGAACAACTTTCATATGAAGTCTCCCTACTGTCACCTGACCCGCTCATGGTCGACTCCTCAATGTAGGCAGAGACTTCTTTCTTTGATAAGAATAAATTATCGCAAGCGGTACTTTATTCGAAAAATACTACAATATAATAAACTGAAAACTATGCTGCTAGTTTGAAGTTTGACTCCCGGGGAGACAGCGTCGTCACTGAGCGCACTTTCGACAGTGGGAAAAAGGAACTGAGGCGGTTGGAGGTTGACACCAAGATAGTCATTGCCGCATGAGCAGAGGCTCGTGGCGCCACTCCTCGCGGCTCCATCTCTGGCACCGGCCCTCCTGCAAAAAATTTGCTCCTGCTGGGTCCTAGCGCCTCCGGCATAGATCCCATTAGTGTGAATGAGTGGTGGAGACTTTATGTCCAGGAAGATCCAGAGGCCCTTGGTGACAGTGACAATGCCATTGAGAACCTCCAACTCCAGGATACAAGGACCCTATGGCAGATCCTGCAGAGGACAATCTTGAATGGTACCAATTCTTCCCTTCCAAAGGGAAGAGGATGAACTTGAGGCTGAGTGGCACAGAGAACCAAACGGGAGTCAGAAATGGGCCCACTCATTTTGTTCTTTGTAAGAACTGTCCCTCCCTCGGGCACAGGACAGTCTGTCAGTGAACCCTTCCCCAAAGGGAAAGTGGACAGACATGGCCCTACTGCTGGAACAGCTCGCCTGAGAAGGTTCTCTGCCATCACCATCCATGGCTATCAACTGTTGACGCGGTAGTGCTGTAAGAGACAGATTTTTGTAAAATCACTAAGCTGAAAATACAGGTTACTCACCTGTAACAGGAGTTCTAGGAATGGTATATGTTGTTCATCCACACTTATTGGAAGGTTCCTTGCCGCTTTAAATCTTGCCAGAAGGTCTTCAAGCTGGCTCCTCCCACCAACCCGGGTGGTAAAACTCGGCTCCGCCCCATGATGCCAGATCTGGCCGCTGGAGAGAAACTCGAGGCGTCTTGTCCAAGGAAGCGAGGGGGTCGGCTGGGTGGGTGTGGATGAACAACATATACCATTCCTAGAACTCCTGTTACAGGTGAGTAACCTGTATTTCTAGGGACATGGATATGTTGTTCATCCACACTTATTGGCAGACTCCTAGCAGTTCTCCGGGAGGAGGGAGGCAAGGCGCACACCCCCTACTCAGGGAATAAAGACTGGAGAACCGAGGCCCCAAAACCAGCATCCCGGCGTGACTCAAGGTCGATGTGGTAATGGGTAATAAAGGTGTGTGCTAACTTCCAGGTAGCAGCCCTGCAGATTTCCTGGATAGGGACGTCCCTGGAAGCAGCCACCGATGCAGCAGTATGACGGGTAGAATGAGCTCTTATCCCTCTGGGAGGCTCCATGCCCACCAACTTATAGCAGAGATCTATGCGGAGGTGACCTGCCTATAATCAGCTTGGCTTGCAGGTCTGCCAGATGCGGCTTCAACGTGGTGACAAACAGCTGGCGAACCTCTCCCGAATTTCAGCCGTGCTCCTTATAATAAGCGAGCGCCCTTCTAGGGTCCAAAGTATGGAGCCTGTATTCGGCCTCCGAGGTGTGACTGGGGTAGAACACCGGCAGAGTCAACACCTGGTTAAGGTGAAACTCCGACACCACCTTCGGAAGGAATTTCGGGTGGGGGCGCAGGACAACCTTGTCCTGTGGAAGACCAGGTAAGGAGACTCAATGCAGGCGCCTGGAGTTCTCCCATCCTTCTGGCTGACGTGATAGCCACCAAGAAGGCGGTCTTCCACGACAGGTGAGAGTTCACTGTGCACTGGTTCGAATGGCTTGCCCATGAGCTTTGCCAGTACCAGCAGTAAATCCCACAGAGGTGGAGGTTCTCGCACCGAGGGAAATGTGATCAAGGCCTTTGAAAAGCGCCAGACCACCTTCTCCTGCGCCACCGACTGCTCCCGGCCCGCGCCTCGTAAGCAGAGATGGCTGCCAGGTGCACCATTAGGTCGCCGACCTAAGCCTCTTGACTAGAAAGGACCATAAATAGTCCAAAATGCTTGCCAAAGAACAGGAGGAAGGGTGCAATGCCCTGACACCAAATGGAAAATCTCTTCCATTTGAAGGCAAAGCATTTCCTGGTCGACTCCTTACGGGACGCCTCAACTACATTGAGGACCTTGTCGGAAAGACCCAAGGCCTGGAACTCTAGCCACTCAGGAACCAGGCCGTCAGGTGCAGGGATTGAAGGTCGGATGGAACACCTTCCCTGATTGACTGAGAGCAGGTCCGGCGAGCTGGAAGCTGCCTCGGGAGCCTGGAGCTGAGGCTGAGGAGATCTGGGTACCAGAACTGGCGGGGCCAGTTTGGGGTTATCAGAATCACTTGCGCCTTGTCCCTCCTTGCCTTGAGAAGCACCTTGTGAATCAAGGGAAATGGGGGAAAGGCGTAAAAGAGGCCCGGGGTCCACAGCCTCGAGAAGGCATCCCCCTGCAGCGAGCCCTGCTGAGGCGGGCATGAAACAGCTTCAGCCTCGCATTCTCCCTGGAGGCAAACAGATCCACCTGAGGTGTGCCCCAGTGGGAGAACAGATCTTGTACTACCTCCGGCAGGAGAGACCACTCGTGAGATGCAGCCCCTATCCGGCTCAGGGCATCGGCCAGGGTGTTGGAGCTCCTGCCACATGAATAGCTGGAGATCCGCCTCCAGGCTGCGCCACAGTGACCAAATGGAGAGCTTCCTTGCATAGAAGCATGGAGCGCGTCCCGCCCTGGCGGTTTAGGTAGTACATGGTCGTGGTATTGTCCGTCTGGACTCGGACCACTTGACACCGGAGAAACGGAGCAAAGGCGGTTAGAGCTAGGCGGACCGCTCGGAGCTCCAGCAGGTTGATGTGGCATCGGGACTCCCGCGGGGACCAGAGGCCGTGCGCTCGGTGTTCCCCCAGATGGGCACCCCAACCCATCAGAGAGGCATCGGTCGATAGAGAGACCGTCGGCTCGGGGCGGACAAACGGGATACCCTCCTGCAGATGAGATGGAACGGTTCACCATTGGAGAGCGTTCCACATTTCCTGGGTCACTACCACTAACTGGTCCAATGGATCGCAGCGTTGTGACCACTGGCTGGCCAGTCCCCACTGAAGGGGGCGCATGTCAGCGTGCCCAATGGACCACGCTGGTGCAGGCCGCCATGAGACCAGGAGGACTGGGAGTCCGGGCAAGGCGCGGTGTGCCCAACGGAAATGACTGGGCAAAGGAGGTAGAGAACCTCGGCCCTGTCCGCGGGAGCCATGCTCTGGCTCGAAGAGAGTAAACAGAATCACCTGCTTGGCTCGAGTTCCGACTTGGCCTCGTTGATGAGAAGGCCGACCTGAGAGCAAACCTGGAGGGCCAGATCTCTGGACCGCTCCACCTCCTGTCTGGAGGGGGCTGCTATCAGCCAATCGTCCAGGTAAGGGTACACCGGACCCTTGGCACCGAGAAAGCTGTCACCACTGCAATGCATTTGGTGAAGACCCTGGGAGCTGAAGACAGGCCAAGGGCATGGCTCCGAACTCGAAGAGGATCCCTCCGCTCGAAAGCGAAGGAATCTCCGATGTGACGGACGGATAGGGACGTGAAAGAACGCGTCCTGCAGGTCCAGAGGGCAGAACCACACGCCGTGTTCCAGAGATGGTATTATCTGCGCCAGAGTGACCATCCTGAAGGTTCGAGACCTTAGGAACTTGTTCAGGTCGTGTAGTGAGAATGGGCGCCAGCCCCCATCCGCTTCGCGAACCAGGAAGTACCTGGACACAAACCCGGGTCTGAGGGGGTCCGCTACCTCCTGATCACCTCCTTTTGGAGGAGGAGGAGGCGATGTCGGCTCGACAAAGCGACCCGTGAGGCTATAGACGAGGCCCCAGGTCTGACGGCTCTGAAGGGCGGGGCCTGCTCGAATTCTAGAGGCAGGCCTTTTCCCACCACCTCCAGTACCCACCTGTCTGTGGTAATAACGGACCAGGCGGAAAGGAAGTGTCGGAGCCGTCCCCACAGGGGGAACCAGGGGTGAGGTGACGGGATGGGGTGACACCCCTCAGCCCGTCACTGGGCAGGCTTGGAGGAGGGACCGGCCGAGGGACCTCCTGGGCCTAAACCTCCCTGCTTCCTGTTGGAGGAAGCCGACGGCTTGGGTTTGGGATACCAAGCCCGAGCCTGCTGGCCCTGACGTTGCTGGGCCGGGCACGCCGGGGGCGCAGAAGGACGAAAGGGCTTATCCTTCTGAGCGGAAGAGACCGAGTCCAGGGTAGCATTGGACTTCTCGATCCTCTGTAGGTGACCTTCCACCCCAGGGCCGAAGAGGTCAGTCCCCAAAAAGGGAACATCCGCCAACTTGTGCTGGGTATCCGAAGTAAAGGTGGATATCCTCAGCCAAGCCCGACGACGCATGGCCACTGCGGCCGCCACAGACCTGGCACATGAGTCCCCAATGTCTAAAGCAGTCTGGAGCTGCTGTTTGGCCACTGCCCTGCCCTGGTCCTGCACCTGCCTGACCGTAGTCTGCAGATCCGCGGGAAGATGAGGGACGACCTCATCCAGGGAGCCCAACAGGGCATGAGAAAAATGTGCCATGAGGACGGCCGAACTGGCCTGACGAAGGCCAAGAGAGGACGCAGCATAGACTTTTCGCCCGGCATAATCCAATTTCTTGGATTCCTTGTCGGGAGGTTTGTCCACATCCCTGGCGTTCCCGGCGCGCCGGAAAACGCTGTCGGTAACCAGCCCCTCATCAGAGGGGTGTTCCGAAAAACCGGACAGGGAACCGGTAGGGACCGCATACTTCCTGGCCATCCTGGCCGAAGGCGCAGGGCAGGAAGCAGGGCGCTGCCAAAGCTCCAAGGCCGGACCCACTATGGCCTCGGCCACCAGAAAGGCCTCCGTAGGGGAATCCCCTCGGTCCAGAATCTCCGTAGGGGATACCTGGGTCTGCTTAGAACGGGTCTCGAGCTTCATCCCGTGGACTCCGAGATGAGCCAAGCAATCCTAGGAAGGACGAAGGGCTATCGCCCACTGACTGTCCTCCTGAGGACTCCAAGTCCATTCGCTTGGAGAAAAGGGAGGAATCATCCTCAGACTCGGAAGAGTCCTCAAAGAGCTGCCTCGGGCCTGAGCCACCCTCCACCTGCCGAGGTTTATCAGGAGTGAGGGTGACAGACAGCCTATGGGGCAGTCCCTGAGTCGACCGAGAATTTTTGGTCGGAGCCCCAAATAACGGCTGTGGAGGCGGAGGTTCCACCGGAATCGGTGGGGCAGCTGGAACTGGCCGAACAACCGGCCTGGGAACAGGCTCCTCGCAAAAAAACTTTGATTTCGAAAATTCAAAGAATTAGGAACCAGTCTTATATGCAGAGCATTAAGGAGGGAACCTGAGCTTCCAAGCGGTAAGGAAGATCTGGCGTCATGGGGCAGAGCCGAGGGTTTTACCACCCGGGTGGGTGGGAGGAGCCAGCTTGAAGACCTTCCGGCAAGATTTAAAGTGGCAAGGAACCTGCCAATAAGTGTGGATGAACAACATATCCATGTCCCTAGAACAAAAATAACAAAATCTAGCTTTAAACACTAAAACTGAGAAAAACTGAATGATGTCATACAGAAGTGAAGTTCTGGCTGGCCTGGTGGTGCTGAGGGTTGAGGCACTGGATGCCACACCTCGTGCCATGCCGGCAACCCAGGTTCAGGAACGAGCCTATGTTGTCAGGGGTCAGCTGCAAGGGAGGGGGTGCTGGATTGAGTGGCTGCGAGGCTGCTCTCCTCTTCCAGGGAGGGACATTCTCACCTCCGCCATGTGACTGCCACCAGGCAGAAGACATGGGGCAGTGTCGGAAGTAGGGCGGCATGAAGGGAGGATGTTGCAGGGCACACAGCATGCGCACAGCTTACCTTGGTGCCAGTCCTCCTGAAAGGCTTCAGCTCCTGCAGGTCCTAGCACCTCCAGCTCCGACTCATAAGATTGAATCAATGGTGAAGACTGATTCCTGGAAGATCAGCTTGCATCTCCCAACATCTTGTGGAGATGAGTCTCTTATGGGTCCCAGACACCTTGTGTTTGGAGGCCCTGACAGTACCCCACCCTTACAGAGAGACATCTGTGGTGAGAGTCACTTGAGACTAAAGTTGAGAGAAGAGAGCCTTGGAGTAGGTTGTCCTCCACAGACCACCAAGAGAGAGCCCGAAGAAAGGGCTTGGTCATCTGAATGGGGAAAGACCGAGGGTGCAACGTCTGTGACCACTGTGCACTGAGCATCCACTGAGCTGTCCTTATATGCAGAAATACCATGGACACTATGAATACTGAGAAGTCTATAAGCCTAGCATGTGCTGAATGGAGTGGGCTTGCACATTTTTCCACCCCATGATGTGGCATGCCATTTGCCGAACTGCATATAGCCTGCTCTCTGGAACAGGGCTAGAGCTTGGGTTGATCCAGAAGAGCTCTTAGGACAGCAGCCACTGGGAGGGTTGTAGCTGAGACTGTTCAAAGTTCAGCAAGACCCCATCAAAGTCAAGAACTAAGAAGTGGCTACTGCTTGTTCTGTCTCTGGTCTGGACTGGCTTAAATTTAGCCAATGTACAAGTATGGGAGACTTGGGAGTCCTAACTGCCTCAGGTGCGCAGCAAGATTTGCAAAGTACTATGTAAGACTCATGGCGCTGGGTGTGGAGGTCTCGAGGGTCCTTTTAGGTTCATCCGATGCCAAAAAAGAGACTGCTCCACCTGTTGCCCAGACAGGTGAGTTCCAAATAGGCCACAGACAACTCCTGTTGCTGGACTTCCTGGGAGAAGCCAGCAGTCTGCAGCCAGGAATGCCACCTGATGCAATGCATGCAGAGCAGAGCGAGATGCAACATCGAAGGCATCCAAAAGGATTTAAGCTGGTAACTGCTGGACTCAATACCTTGCTTGACAGTCAGCAGAATATCTTGTTTGGCCTCAGATCTGGATGAGACTCTGTCAGAAACTGCAACTTGCTCCAAAGGACATATAATAGTAAAACACCTTTGGTAGTCAGCTATTCTCATGCCTATGGCAGCTGAAGCATAGTCTCAACTGCCACTAGTGTCATTCTTGCACAACTCCTAATTAATAGGGGTACAGTGACCTCCTCAAGACAATACCTGGCATTCTCAATGAGAAGAACAATCACATCGGATATGGGCTGAGTGAAATGCACGACTTATTTTGAAGCACTGTATTTCTGTCTCTCTGCTGGGACAGCGAGATTAACGTAAGGCTTTGCTAAACTGCACCAGACAGGGTCTCAGTGTGGTAGAACTGGAGGAACCAAATTGACAGGTATACTAGGCACATTTAAGAACTCCAGTTGAAGGCGCTAGCCTGGTCAGTGGCTGCTGGCTCAAAATTTGATGCAGTGCATAATTCTGAGAAGAGCCTGAAAGAGATCCTCCTGAGACACAGATAAAGGAACTGGGTGAAGGTCTCTAAACTATGGGTGAAGTCATCATCACTGTTCCCTACACACCCCTTGGAAGGAAGGTAGAAGAGAGATGGGGCTCAAGACCCAATAACACACATGGCTCCAGCAACACCAGTGACCCTGGCCCCAAAGGGAGCCAGAACCAGCACCAGATATTGCACCGGGGCAGGCCCTGTACTTTCAACCCATGTGGCACCAGACCAGGCGTCAGAGCCAGGGCCAGGGCCATACCCAGTGCTGGACCTGGTGCCAGGCGATACCTCTAAGGCCCAAGCCCAATGCTACAACTGGTGCCAGAACCAGTGCCAATGACCCAGTTGGCAGTGGAGTGACCAGCAATGCCCTGTGGCTGGTCTCAGTCCAGGATTGAGGTGTGGTCAGTGGGACAGGAATCAGCAGCGAGGATGCCGGCAAAGACCCCAGGGCCATTGCTCTACCTGTTGCAATAGCCCTGCCTACAGCTCCAGTACCACCAACTCTGAAGAGCCGGGAATGATTCCACTGGTAAAGGCATGCAAGCCCGACCCTGCACCTACTGCTCTACAAGAGCTCCCCAATGGTGGAACTGCCACTGCAGTCCCATGTCCAGATGGGGGGGCAGGCCCCAAGACCCCAATCTCTTAGAACCAGAGGCCCTTGGTAACACCAAAGGTGATGGTAAAGGCCTCCTAGAGACTGGAGATCCCACAGCAGACCTCACAGAGAATGACCGCGACTGGTGCTGTTTTGTCCCCTTCAGGCAGAAAGAGGAAGAAGTCAAGGCTAAGTAGTGTCACAACCCTGACACAGAATGGGACCAGAGCCACTCGTTTGTGCTAGCAGGATGACCATCCTTCCCCCGAGCACAGGACTGCCCATAGTCAGAACCCTTCCCCAAGGGAAAGTGGACCTGACATGGCCCCACTGCTGAGCAGCTTGCTTGAGAAGGCTCCCTACCATACTGCATGGCCTTCCACTTTTGATGCTCCATAGGGCTGAGAGAAACTGACAGAAAAAATATTATAATATAAAAATGACAAAGTCTAGCTTTAAACACTAAAACTTAGAGCACTTAGAGAACTGAATGCAGTTGTCATATAGATGTAATGTTCTGACTCCCAGAGGGCCTGCAAAGAAACTCTGATGGGCACTCGACAGCAGGAGAAAGGAACTGAGGTGGTTGGGAGCTGGTGCTGGCGTAACCAGGCAGCAGCATGTGCTTATTCCGCGTGCCATGCATGCATGTTGCTTGCCTCTGCCCAAGCCTCTGGAAAGCTCTGGCTGCCACTAAGTCCTAGTGCCTCTGACTCAGACCCACTGGTGGGAATCAAGGGTGAAGACTGATTCCAGGAAGATTTTACATTTTCAAAATTTTCCACATTCAGTTTAGTAAAGATGCACAATTTAGTTTCACATTTCCATTATTATTGTAGGAATGTGGAGAAATCTGAACATGCTGTAGAAATTCTCACTAATACCTTGAAAATCCCTACTGATTGTATAGTTGTTTTCCACAAGATTTTATAGAGTTAATTAAGGCGATATTATAGATTCTACTGTGGTAACTCTCAGAAATGAAATCCCACAATTTTGCCCAGCCCTGAGAGAGATCCTGTTTACAGCACTGTAATGGGGAAATAAGTTCCCAGCAGAGGTTTCCGGATGAAGAGATGGAATTAATCTTTTCCCAAATTCTATTTTTGCCCCCTTGGCACCTACCAGCAGTGACAACCGCTTAGGCCACCTCCCATCTTATTAAGACTCTTCCTACCTGCCGGCCCAGTGGTGTAGAGGGCTGAGGCACTGGCACCTTACCACGACCCACGCCAGTGACCTGGGTTCAGGAACAAGCACGGGCCGTCGGAGGGCAGCACGGGGAGTGGTGGAGCTGGATAGAGCTGCAGGCAGGCAAGCTCTCCTCTCCAGGGAGGAAGTGTGGCACCCCTCGGCTGATGGCGACCCCCAGTGGAGGCTGGGGGTGGCATGGGTCAGAAGGTGCCTAGGCATTAGGCCATGGGGTGGGGCAAAGGGGTTGGAACCAGGGCTGTACGGTGCATGCGTGCCTCCACACACATGCATGCATACTCTTGGGACCCCTGGGAGAAAATCGGAGGGGAAAATCGGCTGGTCAGTAGGATGAAGACCGACTCCCGCAGGCACCGCTCCGGGCGGGCAAGGTAGCGCCAGTAATTCTGGGGACGGGGCTGGGGGCTGGTCAGATGAGGGCTGACCGGTTAGGAGCATAAATACAAAATAAAAAAAAATTAAAAAGATTCTTCCTACCTGGGCTGCCTCCTAGGACACCCGTGAGACATTGCTGATTTGCCCCCTCGGCTTGCCCCCCCCAAGGAGGAGTCTGCATACAGCTCCATAGCACATTCACCCACTTATCCAGCTGCCATCAGTGGTGGTGAATCCAAGGAGCCACTCCAGTAGCTGGGAGGGGTGGTGGAAGCCAACTATGGATGTGGGGAGCAGGCGAAGCTTCATCTGTCCTGCTGGCGTCACTATCTTTCCCTTTTTTATTCACTTCTCTCGAATGCCACTCTACAAGATGTGCATGGTATTGCTGGTGCCGGCCACACCACAACCCCACCAATGCAGAGTCCCTGAATACACTGCCACCCAGTCTTCACTGGGCATCAGCTGTACAGCGAGGCACAAAACCCTACCCTCAACCCCCTCAAAAAAGAGCAGTGCTTGTGATAGCCTATCCTGCCCCGATGGCCCAAGCTTGTTCCCAAACACAAATTTCTGGCATTGTGAGTGGTAAAGCCACCGTTGCACTACTGGGCCAGCAAGAGACCAATTTATTAAATAACATTTTATAAGAAATCCCATTTAGGACTGACGACAGCTTGTTTCACAATACTTCCAATGTGGCAGGAGGGAGAGTTAGCACTGTGCATCAGCAAAATTCTAACATGATTTGTAAGAAGTCTGGAGCTAGACAAACTCCCTCAGCTGTCATGGTCAGAGCTAGTGTCCAGACACTGATCTGTTTTGCGCAAACAAGTGCTGGAATGTGAGAATCCACACTTACACTGGGACCTCTGCTGCCGGCACTTCCTGAAGCTCCATGTGTGCCCTGTTAGACAGAGAGGGAGACAGAGACAGAGAGAGAAGAGAGAGAGGCATGAGTTCTATAACATTTCCTTTAGCCAGTAATGTAAAGCTGATTGAAATGAGTTCAAGACTACTGCTGTGGTGGTGGACATGTTGTAAACAAATATAAAACAGCAGTACCAGCTTATGGCTCTAGTAAACAGGGATGGGCAGAACTGGCTACTACGAAAGAAACCCAGCTCCGCAAGCTGTCACTGTCCAGTTTTAAAGGGACACTGTAACCCCTCCTCCAGTCAATTCTGCCACTTTTAAATTAATTGGGGGGGGGTGGGGTACAGTGTAATAAACACAGACTCAAAGTCTGAGTTTAAGAACTCTCAGCAAGGTCCAGTTACTTACAAAAACACAACAATAATACTGGACACCATTTTGGTGTGGTAAAACAGGTTACCCATCTGTAAATGAAAATCACATACTTACCATAATTTTAATCTTCTAGGAATATCTTCACCATTTATTCACACTAATGGGTTTGTGCCAGAGGCACTAGGACTACGGTGTCAGATCTTTCAGCAGGGGCTAGCGCCGAGGCAAACCGTCCACATGCATGGTGCCATTAGAGTGGCTTGTGGTGCCTGGCTTACCTCAGCACCAGCTGCTAACTGCCTCAGTTTCTTTTTTACCAGTGAGGTGCAGAATAAGATAACCAGTAGTCATGCACTTCCTCAGAGGTCACGATGCATGCTGGTGACCTGTGCAAGTGATCAGTGCATGAGTAGACAGTGTCTTTACAGCTCAAGCCCTGAACAAGGGAGAGAGAGAAAAACCCCAAGGAAGTGAGCTCAGGGGATTGTGGGTGGGCATGTGAATAAATGGTGAAGATATCCCTAGAAGATCAAGAATTACACTAAGTACGTAATTTTCATATCTTCCAGGAATGTATCTTCACCATTTATTCACACTAATGGGTCAGAGTACCAAACTGAGAAAGAACTCCTAGATTAGGGTGGTAGGAATGAAAAATTCACTCAGAACTAAGGCCATTCAGGACAGTCCTCCCAAGTGGCATACTGCCTGGCAGTGGCAGTGACATGCAGGACACAGTGCATCACAAAATGTGCACTGCAATCCCAGTTACAGCCTTGCAATGTATCACTGACAGGTACTGGGCGAGCCCCTGCTAGGGACATGACAACTGCAGAGGTGGAGTTGGCGTGTACCTGACCTTTCAGCATGGACTATGCTATGGCATAGTAGAGGATAAACAGCCCACTACCTAGGGGCAGAATGTGCTTGACTACAGGAGGCTGACTCTTCAGCTGGAGCAAAGAGACCAAAAGCTGCTTGGATTGCTTGAAATTCTAGCTCTGTGTAGGTGAGAAATGAAGACCCCTAAATGTTCAGAGAATGTAAAGAAAGAGCTTTCCATCATTCTGGAAGCTGGCATAGTAGGTAAAGCAGCACAGTAGATGATTCAGAGAGAGAACTGCAATCCCACTTAGGAAGAACTTAATGACTGCACAGCACTACCTTGTTCCTGTGACAAATAGAATAAGGGGATCTAAGATCAAGAGGTGTATTTCAGACACTCTGCAAGCAGAAGAGATGGCCACTAGAAAGCTGCTTTCCAAGTTAAAACTTAGTTAACAAGTTCCAAAAAGGCTCAAAGGCCTGTGGGTAAAGCAAGTCCAACACAATATTGATATCCAAGAAACCACCAGCTTCCGGCGAGGGATCTCGTGTGTAGAAATGCCCTAAAAGAACTGGTTTAAAACAAGGCAGTTGTGCCAGGTAGAGGTACCAATGGGCTCAAGGCATGCAGACATAACACACAAGAGGACCTCGATTGTGGGATACTGCAAACTATCATCAGAAAGGTCCTTCAAGAACTTCAGAATCTAGCAAGGGGACACGGAAGGGGTTCATGCAATTTCAGAGCACTGGGCAGAAAAACCTTTCTATTCGGTTGTAGACGGACTTTTAGTGGAGGTTACAGGTGGGAAAACGTATTGCAGGAACTCTCTGAAATACCTTGTTCCTAATAATCTCCATCTCTCTCAGAGTCAGGTCTGAAGGCAAGGAAGTACAGGCTGGGATGGAGTTGAAGACTCTGAAACATGTCCAACCTGAGAGGAAGGGTCCTCTGTTGGCTGACTGAGCCTGCCTACAGAGAAACTATATCTGCCAAGGCCAACAGGGTGCCACGGAGTGATTTTTCTCCTGTTGTGCATCCAGTTTGAGCAATATTCCCGGCACTCGGGGGCTTGGAGACATGGTGTCTAAACATATCCTAACAGGAAAAGCTATGTCTTGGCCTTCTGGAGCCGACTTGAGGCAGCTCACGCAAAGAGTCTACAAGTGGAATGCCCCACTCACTAAATAGTGATCTCACAAAATCGGAGAAAAACTGGACCCCTGATTAACAGAGCTCACTTGCCGGTGAGAACTAGACTGCTGGCAGATAACTGGCCTAGAGTAGGATTCTCTGCTCCAGGCCCTCCCTCCACACTCTCATAGCTTCTGAGCAAATAAGGAAAGAGAGTGCTCATTGTTGCTTGTTTATGCTATATAAGGCAGACTGTCATCTGTCTGGAAAAAAATGTACAATAGTTGTTGAGACCCACCAGGGTGACAAGTGAGTGATCAAACCAGGGGTTCGACTGGCTGTTATAAGGCCCAGCATGGGCAGCATGGGAGTGGTGAGAGAGCGCAGGGGGCAGGCTCTAGAAGGAGCTCTGTAAAATCACCACCTGCACAGGAGTCGATTTAGAAGTGGTCCAGGCCTTTAAATACTTGGGAATGACCCTAGATCAAGCTATGACCTTTGAACCCCATGTAGATGCACTGACCAAAACGCTCAAACTAAAGCTCGGGCCACTATACAGACTCTTCCCTTACCTGTCTAGGCAGGCAGGCATGTACTACCATTGCCTCTAGTTCCCTCCTCCCTCTCTTTCTCTGTGGTGCCCCAGTAACACAGGCAGTATGAGAACCCACCCTCAATAGGATTGGTCGCTTTACTATCAGTGCCCACCCCAAAACCCACCACTGTGCAACTTTAACAACCTTAGGGTGGCCCTCCTTCGAAGCCAGGTTGTGCTACCCTCTGTACTGCCTTACCTTTAGCTATTACAACCTCTCCCCACCTAGTCTCTCTGGTATAATCCAGCACGAAACAATTTGTCTGCCTCTTAGAGCCTCAGCCTTCCCAATGCTTGAAGTTCCCAAAGTACATTATGAAACTGGAAGACAGTTCTTTTCTTTTTCAGCCGTGCATCTGTGGAATTCCCTGCCCTCAGAGTTCCGGGCCTGCCTTACCTTGGTGCAATTTAAGAGGACTCAAAACCCTCTTTTGGAAAACTCCCCCCTGCAATTGTTCCCATTGAATCTAACTGCCGCAACTTGCCCCCACCAACAATCCCTATGGGCTCTGAAATCCCAGTTAGCTCTATTCTAACTTTATCACTGCTCTAAGACTATTGTTTGCACATTGTTTGCATGTACTCTATGCCATCATTTGACTACCAAATGTTCTTTTGTTGTTCATTATTATTGCCTGTAACTAAATCCTTGTTGGTGTTAAAACTGTATGTATTTGTATAATCATGTATAATTCCTGTTATTTAATGTATGCAACTAACTCTGGGTCACCCCTGAAAAGGGGACTTTTTGTCTCAGTCGCCTTACCCGGTTACACAAATTCAAATAAATAATAAGCTTGCATATCCAAGGAGCTAAACAATCCTGGAAAAAGAAAAGAACTGGTGTCAGCTGGGATAAAATCCTGACTATGGCAGTCATGAAAAATCCCTGCCATTCTAGTTTCTTTTTAAAGCTGTGCTGGGGGGAAGGCGAGCACCTATGGATAGGTACGAGGGAAAAATACTCTTGGAGCTACCAAGCACAAGAGCATGCCCTGAGGCACCGGAGAAGTACCTGGGTCTGAAGAGTCTAGGCTAAGAAGTCATTAACACCATCCTAGAAGAGAAAAGGTGGGGGTAAGACTTATTTTCTCAATATCCACCCTGGAGGAGAGGAGTAGGAGATGCCTCTAACTGAGAACCTTTGGCATCGAATGAATGCCAGACAGGACGCCAGAGAGGAGCATCAGAGGCGGCACTAGAGAGCTCGGACCCAGTGGCAGACCCAACGCCAAACCCGGTGCTGAGCACAGGTACCGCACAAAGGCATCAGACACAGGCACCAAACACAGGCTCTGGACACAGGTGCCAGACACAGGTGCCGAACACTGGTACCAGACACAGGTGTCGGACACAGCGCCAGGCTCTTGGTGCCAGGCATGGTGTCAGACACTAGACATCCATGCCATAAACACAACACTGACAGAGAAAGAAATGGCATCGGGGGTCAGCACTGTAGGGTGGTACCAGGAGGGACCGAGTGTGGTGCCAGGAGATTACGGCACCAACCTGGTGTCGAATGACACAGAAACCAGCATAGTCAGAGGGATGCAGGGGAGGAACCGAAATGGCACTGGGAGTTTCCCAGCACAGGATACCCTCCCCACAGCCAAATCAGCAAGAAGCAACCTGGCACCTGGGGCACTGGAACGGCATCTCCCCAGACCCCAAGGGCCAGGGAGGACAGAAAAATGACACCAGGTGATCCCATCGACCTGATGCCAGCATAAAGCCCACATGGCGTAGAAGAGGGGTCGGCCCAGCACCAGGACCAGCACTAGAAGTGGCACCAGGTCAGCCTTGAAGACCCAAACCCAGCACGAAGCAAAATCAGATCCAGCACCAGCAACCCAGCCAGCACTGAAGTGACTGGCAGTGGTACCTAGCAAGTTCCACTAAGAGACATAAGGTGGAGAAGTGCGGCCAGCTGGGCAAGAAGTCAGCAGCAGCGGTCACTGGCAAGGGCAGAAGGTGGTTGCTGAAGCCAACTGCTCTACCTTGTTTGGGGGCCTTGCCCATGGATTCAGTGTCACAAACCTACAAGGGCCATGGACCAGACCCACCAGCAACAAAGGAATTCTGGCGGTCAGGGGTAAGGGGCAACAGACTTCTAGGAAAACATAAACTGAACTTACAAGCTCAAATGGGAAGACTGGGTGGGCCAGAGGCCCTTATCTGCTGACACTGTCTATGTATCTATGTAACAACACTCCAGTCTGACGCTACACCCGCTGTATGAAGAGATGCCCAAGGAAGACTGACTACTGGGGACCACCAAAGGACAGAGGGGAGAACTCCAGGCCATGGACTCAGTGTCCTGGCACCAAAGCCCACAGCAACACGGATGACACCAAAAGGGCCAGAGCCTCAAGGAACAAGGTCTTGCAGAAGACTTCCTGGAGGGAAAACTCAAGTGGTACCATTCCCTCTTTCCCAAGGTGAAAGAAGGAACTCAAGGCTAGCGGCACCAAGAACCTGACCGAATTGGGAACCAGCCCGCTCCTTCGTGCTCCGGAAGACTGTTCTTCCCTCGAGCAAAGGACCACCCATGGTCAGAACCCTTCCCTCAAGGGAACATTGACTGGACACCACCCTGCTGCCTGAGCAGCCTGCCAAACATGGTGCCGGGCCAAGCCCGCACTAGGCCAAACATGGGCACTGGGAAGGCTCCTACCATAATCCTGTAGAAACATCCTGACGAGGCTCAGTAAGGTTGAGAGAAACTGACAAAAATGTTTTCATAAAATCACTACACTGAGACAAAAATAATAAATTCTAGCTTTAAACAACTAAAAACTGAAATGAACTGAAAGTGGCTGTTGTATAGAAATGAAGTACTGATCCCTGAAGGGTGAGCGTTGTCATCACTGAATTGCACTTGGCGGGAAAAAAGGAACTGAGGCAGATAGGGGCTGGTGCCGAGGTAAGCCAAATACCATGAGCCACTCTCACGGCACCGTGCATGTGCATGGCTTGCCTTGGCGCCAGCCGTGCTGAAAACTTCTGGCACAGACCCATTAATGTGAATAAATGATGAAGATGCAGTCTTGGAAGATCTGTAGTTCTATAAGTGGTACATGGTTCACATCCGTGCAATGGCAATTCTTCCTTAAGAGCTGATTCACTGGAACATCTTTAAGTAAAGCTACTCACACCACCCATGTGGGATATCCCTCGGCTCTGCCCAGTGATGTCAGTGCTTGTAAGCAGGGATCAATGTGCTGCTTACCAGGGGGAAGTTGGGTGGGTGGTGTGGATGTGAACCATATACCAATCCTAGGACTATGGTTGCAGGTGAGTAACCTATTTTTCTAGCATATCCACACACTGGAAGACTTCCAGCAGTTCTCCTGGAGGAGGGAGCAAGGCGCAAGCCGCACACCCCAACTTGGCAAAGAGAGATTGGAGAACTGAGGTCCCAAATGCAGCATCCTGGTGAGACTCTAGGTCATCGGTACTCACACCGTGCTCGCGAGCCACATGCGGCTCTTTAACACTTCGTTTGTGGCTCTTACAATGCCCTAATACTCAGGCTACACTGTGGCTCTTTATTTGACCCCATAATTTTGTTTTGTGGTTTGCTGTCAGCTTCTGAGAGAGTGTGCGAGGAGAAGATGAAAATGACGTACCTACCGTAATTATGATCTTTCTGTGTATCTTCACCATTCATCACTGTTGGGTACTTGGCTGGAGGTCAGGACCCCGCGGGAGCTTTTTTTTTTTAGGTAGGTGGAGCTGACGCACCATCGGCACCACCCTCGAAGCCGATGCACTGCGTGGCACTCACGGGTTAGCCGTTAGGCTGCGTCGACTCTGCCTGTCTGCCAGTTCTGAGTCGCCGGAGAGGTAAGAGGAAGGGAGGGAGTGGAGGGTGGGACAAGGAAGTCCAAGGGACAGAAAAAGGAAAAGATATATGAACCAAAAGGAGAAATAATGACTGAGAGGACAGAAAGGGAGAAGAGTCGGAAACTAAAGGGATTGGGAGGGACCCCAATCTCTGGAAAAGGAAGAGGGAGGTAGGGTGGGTAAAGAATTTAGGAAGGGAGGGGAGAAGGTTAACACATCCCAGACCCTGGTCCATCTCCAGATTGTATAGGAACTGCAAGGAGTAGCCAAAGGCTTTCTGCCAGAATTCAAGGCACAGAATAGCTGGCAAACACTCCAGATAAGCAGAGTCAGCTATTCTGGAAGAAGGACAGGGTACAGAGAATTAACACCCTCTTAAGGAAAGATTATTGGTGAAAAAAAGGGAATTTTTTTTTAATTTATAAACAAGGAGAAATAGGTTGGATGGGAACATGGAGGAGGAGAGAAAGACGGGCAACTGTCAACTCCCACCCCACAGATGTGGAGCCAAAGCATTGGAGAAGGAGTGCCCCCGCTGTCCACTCTCCCTGGAACATTATCCCCCTGTGTGCCCCTGTTTTACCCCACTCCTAAGAAGGAGAGGGAAGGATGGAGCACAGAGGAGGGACCAGAGACTGGAGGCCCCAGGGGGATGGAGGGTGGGATGCGTGGTGAATGGTGAAGATACACAGAAAGATCATAATTACGGTAGATGCGTAATTTTCATATCTTATCTGTGTCAATCTTCACCATTCATCACTATTGAGTGATACCGAGCCCCCAAAGGTGTTTCTTTTATACCCTAAGGGACAAAGTCCTTAGCTCTCAGTGGGTGACACACTAAGAGGAGAACCTTCAGGGCCTGGAGGCCAGGAGTGAGGGACAGTGAGGCAGGGGTCCCCGGAGAAGGAAGTTGCCCCGACAAGCGCCGTCTCGCTCTACGTGAGAAGAGATAGGTTGTCTGGTGAGCGGAGTTAATCACCCTACCCCGGGCCAAGGGTGACAACCGGGAAAGACACAGTCATGCCATCCGCCTTGTGCAGATCGCTGTCCCTACGACCCTGGTAGCTACCTTGTTGGCATCATAGGATGCCCTCACTTGGTGCCTTGCTAGCTCCAAGCCACGCGCAGAGAGTGCAATGGCTTGTCTGGTTTGCTCCATATCAGGCAATGAGGCTAGGAGCTGACCTAGCCTGGACTACAAGAACCTGTCGTAGGCTGCATAGTGGGCCTAATGTGCAGAAATGGAAAGCAATAACCGTGCTGAGTAGAAAGTCTTCCTACCCCAGAAGTCAAAATCCGAGGAGTCTTGATCTGGGGGCTGGCCACGGTGAAGGGCGCGAAGCCCATCAGGAGCATCCAACTGCGTCAATCCGGACTGCGGATGAGGCGTGGAACCTGTAGACTCCGGGGATGTGCAATACCTATGGCTGAGATCCCTTGGGGCAGGAACTCCGGAAAATGGCCTCTGCCAGGAACGCAATGACACCTCCCAAAGGAGCAGGTCAGGGTGGCACCACAAGGGTGGCCTCACCAAAATCACCTAGAAAGCGTGCAAGCCCTCCAGCATCCTCACGAGGCTGATACTCAGCGAGATCAGCAGCTGGAGAGAGATGTGGACAGAAGTTCCTCTCCCCAGAGAGGGGGATGAGGAGCTGGAGGGCACCGGCTGTTCAGGGGGTGGCTGCACGGGGGGAGGTTGAAAAACCTGACTGTCCATCGCCCTAACGTAAGCTGGGAACCGAACAGCCACTGCTCTGAACTGCTCCCAGGAGAGAGGCCCGCTAGGACCAAGGATGCCTGGGAGAGCAGGAGAATGTGGCACAGGAATGGGGACAGAGCCGAGAAGAGATGTCGGCTGACCTCCGCCTGGGCTAAGGAGTGGACGGGAGCACCCATGAAGAAGGTGCCCCAGAAGACCCCACATCTGACAGCTGAACAACCATTTGGTGCTGCCTGGCTGCGCCGGAAGAATCCCTCCTGTGAGGCGGCCGGGGCCATATAGGTCCAGAAGGACGGTCCACTACTTCAAAAGAATGGGGCTCTCTCAAAGAGACCAAGGAGGAAGAGTGGAGATCTGCACTACGGCTTCTCCCAGAGCCCAGGTGGACCCCCAAAAAAGGCCGCCGTACAGACCCGACGCCCCTTGATCCCTCGGAGTCTGAAAGAGCCCTCCTCCTTCAGAGGGCCAACCTAGGTAGCTGACAGCTCTGGGCAGCACCCGAAGGAGCTATCCAGGGCACAGCACCCTCCCCTCCCGTAGGTGCTCTGATCAGCCCCAAAGTTGGGCAATCTAGGCACACCACAGGTGGGGGTACCACTACTGAGGGGTCAATGAACCCACCAAGACCAGGCTGCAGAGCAATGGTGGCCTGCACCACTGCCCACTGCTCAGCACCCGACCCTAGTCTCGGTTGCCACCGACCCCACCTCAGAAGGGGGCTGACTCAGACTTGTCGAGGAGACTACTGGGCTGCCCACCAATAGCCAATCCCAAAGGGTCAGACTGTCTGTCTGACTCAGAGCTCTACTCCATCTCCAAGGAGGTAGAGGCTGAGGCCCTGTGCCAAACCGTAGGAGGGTGCCCACTGTCATCTTTGCCAAAGGGGCCAGAAACCAAAGCCATGCCCGAGCCGGTACCAGTGCTCCCTACAGCACCGTGAGCAGAATCCGCAGGGGGCACAGCTCCAGCCCGAACAGGAGCTCTCATGGCGCCGAGGACGAAGACGGCACCGACGACGGCCCCGATGGCTCCATCAGCGCCGAGGACAGTGCCGCCCGGCTCCACGGCACCGCTGAACAGCACCGAGGGCAGAGGTCCATGGAGAAACAGGCATCACATGAATCCATGTCGTGGCGGGCCAACACACAAAACAGACTGGTCGTGCTGGTCGGTGATGGAATACTTCCGGCCGCATGGGCACCGTCGCATGGGGGGCCGACCCATCCTAGAAGTTTTCTTGCCCTCCGACTGAGACATGACCTATGGAGAAAAAAACACCAAAAACAGACTCAACGTCACAGAAATATAAAGAAATGGAAAGATCTTACTGAAGGATGTTGAGTATGGCAAAGCAAATTGGCAGGAACCAGCGGACCCGGCGCGAAGTAAATAAAGAGATGGCGTCGAAGGTTTTCAGCATCAAACTAGGTCTCTAGCAGCAGCTCCTACGAGGTGCGACCTCTAGGCGGAGGCGAAGAACTGGCAGGCAGGCGGTCGATGCAGCCTTACAGCCAACTCGTGAGCACCATGCAGTGCGTCGGCCTCGAGGTGGTGCCGGCCAGTACGTCGCTCCATCTACCCTAAAAATGAAAAGAAGGCTCCCGCGAATCCTGACCCCAGCCAGTACCCAACAGTGATGAATGGTGAGAACTGACAATAAGATCAGGAATTTCTGCTGGCAAGGAATGTAGTTGACTAGCGCTGAATTATGCTCTGGTTGCAAACAAATTAAATTAACAGCAAATTGCTGTTAATTTCATTACCTAATGAAGTGTAATTTGCTTTGTTTAACTACCATTCATGAGCAAACAACAAGGAATCTCAATAAGAAACTGCCATTCACCAGCAAACAGCGAGGAACATGAACTGTTAATTCAATTCATTTTCTTCAGGTACTGAGCAATAGTTAAGGCTGTGTTAAGTTAAGGCTGTGAGTTAGATCAGAGAACAGGAGGAATGCTGTTTTACAGTTATGGGTGGTACAATACATATAGCACTAAGGAGCTCACTTCACGTTTATTTGTTGCTCCTGTTGGCTCATGATCTCACCTTTGATTAGTTGTGGTCTTCCATGATCAGGCACTGCTAGTATTGCAGGGGGTGCTCTGAAGCCAATGGCAAAGATGGCTGGATGACTTTTAAATACATTCTTAAGTGCAGGGTCATTCTTTACTCTTTTGCCAGCACCAGCCAATGTTCCTGGGCTGGGAGAATGTTGGAGAAACACTGGTGGCTTAAACTTTGTATCTCTGATGTTGTTTGGTGGGGCTGGGAAGGAGGAATCAAAGTGGCACACAACAGCTTAAAATGCTTCTGAGCACTGCTGGTATTTAGGGTTTTTACATACTTTTCATATTGAAAATAAAAATACAATGTATTTATGTTTTTTCTCTGGGGCTTTAAAGTGAAACCTTCAATAAACATAATATTGCAAATGGCAAAATGGCATGCATAATTGAGACTGGTCATGTCAGCTGTGAGCTACTTTGGCATGCCATGTTCAATGCTTTTTAGTGAGGTCATTCGGTCAGGCCAGTTACATGTTGCGGCTCCTTGGCCAATGCTAACTGTGCACGTGGCTCTTGGGCAAGTCAGGACTGGTATCACTGCTCTAGGTCGATGTGGTAGTGGATGATGAAGGTGTGTGCTGACTTCCAGGTGGCAACCCTGCAGGTCTCCTGGATAGGGATGACCCAGAAAGCAGCCACCGAGGCAGTGGTATGTCAAGCGGAATGATCTTGAACCCTATGGGAGGTTCTCTACCAGCCAGCCTATGGCAGAGGTCGATGCAGGAATTAATCCACCTGCCAATCATCTGCTTAGCAACGGTCTGCCAGGTGCTGCTTCAGAGCAGGTAACAGAACTGGCAAACCTTACCACGAACTCCGACTGTACACTCCACACAGCAGAGGAGTGCCCGCTGCAGGTCCAAAGAGTGCAGCTTGCGCTCAGCCTCCAAAGATAGATTGGTAAAGTAAACCAGAAGGTTCAACATGTGGTTAAGGTGGAACTCCATGACAACCTTCGGAAAGAATTTTGGGTGGGGGCAAAGGACTACCTTGTCCCTGTTGAAGTCAAGAAAAGGAGGCTTCCCTAAGAGCACCTGGAGCTTACTAATCCTTCTGGCCCTGCAGTGGCCACCAAAAAGGCCATCTTCCACGACAGGTGTGATATGTCACACCTGTGCGACAAACAGAAAACGCTTGCCCATGAGCACTGCCAGTACCTGAAGTAAGTACCAAGGTGGTGGTGGTGGTGGCTCACGCACCAATGGGGACAAGTGGTCAAGGCCCTTAAAGACGTGGTTGACCACTTTCTGCTGCACCACCGCCAGCATATCAGCCTGCACCCAGTATGCAGTGATGGCTGCCACGTGCACCTTAAGGGTCATCAACTGCAGTCCCAGTTGGGACAAGGTCCAGAGTTATTCCAAGATGCTAGCCACACAGCAGGCCAGGAGATCAAGCTCCTGGCCCTGACATCAAATGTAAAACCAGTTCCACTTGAAGGCATAACATTGGTGAGTCAACTCTTTTCCAGAAACCTCCATGATGTGGAGAACATTCTGTGAAAGACCAAGAGCCTGGAACTCTAGCATCTCAGGAACCAGGCTGTGAAGTGCAGGAATTGAAGAGCTGGGTGCAGGACCTTCCCCTCTTGTCTGATCAGCAGATCCAGGTGAAGAGCAACCACCACGGAGGCCTGCTGCTGAGGCTGAGGAGATCTGGGTACCAGAACTGTCAAGGCCAGTCCAGAGTTAGGAGGATCAACCATGCTTGCCTTTGTACCCTGACCACCACTTTGTGGATCAGGGGAAAGGGAAGAAAGATGTATAGGAGGCTCGGGGTTCACAGTCTCATGAAGGCATCCCCCACTAGTTTCCTGGACTGTGGGGAGCAGGTACAGAAAATATAGGTTACTCACCTGTAACAGGAGTTCTAGGAATGGTATATGTTGTTCATCCACACTATCTGGCAGGTTCCTTGCCGCTTTAAATCTTGCCGGAAGGTCTTCAAGCTAGCTCCTCCACCCACCGGTGGTAAAACTCTGCTCCGCCCATGACGCCAGATTTGGCCGCTGGAAGCTCAGGTTGAGCGTCGAGCCGGGGAGGTCGGGTGGGTTCGTGTGGATGAACAACATATACCATTCCTAGAACTCCTGTTACAGGTGAGTAACCTGTATTTCTAGGGACATGGATATGTTGTTCATCCACACTATCTGGCAGACTCCTAGCAGTTCTCCGGGAGGAGGGAGGCAAGGCGCACACCCCCTACATACTTACTTGGGTAACAGAGATTGAGGAACCGAGGCCCCAAAACCAGCATCCCAGCGTGACTCAAGGTCGATGTGGTAATGGGTAATAAAGGTGTGTGCTGACATCCAGGTAGCAGCCCTGCAGATTTCCTGGATAGGGACATCCCTGGAAGCAGCCACCGATGCAGCAGTATGGCGGGTAGAATGAGCTCTTATCCTCTGGGAGGCTCCATGCCCGTCAACTCATAACGAATTTATGCAGGAGGTGACCCATCTGCCTGTAATCCGCTTAGCTGCAGGCCTGCTGAGTGCGACTTCAAGGCGTGGTGACAAACAGCTGGAGAACCTCTCCCCAATTTCAGCCGTGCGCTCCTTGTAATGGTGAGCGCCCTTCTAGGGTCAAAGTATGGAGCCTATATTGACCTCCGGTGTGATTGGGGTAGAACACCGGTGAGTCAACACCTGATTAAGGTGAAACTCCGACACCACCTTGGAAGGAATTTCGGGTGGGGCGTAGGACAACTGTGTCCCTGTGGAAGACCAGGTAAGGAGACTCGATGCAGGCGCCTGAGGTTCTCCCCATCCTTCTGGCTGACGGATGGCCACCAAGAAGGCGGTCTTCCACGACAGGTGGGGAGACCACACCTGTGCATAGGTTCGAATGGCTTGCCCATGAGCTTTGCCAGTACCAGCAGTAAATCCCACGGAGGTGGGGGTTCCCACACTGGAGGAAATGTGATCAAGGCCTTTGAAAAGCGCCGACCACTTTTCCTGCGCCACTGACTGCTGACCGGCCAGCCGGACAGCAGAAATATTTCTGAGTGCACCTTAGGGTCGTCGACCTAAGCCCTTGACTAGATAGGGACCATAGATAGTCAAATGCTCCTACAGGACACGAGAAAGGGTCCAACCCTTTCCGACACCAAATGGAGAACCTCTTCCATTTGAAGGCATAGCATTTTCTGGTCGACTCTACGGGATGCCTCAGCGTTGAGGACCTCGTCGGAAGACCCAAGGCCTGGAACTCTAGCCGCTCAGGAACCAGGCCGTCAGGTGCAGGGATTGAAGGTCCGGATGGAACACCTTCCCCTGATTGACTGAGAGCAGGTCCGGGCGAGCTGGAAGCTGCCGCGGAGTCCTGGAGCTGAGACTGAGGAGATCTGGGTACCAGAACTGGCGAGGCCAGTCTGGGGCTATCAGAATCACCTGCGCCTTGTCCCTCCTCGCTTTCAGCAGGACCCTGTGAATCAGGGGAACGGGGGGAAAGGCGTAAAAGAGGCCCGGGGTCCACGGCCTCGAGAAGGCATCCCCCTGCAGCGAGCCCTGCTGAGGGGGGCGGGCATGAAACAGCCTCAGCTTCGCGTTCTCCCTGGAGGCAAACAGATCCACCAGAGGTGTGCCCCAGCGGGAGAACAGGTCTTGTACTATCTCCGGCAGGAGAGACCACTCGTGCGATGCAGCCCCTATCCGGCTCAGGGCATCGGCCAGGGTGTTGGAGGCTCCTGCCACATGAATGGCCAGGAGATCCGCCTCCAGGCTGCACACTAGTGACCAGATGCGGAGAGCTTCCTTGCATAGAGGCAAGGAGTGCGTCCCGCCCTGGCGGTTTAGATAGTACATGGTCGTGGTATTGTCCGTCTGGACTCGGATCACTTGACCCCGGAGAAACGGAGCAAAGGCGGTGAGAGCTAAGCGGACCGCGGAGCTCCAGCAGGTTGATATGGCATCGGGACTCCGTGGGACCAGAGGCCATGTGCTTGAGTGTTCCCCAGATGGGCACCCCAACCTATCAAAGAGGCATCGGTCGAAAGAGAGACCGTCGACTCGAGGCGGACAAGCAGGATACCCTCCTGCAGATGGGACGGGCGGTCCACCACTGGAGGCGTTCCACATCTCCTGGGTGCGTCCGCGCGCTGGTCCAGAGGATATAGCGCTGTGACCACTGGCCAGCCAGACCCCACTGGAGGGGCATGTGCCAGGCGTGCCCAGGACTCGCTGGTACAGGCCGCCATAAGACCCAGGAGTGCAGGAAGTCCCGGGCAGGCGCGAATTGCCCAACCAGAAATGATTGGGCAAAGGAGGTAAGAACCTCGGCCCTGTCCGCGGGAGCCGTGCTCTGGCTCAAGAGAGTCGAGCTCTGCCCGATGAAGGATATCACCTGCTTGGCTCGAGTTCTGACTTGGCCTCATTGACCAGGAGGCCCAGTTGAAACAAGCGGAGGGCCAGATCTGGACCCTCCACCTCCAACCTGGAGAGGCTGCTATCAGCCAATCGTCCAGGTAAGGGTACACCCGGACCCCTCGGCGCCGCAGGAAGGCTGTCACCGCTGCAATGCATTTGGTGAAGACCCTGGGAGCTGAAGAAAGGCCGAAGGGCATGGCCTGGAACTCGAAGAGGTATCCCTCCGCTCTGAAGCGGAGGAATCTCTGATGAGACAGATGGATAGGGATGTGAAAGGACGCGTCCTGGAAGTCCAGAGAACAGAACCACACGCCGTGTTCCAGAGATGGTATTATCTGAGCCAGAGTGACCATTCTGAAGGTTCGAGACCTTAGGAACTTGTTCAGGTCGTGTGGGTCTAAGATAGGGCGCCAGCCCCGTCCAGTTCGGGACCAGGAAGTACCTGGACCACGAACCCTGGTTCTGATGGAGGGTCTCTTCTCTTTTATCACCTTTCTGAAGGAGGAGGCGATGTCGGCTCGTGAGCCTGTAGAATTCTGGGGACCCTAAAGCCCCCCGCGGGGCGACGGCTCTGAAGGGTGGAGCCTGCCCGAATTCCAGAGGCAGGCCTCTTCCCACCACCTCCAAAACCCACCTGTCCGTGGTAACAGCGGACCAGGCGGAAAGGAAGTGTCGGAGCCGTCCCCCCACGGGGGGAACCAGGGACGAGGTGACGGGGATGGGGGTGACACCCCTCAGCCCGTCACTTAGCAGGCTTGGAGGAAGGACCGGCCTGGGGACCACCAGGGCCTTTTCCTCCTTGCTTCCTATTAGAGGAAGCTGATGGCTTGGGCTTGGAATACCAAGGTCTAGCCTGCTGGCCCTGACGCTGTTGTTGGGCCGGGCGTGCGGCGGGAGTAGAGGGACCGAAGGAGCTTAGGCTGGGACCTTGACCCAAGTCCCTCTCTTGCGGACGAGACTGAATCCAGGGTGGCATTGGATTTTTCGATCCTCTGGAGGTGGCCTTCACTCCAGGGCCGAAGAGGTCTGTTCCCAGGAAGAGCGTCCATGAAGCTTGTGCTGGGTATCCAAGGTAAAGGTGGATATTCGCAGCCACGCCCGCCGACGCATGGCCACAGCGGCCGCCACTGACCGGGCACATGAGTCTCCTATATCCAGAGCAGTCTGGAGCTGCTGCTTGGCTGCTGCCCTGCCCTGATCCCGCATCTGCTTGACCGTAGTCTGCAGGTCGGCGGGAAGATGAGGACAACCTCATCCAGGGAACCCAACAGGGCATGGGAGAAATGTGCCATGAAGACTGGCTGAACTGGCCTGGCGAGGCCGAGAGAAGAGGCAGCATACACTTTCCGCCCAGTAGTCCATTTCTTGGACTCTTTGTCGAGGCGGTTTGTCCACGTCCTGGCATTACCGCGCGGCGGAAAACACTGTCCGTGACCAGCCCTTCAGCCGAGGGTGTTCAGAAAACCGGACAGAGAGCCAGTAGGGACCGCATACTTCTGGCCATCCTGGCAGGCGCAGGACAGGAAGCAGACGCTGCTAAAGTTCAGGGCGGCCCAACAATGGCTTGGCCACTGGAAGAGCCTCCGTGGGAGAATCCTCGGTCCAGAATCTCGGTGAGGGATATCTGGCCCGTTTGGATCTGGGTTCAGCTTCATCCCAGTGGATTCTGAGATGAGCCTAAGAAGTCCCAGGAAGGACGAAGGGCTATCGTCCACTGACTGCCCCAGAGGACTCCAAGTCAAAATGCCTGGAGAACAGGGAGGAATCATCCGACTCCGACGAGTTTCGAATAGCTGCCTGGAGCCTGAGCCACCCCTCCACTTGCCGAGGCTTGTCAGGCGTGAGTGACCGACAGCCTCAGGGAAGGCCCTCGCCAACCAGCGACTCTTTCGTTGGTGCCCCAGCTGTCGGCTGAGGTGGAGGCGGTTCCACCACAATTGGTGGGACAGCTGGAATAGGTCGAACAACTGGCCTGAAACAGGCTCCTCGACCACTACCTGGTCCGGTGGCAACACTTAATGGCGGGAAGAGGCCTGAGCCGCAGTGGTCATAAAAATTGTTGCCACATGAGGTCCTCGTGTTTTCGGTGGCTGCGCGAAGCCTCCCTCTCGTCCGAGGAGGAAGAAGAAGAGGAAGGCGGCGCGCGCTTGCCGCTGTGCGAGACCGAGACCGTCTATGTCGGCCGGGAGAGCTGGACCAAAGATGTCCGAGACAAGATCGAGAATTCGGCTAGGCCGAGGTCGGTGAGGCGGGAGCCGAGGGTCGGCAATCCCCTCGGTTCGGTCGGCAAAACCGACGGCTCCTGGGTCGAAGGCACAGATGAGCAGACGGTATCCTCAGTCCTCACCGGGGGAACCGGGGAGGAGGGAATCTCGGCTTCTCCAGCCGACAACCCGTCTAACGGGTCGAGAAAAATCTCGACCGTCGGTAGGTCTCAGTCACCTGGCCTGGCGGGGCACGTGAAGCCAGTGGCGAAGCGAAAAATGCGGACCGAGGTGGAATTGCCGACACAGGGAGGGATCTTTCCGCTCCCAGAGCGTCGACGATGGGACTTACCCAAGACTTCTTACGACCGATGAATCGAAGAAGTGGGACCCTGTATCTGGTTGAGAGGGTCAAGCAGAACTCATAAAGGAAGCGAATATGAGGTCGAGCGAGAGGAAGGAAGGCCGCAGAAGAGGAAACGCGGCCTGGGCCGCCTGCTCTTGAGGCGACCAACCTCTCTAGTTGTTCGGGCGGATCCGCATACGGAAACCGCCAGTGGGCCTCTTTGGATTTGACCGGAGGAAATCTTCTTCGGGATGCCCAAGTTGTAAGCAGACAGCGCGGTCTTTGAGGCGTAGACTGAGAAGGAGGAACACAGATGTAAGCCTGCGGGTCGTGCTCCTGGCCAAGAGCAATAAACACACGTGGAGTGCGGGTCCGTCCGAGACATCTTCTGCCCACAGGGACATTTCCGAAATCCGGGAGTCGATTTGTCCATCGCAGCCGCGAAGGAAGAAGACCGAGAAGGTAAAGTTATCATTTTTTAAACTTTTTTAAACTGAAGGATTTTAGGCCCAAAACTTAATCGCAGAGCGTTAAGGAGGGAACCTGAGCTTCCAAGCGGTAAGGAAGATCTGGCGTCATGGGGCGGAGCCAAGAGTTTTACCACCCGGGTGGGTGGGAGGAGCTAGCTTGAAGACCTTCCGGCAAGATTTAAAGCGGCAAGGAACCTGCCAGATCGTGTGGATGAACAACATATCCATGTCCCTAGAAAGCCAGCTTTATGTTCTCCCAGGAGGGAAACCGGTCCATTAGAGGGGTGCCTCACAGGGAAAACAGGTGGTTCACCACCTCCTGATGCAGGAACTACTTGTGTGATGTCCTTGAGAGCGTCTGACAGCTGACTGCCTGCTACTGCGACATGAACCACCAGGAAATCACCACCCAGGCTGTGCACAATGGTCCATGTGTGAAAGAGAAAACAGTGGAAGAGAGTGCGTTCCACCCTGCCAGTTCAGGTAGAACATGGTCGTGGTGTTGTCCAGATGGACTTACACAACCTGACCCCTGACTAGAAGAGTAAATTTCATCAGTGCTAGCCGCACTGCATGGAGCTCCGGCAGGTTGATGTGATGACGTGGCTCCCTGGGTGACCATAACCCATGGGTTCTGTGGTCCCTCTCGCAGATGATTTACTTCATTGGGCAGAGGAGGTACAAGAAGCAGAACAAATGCCTGCTCCACAGATAATATAATCTGGTTGGTGTGACCATCTTGAGGGTGACAGTCATTTTTGGGCAGACAAACGGGACTCCTTCCTCCAGATGTTCTGGGATCAGCCAGCACTGGATGGCATCCCACACTGGCTGTGTCACTCTGACTGGCTGGTCCAAGCATCCTAAGCGTTGGAACCACTGACGGCCCAACTCCCACTGCAAGTGTTGCATCTACTAGTGAGCCAATTGGACAGACCATGCTGGTGCAAGATGCCATGTGCTCCAGCAGCCTCAGGAAGTCCTGGGCAGGGTGCAAGCACACAACCTGAAATGATCAGGTAAAGGTGGTAAGATCCAATGCCTGGTCTGCTTGGAGGCAGGCCTTGATCCGTGGGGAGTCTAGCTCTGCCCCAATGAAGTGCATCACCTGCGAGGGGGACCCTAGTCTCTGCAGATCTGGAGGGCTAGGTCCATGGACTGCTCCACGGCCTCTTTGGACAGCCCATTTATCAGCCAGTCCAGGTAGGGATAAACCCTGATGCCCTGACACTGCAACAATGTTGCCACCATTGCTATGCACTTGGTGAAGATCCTGGGCACCAAGAAAGGCTGAATGGCACGACCTGGAACTGATAGAGCACCCTTCTTCGCAGAACCGGAGGTACTGCAAGTAGGACAGATGAAATGGGATGTGGAAGAATGCATCCTGGAGGGTACAGGGAGCAGAACCAAATGCTCTGCTCCACAGATAGTATAATCTGGTTTGGTGTGACCATCCTGAACTTGTATTTCCTTAGAAACTGGTTCAGATCATGAAGATCCAGCATGCATGCCAGCCCCCGATCCATTTCGGGACCAGAACATATCTGGACACATACCCCTGACTTGTCTGGGATGGGCTATGGCTCCTTTTGTGAGGAGCAGAGCAGCAAGGAAGGCAGTATAGCACAGTGGTTTAAGGCTCTGAGCTGCAAATCTGGAGACCTGGGTTTGAATCCCACAGCCCCCACTTGCATATACTGTGTGACCCTGAGCAAGTTGCTTAACTTCCCTGTACTCCCAGGTCGCACCTCTAAACAAGCTTTCAGCTTAGTGTGCTATTCCTGGTTAAACAATTGAAAAAAAAAACATCCTCCCTGAGGGCAGATGTGTCCTGTGACACCAAGAACTCCCTTGAAGCGTGGTATCAGTAAGGTGGAAGGGTCTCAAAATCAAGAAACAGCCTTCTACTAACTACCTCAAGAATCCACTTGTCTATAGTAATGACAGACCAGTGAGGCCAGAAATGGCAAAACTGTGCCACCAGGAGCTGAGTTAGGGACTGGATAGGTGGGAGGAAAACTCCCCCACCTGTCATTGGGCAGCTTTGGAAGGGGCAGGCCGCTGAGGCCAGAAGGGCACCACTTCCCCTACCCCTGCCTTTCTTGAACCCCTGGCCAGAGAATTTGGCCCTGGGGTCCCAGGCTTGGATATGTCCCTGCTGGGGCTGTTGCTGCCAAGACAGCTGTGGCTGAAAGGGCCACAACTGAAAGGGCTTCTTTTATTTTTTGTCTTTTTGCGATGAAGCCACAGCAACCAGCATGACGCTGGACTTCTCAGTCCTTGTGAGATGCCCATCCACCCCCCTAGGCCAAAGAGGTCAGTGCCCAAGAAAGGGACATCGGCCATCTTGTGCTGAGTATCTGCTGTAAAGGTGAAGATCCTCAGCCAGGCCCTGCGATGCATCACAACAGAAGCAACAGTCACCAATGTTCATGACTGTCCAGATCTGGTGTTTAGTCAGCGCTTGACCTTGGTCTCGGATGACCTTTACGGGACCTGCTTGTCACCAGACAGGTAAGGGAGGATGGTGTTGAGCACCCCAGCAGGCAGTGACCAAAATGGACCATCATCAAGCGTAGCTCACCTGAAGGAGACCAAGGGAGGACACGGTGTAAGCGTTCTTGGCCACGTGATCAAGCTTCCTTGACTCCTTGTCAGTGGGGCATGTCCCCATCCCCAGTATTGGCAGACTTCCAGAAAACAGAATCAGAGACCAGACCCTTGACCGAGGGTAGTCAGAAAATCCAGGTAATGAGCCAGTATGGACTGCATACTTGTGGACATACTGGCAGAAGAGACAGGCAGAGGCTGGATGCTGCAAAGTTCAGAGCCAGTCCCAGAATGGCACTGGCCATGGGAAGACAACCCCGGGGTTCGTCCTTATCAAGATATCATGAAGGGTACCTAGCCTCTTCTGAACTGGCTCAAAGAACATTCATGGACTCGGACATCAGTTGGAAAAGTGCCACAAAAGATACTAGCCTGTGGTTGGTAGTCAGTTCCTCAACCGATTTGCGGTCAAAATGTATACAACCTTGATGACTGCATGGAGGATGCATTAGAGTTGTCTGAAGATTCTTCAAAGACTGCCTGCAGTGGTTTCCATCATGAACCACCTATAATCATCAGGGTGGGCAATTTCCATAGACAACTGGCCTGGCAAGGCCCATTGCTGCTCAGAGGAGCTCCTCGTAGCACCACCGCATCTGTGCTGGAGCTTCCCATCATCAAAGATGAAGAAGATGAGAAGCATTGATAGCAATCCCTCCCCACTGGGCGGGATATATAACTCAAGGAGCCCCTCGACCAGTACCTCGATCATCGACCCAAGGGCTGATATAGAGTACATGCAACCGGAGGTGCAGACTAATACACTGGCACCAGTTTCAGCAGCATGACCTCTGGTGGAGGTTGATACTGGGCAGAGATGGCCGGGAAACTGACCCCTCCACATCCTCCTGGGAGAGGACTAGGGTAACCAGGGTCTTGGGTTGACAGGGTCGAGAAAAATCTCAACCACCAGAAGATCGGCAAGCCCAACAGGGGTACCATGGATCTAGTGGCCCACTACTCAACCAAAAAGGGGCTCAGCCGATGCCATGCACTAGACAACCATCAAGCAGCCAGGGGAGTCGAGAGAGCAGGAGTAGCGTGCTCTCTCCTGGTCCCATGACTGCTGGCAGTGCTTCTTACTACTGCAGGCAGGGCCCTCCGCAATGTCTCAAACACTCAACACATATCAAAGAAATTACCCATGAATGGTGTTCTGATGCCAAGGGCTCAGTCAGAACAGAAGCCCATTAAGGACAGTCCTGCCAAAGGTAGCATGCTGCTTGGCATGGATACCCAAGGCACAGTGCTTAACAAAAGCATGCACTCTGCACCAAGTTGTGGCTCTGCAAATATCACAGATAGGCACAGAACAAATCTCTGCCAGGGATGTGGCAACTGCTCTGTTAGAGTGAGTGCAGACACTTCGCAATTCAGGCAGAAATACACTTGATTGTTTATTTTTATTTATTTTATTTATTTCAGATTAAATACCTTTCAGCCAAGATGACTCTTTTACAAAGGTTCCATATCAATAGTCACAAACATTACAGTACGAAATAAATAGTGAAAATACAAGATGGAAGGAAAAACTGACACAGAATGGATTAGGTTACTTGAATGCAGAAGTGCACTAATTCTCATGATTCTCATTGAAACAGTGATAATCACTGCAAAACGGTTAAGCTGCTAAGTGCATGGTATTCAGGAGGTAGTAGCCAGAGAGGGCTTTGTCAAAGGAAGGGAGGCAAGAGAGGGGTAGGTAATGGGGATTAGGAGGGGGGTAGAGACCCCAGGGAGGTGTCGGGGTAGCCTGCGTTTAGGAGTACCAATCACATTGGTTATTTTGGACCAGGAGGATATGCAGGTCTCTTTTTAAAGGGACAGTTTTAGGCCCTGTCCACACTACACTGCTCAGGCCCGGTAACGGATGCAAACTACTACGGCTGGGGTGCGGTACAGTGTGTCCACACTGAGGCGGTGTCCGTTACAGGAGCAGTACCGCTGGTCCACACTGCAGGAGCTGGGCAACCATTATGGCGGCACCCGATCCCACAATGCAGCTCGCATTGCGCTAGGGGACCGTTATCAAGCGTCCACACTATGACCGGTAATGTTACCGAGGCGTAACCGGTTTCATAACTGTTGTTGAAACCACCTCATATGTGGTTTCAACAATGGTTATGAAAACGCCTTCTGTAACGTTACAGGTGTAAATGCAAACCGTTGCAGTAATGGTCTGGCCCTCTGTAACATTACAGAGGCGTAGTGTGGACAGGGCCTTCATGTGTTCCAGGAGGGGAGTGGGGAGGTTGTTTAACCACTGGGGCCCACGATAGGAAATTGTAGCAGGCTGTCCCTTCCGATTGAGATCAAAGGAGAGAAAGGGCTAAATATCCAATTACATAAAACATACAGATCTGGGGCTCAGCAGCCTAGCAGATGTGAGGTGACTAAATGTTTTAAAAAAAATGTTCTTCTGTTGTTGAATCCTATGTGTCTTATATGTATGTCCTTGTCCACTGCATGATTTTGCACTTTTACAATGTTGCTTGTTTGCACAGTTAATGACTTTTCTGTGCACCTCCTATATATGCACTTCATCGTTGCCAATACTGTATGTATGTTTGTCCTGTGTCTTTTTTTTTGTAGGTTTTTCCCATTTTCACCCATCCCTGCCGGTGCATGTCTGGGGCGCTGACGCATATATGTGGAGGCATGCGCACGCAAGGCACTGTGGCATGCCCCACCCTACTAGCCGCCCCCTTCCCCGCCTGCACCACCACCAGACCTCCACCCAGTGGTGCGGAACTACAAGAGGGACAGCGTCCACTCCAGGAGGGAGAGCTGCCGATGGGTGACTCAATCTTGCTCCTACCCTCCCCCAGCTGGCTCCCCGATGACCGAGGTCGTTCCCAAACCAGGGTTGCCAGCGTGGCGCAAATAAAGCTAGATGCCTCAACCCTCTGCACCTCCGGAACGGCGTCCTGTGTCTTTAATGCTGCCTTATTTACTGACCATCAGTAGGTAGCATGTCACTCTGAAGATGATGTCACTGTGATGTCGAAATGTCAGGGCATGGCTTGGTGACGTGCAATAGTTGGTATGGTTTGTCTGTGAGCATTAGATTTGTGTATTTCACAGTTTAAGCCACATAGCATGTTAAGTATAAAGTACTGATGCCAAATACAGAACCTTTGGACTATAGGTTTTAATAATGGAGACCATTTAATATCCGCGTACAGAGTTTACAGTGATGTGAGATGCATGCCAGCCATGGTGTTGTTTACGTGTGGTATGCTTTTCCAAATAATTTATCAAAAGAGTAAAAAGAAGTTTTTTGCATTATTAAGATACATTTTAGACTCTATTTATTACCGAGGGGTGCTGATCCAGTTCTGGATGTTGCTGCCGTGCAACTTGTGTTTCGGAGACAAGGAGCTGTTTGGATTTCCAGAAGTCTTCAGTTCGGGCCATGTAAAACTTAAGGACCCACTGAACATCCAGAGAATGGAGAATGTGTTCTCCATTCTGGAAGTCAGCAAAGCAAGTAGTCAGCACTAGTGGCTGGTTCAGATGGAACCTCAACATCACTTTTGGTAGGAATTTTATGGTATGTGCGGAGAACTACCTTGTCGTCATGGAAAACAGTATATGGGGGATCTGTGACCAAGGCATGGATTTCAGACACTCTGCAAGCAAAGGTGATGACCACTAGAAAAGCTGCTTTCCAAGTCAAAAACTTTTAGCTCAGATGTCACAAGGACTCAAATGGTCTGTGGGTGAGCATATACAGCACAAGGTTGATGTCCCAGGCAGTCACCAGCTTCCTGATGGGAGGCTTTGTGTGTAAAATGTCCCTAAGGAACCTCTTGAAGGACAGCAGCTGTGTCAGGCAGATGGTACCAACAGGTCATGGTATGCAGAAATAGCACACAAGTGGACCTCGACTGTGGAATACTGTAGGCCAGCATCAGAAAGGTCCAGCAATTGCTCTAGAACCTTGACAGGTGGGCACCCAAAGGGGTCCATGTGGGTTTTGGACTACCAGATGGAAAATCTTTTCCATTTGGCTGTGTAAGTTTTCCTAGTGGAAGGCTTACAGGCAGCGAAAGGTATTTCAGAGACCCTCTGAGATACCTGCACATGTTCACTTCTATCTCTTCAGGAGCCAGCCCTGAAGGTGAAGGGAGCGCAGGCTGGGACTGACCAGGTGATGCTGAGTCAGAAGTCCATCTTGAGTGGAAGAATCCTCAGCTTGCTGACTGACAGTGTGCTCAACAGAGGAAACAATATTTCTTCAGGCCAGCAGCTGGTGACCAGTATCATCTTGCCCTCCAGCACCTTCAGTTTGAACAATCCCTTCTGCATTAGAGGAACTGATGAGAATGAATACAGAAATAGATTTTGCCAATGCGAATGCAGTTTGAACGCATCCTGACAGAAAATGTCATGTCCTGGCTATCTTGAGCAGAACTGAGGCAGTTTGGTGTTCAGTGGGGACACAAAAAGGACCACATCTGAGGTGCCCCACTCATCAGACAGTGATCTCGCGACGTCTGGAGTTATAGACCACTCATGAGGATCGGTCTGTGTTTGGCTGAGCTTGTCTGCCAGAGTGTTCTAGACTGTTGGCGGATGAAAGACTTGGAGCAGGATCTCCTGCTCCAGGCACCACTCCCAGACTCTCGTCACCACCAGTAGAGAAGGTAAGATTGTGCTCCTCCTCGTTTGTTGATGTAATAGATCCCAGAATTGTCTGTCTGAAGGAGGACTGTTTTGTGGCTGACAAGATCCACTAAGGCTCCCAAGCCATACAAAAATAGCTCACAGCTCTAACATACTGATGTGGAGATCAGTCTCTAATGGGTCCAAGACACCTTGTGTTTGAGACCGACAGTGTACTCCCATCCCAACCGGGTGGTTTCCACAGCGATAGCCACCTGAGAGCTCCGTTGAGAGAAGGTAAAGCCCTGGAGAAGACTCTCCTTTAATGACCACCATGTGAGAGGCCAAACCAAGCACTTGGTCACCTGAATGAGGTAGGTCTGAGGATGTGACGGTATTGATCACTCTGCACTGAATTGTTCTCATGTGCAACTATGCCAGGGCACTGAGAACACCGAGGAGATTATCAGACATGGCATCGTGTCATGGAGTAGACTTGTACAGTTTTGCTCTCCATGATGTAGCATGCTGTCTGCAAGATTGCCTGCATTCTGCTCTCTGGCAGAAAAGGCTCAGACCTTGGTCATATCCAAGAGCTCCTGTGAACAGCATCTGCTGTAAGGACTGGAGCTGAATGTTCTCTAGATTCAGCAGAACCCCCATGTATTTATTTATTTATTTTATTTATTCAGGATTCGGAAAATACCTTTGAGTAAAAGACTCACTTACAAAGGTTCCATGTCACAGAGTTAGGACATTACAGTAATAAGGTAATACAATGCAGGAAACAGGACAAGCTAGATACACAGTAAAAATACATTTAAAGGCTCACAATCAGGATCTAACAAGCTTAGGGCGCTTGCCAGAACAGAAAAGCATATAGGCATTTATACTGAGATGCTCAAAAATTGGAGGAAAGGGCATGGGGGGGGTAAGCCAGCCAGAGGCCATTGTTGTGGTACGGGGAGGAGTGAGTGACAGGTTCAACGGCAGTCACAGCTGTTAAAGGACTGGAGATGTCCCCTAAGATGGGTTTTGAAGAGGCTGATTCTATTTTCATTTGTGAGGGAGCTAGGTAGACCATTCATCCAAGAGGGGCCTTGCAGCTGAAGGATCTTTGAAATTAGGAGGTTTGACAGTGGGGACCCGTGAAGAGTTTCTTGCTGGAGCCACGGGTTACTTTTTGGCTGTAGACGGATAGATTAAAGAGGTAAGACCAGGGGAAAGACCAAGGGAGATTTTTTAGCCATAAGGCAGGTGTGGAACCCAGTCCTGTTGTCTAAGTTAAGCCAATTTGTGGCGTTATAAAGTGAGCAGGTATGGGTGAGGCAATTGCTTGAAGTCCAGTACAAGGTGACAAGTTTTGTTGAGGGAGAGGCAGAGCCACTAAGGCTGAGGTGGTGGCAGCGCTTATAAATGAGTATGCCATAGTTGAGGAGGAGAGGACAGAGGACAAGACAGCAAGCCGGAGGGCATCTGGAGTGAGGCAGTGTTTAAACCAATAGAGCAAGCCTAGGCAGACATTAAGAGCAGTGGACAGGTGATGTATGTGCTGGTGGAAATTGAGTGCAGGGTCAAGGGTGATGCCCAGATATTTAAATGAGTCCACTTGCTCAAGAGGGGTTCGATCCACAGTTAGAATCTTGGGGCAAAAGCTCCTTCCTGGAGTTCTGTGGGTGAGAGAAGATCATGAACTTGGTCTTCTTGTAGTTCAATATAAGGCATTGTGCCGAGAAACACCATTCAGCTTCACTAAAGGGGGACTGGAGGGTTTGGTGGAGTTGAAAAGGGTCATGGCTGGATGCGTAAAAGTAAAGCATCACCCACGTATAGTAGTAGGTTGCCACAGCAGGATGCATGGAGGGAGTTAAAGTAAAGACTGAAAAGGAGGGGACCAAGGATGGACCCCTGAGGGACCCCTGAGAGAATTGGGAGTCTATTGGATGGGGTAGTGCCAATTTTAACCTGTTGGAACCGGTCCGATAAGTAGTCTGTGAACCAGCGCAGGGCATCCTGGGAGAAGCCAATGTTGGAGAAAGTGACTAGCAGGTAAGGTCAACAAAGACAGCACCAGTGGTGTGGTCTTTGTCTAGTGTGGAATGGATGTGTGCAGTGAATTCCAGCAGGGCTGTAGTAGTACTGTGCCCTCTGTAAGTGAGAAAATTAGTGGTCGTGGCCACAGACTGTTCTGTCTCCTGCCTGGATACTGGCCATCATCCAGTTGTCCAGTTATGGGTATATTTGGAGTCCTGTCTTTCTCAGGTGTGCTTTGAGTACTGCAAAGCACTTTGTAAAGACATGAGGCATCAAGGAGAGTCCAAAGGCAGGCCTCTGAACTGGTAAGCTGCCCCAGCACTAAGAATCAGAGGTATCTAAGGCATATGGAGTGTACTAGAATGTGCTGGTATGCATCCTGCATATCCAGGAGCTAACCCATCCTGGAAGACATAATTGTAAATTTCTGGATCCAAGAAATTGAGCAGATTTCTGAGGTCAAAGAAGGGAGCATTCCTCCTGAGAACGATCCAGCAGTCTGAGCAAGAAATGCCTCTGATGCACATGTTGCAGTGGCTGAGTGGGAGCATAAGCAAAGGTATCCAAGTGGGTTAGAGCTGACAATGGCAGCGAGCAGAATCCTTCATTAGACTCTGTCAGGGACCAAACAAGCTCCAAAGGGCAGTCACAATAGGAAAAATGCCCTTGGTAGCTAGCAATCTGCATGCCTAGTGTGGTTGTTGCTCAGGCCGTTTTCCTATAGCGTCAAACTTGCATGCTTCCTTGTAAGAGGGTGCACAGTGACCACTTGGGGAGAATGGCCATTTCATTCTCAGGAAGAATAACAATGGCATCTGTTAGGGATCGGAAATTTACACCATACATCTTAGGGGCAATGTATTTTTTTTAATCAATCTGCTTGCAGACAGATGGTACTGAAGAAGGTCTACATGAGAAATGGAAATTACATACTTATCGTAATTCTTGATCTTCTTGTATGAAGTCTCCACCACTCATTCACACTAATGGGTGGGTGTGTGAGTATATCGGAGGTGCTAAGACCCCATGGGAGTCAAAAATCTTCAGGAGGGCTGGTGCCGGGATAAGATCATGCATGCGTGGCACCGCAAGACTAGCTCGCGCCTGTATAGGCTATCTTGGCATCGCCCCTTCAACCGCCTCAGTATCTTCTCGACCAAGGAAGTGCAGCGTAAACTAATGAAAGAAAACCTAACCCTAACTTCCGGGCATGTGAAGGCCCGGATGACCGATATAAGAAGGATCAATTCAACAATGTCATCACAACCTGAACAACAAGAAACTGAAGACCAAAACAGAATGAGTGAGCTCGGAGGATGGTGGGTGGGTGTGTGAATGAGTGGTGAAGACTTCATCCAAGAGGATCAAGAAATAGAAATTACGTACCTACCGTAATTATGATCTTTCTGTGTATCTTCGCCATTCATCACAGATGGGTACTGGCCGGAGATCAGGACCCCGCGGGAGCCTTTTTTTTTTAAAGGATAGGCGGAGTCGACGCAGCATCGGCGCCGCCCTCGAGGCCGACATACTACGTGGCGCTCGAGGATTAGCCGTTAAGCTGTGTCGACTCCACCTGCCTACTAGTTCTGAGTCGCCGGAGAGGTAAAAGGAAGGGATGGAGGGTGGGACAAGAGAGTCCAAGGGACAGAAAAAGGAAGAGAAAAACTGAACTAAAAGGAGAAATAACGACTGAGAGGACAGCATAGAAGAATTAAGACTAAGGGGATTGGGTAGGGGCCCCAATCTCTGGAAAAGGAAGAAGGGGGAGAAAATTTAGGGACAGAGTGAGAGGTAACAGGATCCAGGACCCTTGTCCGCCACCAGACTGTATAGGAACTGCAGGGAGTAGCAAAGCTCATTTGCCAGAATTCAAGGCACAGAATAACTGGCAATACCCCAAAGCAGAGTCGGCTATTCTGGAGAAGGACAGGGTACAGGGACTCAAGTACTCTCTGTAAAGATATTTGTGAAAAAGGGGTTCCCTTGTTTTTTTTTGTTTTTTAAATCAGATGGATAACAGAAGGAGGGCAACCACTCAGTTCTCACCCGTGAGGGGTGAAGATAAGTAGTAGAGAAGAAGTGCCACTCAACTGTACCCCTTAGGAAGAAAACTACCCCTGTGTGTCCCAACTTACCCCGCTCAAAAGAGGGGTAGGCACAGAGGAGGAGGATCCAGACACTGGAGCCCCAGGGGAGTGAGGGAGGATTAGATGAATGGTGAAGATACACAGAAAGATCATACACCACGGTAGGTACGTAATTTCTATATCTTATCTGTGTCACTCCTCACCATTCATCACAGATGGGTGAGTACCAAGCCCCCCGAAGGGGGTTGATTAATTGCACCCTAAGGGACAGTGTCCCTTAGCCCTCAGTGGGTGACACACTAAGGGGAACCTTCTGGACCTGAGGAGGCCCGAGTGGGAGAGTGAGACGGGTCCCCAGAGGGGAAGAATTTGCCCGACAAACGTCGTCTTGCCCTACGGGAAGAGATAGGTTCCCTGGTGAGCGAACGTCACCCTACGCCGGGCCAAGGGTGACAACCGGAAAAGGCGAACACGCCGATCTCCTGGTGCAGATCGCTGTCCTACTACCCAGGTAGCTACCTCATTGGCGTCATAAGATGCTCTTGCTTGGTGCCTTGCTAGCTCCAGGCCATGTGCAGAGAGTGCGATGGCTTGCCTGGTTTGCTCCGAGTCAGGCAAAGCAGCTAGGATCTGACCCAGCGCTGACCACAAGAACCTGTTCTAGGCTGCATGGTGGGCCTGATGAGCGGAGATGGAGAGAAGCAACCGTGCTGAGTAGAAAGTCCTCCTCCCCCAGAAATCAAAATCCGAAGAGTCCTGATCTGGGGGCCGGTCACGGTGGAGGGCGCGAAGCCCGTCAGGAGTGTCTAGGTGCGTCAATCAGGATTGTGGATGAGGCATAGAACCTGGAGACTCTGGGGGAGCACAATACCTCTGGCTGAGGTCCCTAGGGGCAGGAACTCCGGAGAAGGGCCTCTGCCAGAAACGCATGGACGCCTCCCGAAAGGGAGCAGGCCAGGGCGGCACCATAAGGGTGGCCACACCGAAATCGCCTAGAAAGGCGTGCGCCGCATGCTCAGGATTGCTGACCGACAGGGGAGGAAGGTGAAGGTCCTCCAACATCCTCACGAGGAAGCACTGATACTCGGGGAGATCAGCGGCAGGAGAGATATGGACAGATGATTCCTCTCCCCCAGAAGAGGGGGATGAGGAGCTGGAGGTCACCAAACGCTCCGAGGGTGGTTGCTCGGGGGGAGGTTGAAAAACCTGGCTGTCCATGGCCCTAACGTAGGCAGGGAACCGAGCAGCCACCGCTCTGAACTGCTCCCAGGTGAGAGGGCCGCTAGGACCAAGAATGCCTGGGAGCGCTGGAGAATGAGGCAGAGGGATAGGGGCAGAGCCGAGAGAAGAAGTCGGCTGACCTCTGCCAGGGCTAGGGAGCGGACCATGGACACCCGAGGAGGGTGTCCCGAAGACTCCGTGAGCCGACAGCTGTACAACCACATTGGTATTGCCTAGGCTGCGCCCAGAAGAATCCCCCAGTGAGGCGACCGGGCCAGAGTAGATCCAGAAGGACGGTCCCCTGCCTCCAAAGAATGGGACCCCCTCAAGGAACCGGAGGGGGAAGGGCGGAAGTCTGCACTACGGCTTCGTCCAGGGCCGGGGTGTACCCCAGAGAAAGGCCGGCGCGCCGACCCCACACCCCTCGACCCCTCAGACTCCGAGAGGGTCCTAGTCCTCGAGAGGGCCAACCTAGGCAGCTGGCAACTCTGGGCTGCCCCCGAAGGGGAGACCCAGGGAGCAGCACCCTCCCCTCCGATAGGCTTCCCGATGGGCCCCAAAGTTGGGCGATCGAGACACACTACGGAAGGGGGTACCACTGCCAAGGGGTCAAGGAACCCTCCAAGGCCAGGTTGCATGGCAATGGTGGCTCGCACCATAGCCTGCTGGTCAGTACCACTGACCCCAACCTTGGGGATAACCTGACGCTCCTCAGAACGGGGCTGGCTGCGACTCGTCGTGGAGACCACTGGCTCGTTCTCCTCTGCAGACAACCCCGAAGGGTGTGACTGCTCGCTCGACTCCGAGCCCGACTCCAACTCCGAAGAGGTAGAGTCCGAGGCCCTAAGCCAAACGGTAGGAGGGTGAGGAAAGGCGACCTTACCGAGAGGCCCGGAAGCCAAAGCAGTGGCCAAGGCGGCCCACGCACCCTCCACAGCCATGCAAGCAGGGCTGACAGAAGGCGGCAGGGCAGCTCGGGCCAAAGGTCCTGAGCCAGGGCCAGCCGCGGTGCCATCAAGTCCACTGGCACCAGGGGCGGTACCAGGAACAGAGACGGCGCCGACGGCAGCCCAAGCAACGGCCTCAGCATCGATGACGCCGCCAGGCCCGCGCCGCGAACGGCACCGAGGACCGAAGCGGCGCCAATGGCCCGGCGGACTGGGAGCCGAACACGGCACCGTCAGGCCCTTCGGCGCTGCGAACAGCACCAACGGCGCCGGGGATGGCGCCGACAGACGGCTCCGAAGGCCCCATGGCGCCGAGGCGAGACATGGCGAAAGGTGACACTGCATCCAGGGTCACGGCGCTGAGAGCAGCGTTGGCACCTCGAACGGTGCCGACAAAGCCCACGGCACTGAGAGACGAGTCGGCGCCGGCGAGCCCACCGGCACCGTGAGCGGCGCGAAGGCCCTGACAGCGCCGACCGACGGCGCCGAGGGACGGACGACCCGGCCTCCAGACTGCGTGGAGCGACACTGGGAGCCTCTGCCTCAAAGGGGTGATTGCACACCATCGCCTCCTGCCCGCCTCCCAGGAGGAAGCGGGACAGGCCTCCTGTGCAGCAGGGAGGAGCCTCGGCCAAGGCTAGCTGCAAGAGCCAAGGCTCCCTCCTCCTCAGTCTGTATAGAACTGGGAGGGACCGGAGGAAAGGTCGAGAGGCGTGGCTTGGCCCAACAGGCGAACCCCTACCCGAAGTCGGCGGAGCTTGCCCTACTTTGAACACACGCTGTTCTAGGACGCAGCGGTCCATGGAGAAGCAGGCGTCGCACAAATCCATGTCGTGAAGCGGGCCAAGACACGCGAGACACCGGTCATGCTGGTCGGTAACGGAGTACTTGCGGCCGCACGGGCACAGACGCATAGGGGGCCGCCCCGCCTTGGAAAGTTTCTTGCCCTTCAACCGCGACATGACCTGCGGAAAAAAACACCAAAAATAGACTTGACGTCGCTATACTGTAAAATAAAAGGAAAGATCTTACCGGCGACGTCGAGTGGAGGCAGAACCCAGAACTAGCAGACCGACAGACTGAAACGCAGAAATTCGAAGGCTAAGGCCTAACACAGTCAAAACACTTCTTCTGTGGCTTCCCACAAGGTGACCTCGACGGCGGGAGACGAAGAACTGGTAGGCAGGCCGAGTCGACACAGTTTAACGGCTAATCCTCGAGCGCCATGTAGTACGTCGGCCTCGAGGGCGGCGCCGATGCTGCGTTGACTCCGCCTATCCTTTTTTATAAAAAAAAAAAAAAAAAGGCTCCCGCGGGGTCCTGATCTCCGGCCAGTAACCATCTGTGATGAATGGTGAAGACTGCACAGATAAGATTCTGATAAGTACATAATTTCCATATCTTCCCGGACTAAACGTCTCCACCACTCATTCACACTAATGGGAGAGTACCAAGCTAAAATCAAACCCCACCAGGCAGGGTGGTAGGAGACAGAGCTCACTCAGGACAGAAGTCCATAAGGACTGTCCTGTCAAGAAAGTTAGCTGTCAGGCATGGACACCCAGAACATAGTGCTTTACAAAGGTATGCACTGAACTCCAAACTGCCGCCTTGCAAAGGTCCATAACAGGTATATTACGAATCTCCACCAGGAAAGCTGCAACTGCTCCAGTACAGTGGTGAGAACCCAGCCTTCTGACTTGAGCTGTACAATGAATTAGTAGTGTTGAAGACATGTTACTAACCAAGCAGAAATACATCTCATGGCAACAGGCTGACCCAGCCAAGGCATTCAGAAAAATACAATAGTTGCTCGGATGCGTTTTTCCTCATTCTGTCACTGTAGAATCACAGAACCCTCTTAACATTCAGCGAGTTAAAGGGAATGCTCTCCTTCATACTGGAGTTAACGAAGTAAGGAGGGAGAAGCAAAACTTGAGTAACGGTAACTGATCCAGTGACGTGTTGTCTATTGGCTCAAGACAGTCCGAAAATGCAAAGAGGCGAACATTCTCTGCCAAGAAATGCAGACCTGCATTCAACAGGTTAATGAGGCACCCCAAAATTTGACTTGGGGGCAGCTAAAAGGATCCAGAAGAAACTTTGCACACCAGAAGGTGAAGTGAAACCACTTAGCTGTCCAAGTCCTCCTGGTGGATGGTCTATGCGCAGCTAAGAAAATCTCTACGATTGTCTGGAAACCTAAAACTTGCACACTTTTATCTCCTCAGGAGCCCGGCATGGAGATGATGGGAGTGCAGGAAGGATGGACCAAGTCCCTGTGTCAGAGGGTTCACTCATAGTGGAAGTCACCTCAGGGGAACTTCTGACCGACTGTTTACACAAATTGTATCTGCCCAGGCCAGTCTGGGATGATGAGAATCATCCTGACTCCATTTGCCTACAATTTGAGCAACACCCTCTGAACCAAGAGCGAATACATCCTGACAGAAACACCAGGGTCTGAATTTCTGAAGCAGGATAGAGGCAGAATTGCGTTGAGAGGGGACGAAGAAAGGACCAGGTCCAGACTGCCCCACTCATCAAACAACAACTTCACATTGACTGAACTAATGCAATGTGCTCAAGGCGCCACCCTCACCTACCCACGGCCCTCCTGCACAAAGGGTAGGAGAGTGTTCCCCCCAAGTTGCTAATGAAAACATCACAATTTTGTCATCTGTCCGAAGTGGAATCACTTTATAGCAGAGGGCCTCCTTCAGGACTTGGAAAGTGTATAAAGCAGCCCTCATCTCATTTTATGAGAAGATGATGCTCCTACTCCTGGCTTCACACCTGGATGTGAAGGTCTTGACAGTGAGCTCACCAATAGATCAGGAGAGCAACCATGGAGATGGCGATCTGGGATTTAGAGGGTAAGGGTAGACTGAGCAGAAACTAGGCTAACTGCATCTACCATATAAGTAATTTTGTCTGAGGTTCTGTTATTTATGTGGATGCATGGTCGAAGACCACTATTTGTTGCGGATGAAGGCATAAGTCCCTGCATCCGTTGCATCGAAAGGGCCCAGACAGAATCGCTTTCCGTGAAGTAACGAGACATCTGAAATGTCGCTTCTTCCATTCTCAGGAGGAATAACCCTTGCCCTGGAGGTATCCAGGAGGGCTCCTATGAAAAGGAGCTGCTGGGAAGGTGAATCTGGCACCTTCCCTGATTCAGAAAACCCCTCCTGGAAGAAAGTGAGTGAGAAGTAGTGGCAACTGCTTCCTGAAACTCTAACCTGGATCAGAGCCAAACGTCCAGGAAGAAAAAATTACTCACCTTAGTAATGTTGTTTCTTCTAATGGAGTCTTGCTATATTATGACATATGCAGTATAACCCCAGGTTAGAACTGCTCTGGAGGTGAAAGAGTTAACTTCCATGCAGGGCATGGAATCTTGAGCTCGAGCTTGGTTGAACACTCTGTCTGTTGAAGCTCAAACTTAAACTGTCAGATCTTTAGAGCAAAAACTCACTAAGGTTCTGTGTGGAAGCCGTAAACCTACACTAGCCACTGGCTACTAACTACAAAAACACCTTTTTGATCTTGATCCCAAAAACAAAGACTCAAGTCGGGGGATTCAAGAAGAAACTTAAGCATAACACCTAAGCACCCTAGAAGGGTGAAATGAAGTGGGCATCAAAGAAGTGCCAACATTGCACTGCCCACCCACATCCCAAAAACAGAGGTTCTGAGAGGGGCAGGCTGGGGAGGTCATAATATAGCAAGACTCCATTAGAAGAAACAACATTACTAAGGTGAGTAATTTTTTCTTCAAACAACATGTCTTGCTATATTATGACATATGCAGACTACACAGCAGTACCTCCATGGAGGAGGGACAGAACCTACTTGGGAAATAGGCTCTGAAGCACTTGCCAAAGCAGAATCGAGCATCACTCCTAGCCTGGATATCCAAGGAGTAATGCTTAGTAAAAGTGTGAACTGTTTTCCAGTTAGCTGCTTGACATATCTCTAGGATAGGAATGTCCCTGGCAGCAGCCAGAGATGCAGCTGTACCTCTGGTAGAGTGAGCCCTCAGGCCTGGGGAGGAACCTTACCCAGTTTTTGTAACAGAATTGGATACAAGAGACAATCCACCTGGCAATGGATCTTTTAGTGGCAGGTTTCCTTTACCAACTTCACCATAGGTGAGGAACAATTGGAGGGATTCAGAACCTGTGACCCTTGTATGCTTCTATAGTAACTAAGGGCTCTTTTGACATCTAAACTGTGCAATCTCCTCTCACCAGAGGAGGAATGGTCAGTGAAGTACACAGGAGAGACATGGATTGATTAAGGTGAAAGTCTGAAACCACCTTAGGCAAAACATCCTGTTAGTCCTGAGGACTACCTTATCTCTATGAAAGGAGATGAAATCAGGCTCCACTGACAAGGCTTGTAGCTCACTTATGCACCTGACAGAGGTGATGGCTACCAGAAACACAGTTTTCCAAGTCAAGTACTTCAGCTCTGCTGAAGACAATGGCTCAAAAGGGGGTTGCATAAGCTGAGCAATGCAAATATTAAGATCCCAAGCAGGGGCAGGATCCCTGAACGGGGGATTGGTGTGAAGCAACCCTTTAAAAAACTTGGAGAACACAGGGTGAGCTGATAAAGAAGAGGGCTTACCTGCTGACAAGAAGACAGACACAGCTGCCAAGTGCACTTTTAGGTAGCTGGTCTCAGCCCCAAGGAATTCAAATGCACCAAATAATCCAGGATCGTAGGCACACCAGCAGATTCTGGGAAATATGTTTACCAGCACACATATGGAAAATCTTTTCCATTTTGAATTATAGGTAGCCCTGGTGGAAGGCTTCCTAGAGGCCTTCAAGATATCCAATACACCTTGAGAAAGGTGTAGGTCATCAAACTCTAACTCTTCAAGAGCCAAGCCTTGAGATTGAGAGAGTTGAGGTTCGATACCAAACTCTCCCTGGGCACAGGTTAACAGGTTGTGATTCCTGGGAAGGCATAGGGAGGGTGGACTGCTAAGGACATGAGGAGTGGGTACCAGGGCTGCTTGGCCCAATCTGGAGCAATCAGGATCATCTTGCAGGATTGAGATCTGATTCTGACTAGCACTTTGAAAAGGAAGGGAAGGGGAAAAGCATAGAAACTTCCTTCCCAACTGAAAGGAAGGCATCCAGAGGGACTGAGCCCAATACTGGGGCCTGCAGCAAAAAGGAAGTTGGTGATTGTCTGGGGCTGCAAAGAGATCTATTTGCGGAGTGCCCCATCTGGCAAATATTACCTCCAGTACCAGGGGATCCAGTGCCCATTAAGTGATGGCCCTGGGAAATCCTGCTGAGAGCATCCACTAGGACATTGTCCTTGCCTGGGAGGTGAACTGCCATAAGGGAGGTGTTCAGAGAGTAAGCCAGAGACCACAACTTCATTAGCTGTGCACACGGCCGAGACCGAGTGCCCCTTGTTGTTGATGTACCACATTGTAGTGGTATTGTCTGTTCTGACCTGAACTACCTTGTTCTGGACAGATGTGGAGAAAACCTGAAGTGCTAGAAAACTGCTCTGAGCTCCAACAAATTGATGTGGAGCAGGATTCCTGAGGGGACCACAGCCCTTGGGTGGAAAGGTCGCCCATGTGAGCTCCCACCCCAGGAGGATGCATCTGTAGTAAGGGTCAAGGAATGAGACTGGGCGAAGGAACCCCTGTCTCAGATTGTTCTGATCCTGCCACCACTGAAGGGCCTGGATCAGGGTTCGAGTCACTGGAATCAATTTGGTCAGGGGATCCGTCCTTTGAAACCAAAAGGCTCTCAAATGGAACTGAATGTCCCTCATCTGAAATCTCTCCCTGCACTACTGCTGTAGAAGCAGCCATGTGCCCCAGGAGCTGTAGGAAATGCCTTGCTGGTCGAGAGACGTGCAGGGTGAAAGAGGAGGCCAGAGACACCAGGGTCCTTGCTCTCTCCAGAGGAAGGAAGGCTCTGGCTTCTTTTGTGTTCAGTTCTGCACCTATGAAGGTGAGAAGCTGGACAGGCTCCAGAACTGACTTTGGAAGACTGAGAAGGAAACCTAGAGATGTAAGCAGCTGCTGGGTTACCTGCAAATGAAGTCTGACCTGTTCTGGAGACCGGCCTACAATGAGCCAGTCGTCCAGATAAGCGAAGATGGCAATCTTTTGCCTTCTTAAATGAGCAACTGCTACTGCCAGGCATTTTGTGAACACCCTTGGAGCCGAGGAGAGGCCGAAGGGCATTGCTCTGAACTGGTAATGGCCTGAGGGCAGTTCGAATCTGAGGTACTTTCGATGGGAGCTTCTGATGAGAACATGGAAGTAGGCATCCTTGAGGTCCAGGGAGGCTAGCCAGTCCCCTGGCCTTAGAGAGGGTAAAATAATCCCCAGGGTCACCATTTTTGAACTTTGGTTTTAAAAGGTGCTTGTTTAGATACCTGAGATCCAGAATGGGCCGCCATTCTCCTGTCTTTTTTGGGGTAAGGAAGTACCTGGAGTACAACCCTTTGCCCTGGTGTATGGGTGGAACCCTTTCCACGGCTCTGAGAGCCAGGAGAGCAGAAACTTCTGTTTCCAGGGCAAGTGACTCTGATGGGTTTGCAGGTGGAAAAGATCTGGCTCTCATCTTCAGAAATTTTTTGAAGCTGAGAACCAGTCCCTGGCTTACTACCTCCAGGACCCATTTATCTGATGTTAAAGACTTCCAGTCCTGGACAAAGTAAGCCAGCCTGCCCCCTACCGGTAGTGGAGAATCGGCCCTGGCTACCCCATCAGGGAGTCTGTTTTGCAGGGGCTTTGGGTTGAGGGTTAGAAGCAGGCTTACTAGAACCCCTTCTGCCCCTTCCTCTAAAGAACCCCCTCTGGGCATAAGCAGAAGAGGAGGCCTGGGCTTGGTAAAATGGCCTATGAAAAGGCCTGCCCCTGCCATGCTGCCTTTGAGGAGTGACTTGCCTTTCTTTGGCCTGTGCACTCCTATAGGTGGTCCTATACTCATCCATTTTCTTCATATAATTCTCTGTCTGCTCCCCAAACAGAGAATTTCCACACAAAGGAAAATCCATAGCCTTAGACTGGGTATCCTGTGACAGGGCAGTACATCTGAGCCAGGCCATTCTGCGAAGAGACACAGATGTAGCCATAACTCTAGATGAAACATCATTAGAGTCTACAGCAGCATGAAATTGCACCTTGGATGCCTCAATACCATCCGCAGCCACCTGCTCCAGCTCCCTGGCAAGCTGTTCAGGGCCTGTTTTGCTAGGGCCAGGACAGTATCCCACCTGGATTTCTGGTACCTAGCTGCTAAGCCATATAATTTGCCTGTCTGAGTCCCAAAGATGCTGCCATGTACTGCTTTTTTGCCATGGCATCCATCCTCCTGGAATCCTTTTCAGGAGGGTGAGAGGCTAGAGGAATATTAGCCTTGTCACAGGCTGCAGTCTGCACTACCGCCACATGGCTGCACTGCTGAGATGGAAACTCCGTATCAGAACCTGATAAAGCATACCTCTTGTCCATCCTTTTATCCACAGGGAGGATAGAATGAGGAGTTTTCAGAATTTTTACTGTCTGTTTCCTAAAAGATTTATGCAGGGAATAGACAGTCTCTAAGACTCTGGAATATCCATCATTTCCACAAAATCAGGCTCTTCTTGATCATCAACAGCTTCCTCAACAGGGAGTTGCAGAGTGTCAGCAACTTTCTTGTAAAACAAAAATGAGAGGGGACTCAGATAGCCTGGGAGGGATACTCTGAAGGTCTGTCTGGAGAGATGTCCGGTTCAATGGGCACATCCAGACTGTCAAAATCACACTCACTCTCCTCGTACCCCTCCTCCCCTTCCCCTGGTTCATAAAAATCTTCAAAATCATAATCTTGAACCGAGGGAACCAGGCACTTACCCAATGGTGCCGGTTCGGACGGGACTGGGGAAAGAGACTGGACAATCTGAATAGCTTTGGCTATTTCCTCAGCGGTTGGAGAAAGAACTTTTGGCCCCAAACTAGCTGACCTTCTAGCCCTTTTAATTGGAACCGGCTCCTCAGAGTTGGCTCTTCGTTTGCCCGAGGAAGCATCGCCCTGGTCAAAGGGCACTCCCTCAGGTTCGGTTGGAACCGAACTGGGCTGGCCATCCGGGTCAGCAGACTTTTGGCCTCCTTTTCCCTGAGCCTACCAACTCTTTTTTCCACGGTGGCAGCAGGAAAATTTTACAAATCTGGCAGTCTGCATTGAGGTGGTCAAACCCCAGACAATATACACATATGGTGTGTGGGTCAGCCTTGGCAAAGGCTTCCCCACAGAGGCCACAGTGCTGAAACCCAGTGGGTCCGGTTTTTCTTTTGGGTTTCTCAGGCATAGTGCCAGCCTAACCAAAACTTGCCCGTTAATGGCAATCCACCAAGCAAGACTCTCTTATAGGTTCCCAACCGTGTCACGGGTTGTGGAAAAAACATAATAAAATCCATTTTTTTTAGAACCGATAAGCACCGGGAACCGCACTCTAAAGGGCTAGAAAGTAATTTTCAAACCCCTCTGATTGGTTCAAACCGAACCGAAAAAGACGTTTACAAGTTCCACACAGAAGAAAAATAAAAAAGTAAGCCTATCTATTACTTACAATACCACAGACAGAGCTTGAACCGACAATTGCAGTTAAATTTCGGTAAAATAAACCGAGAATTACACTTTAAAACCGACAAACAAACCGAGCAGCAGGAGGAATCTCCGGAGCGACTGTTCAGTGAGGTGGAGTAAAGAATCTGACAGTTTAAGTTTGAGCTTCAACAGTGTTCAACCGAGCTCGCGCTCAAGATTCCATGCCCTGCATGGAAGTTAACTCTTTCACCTCCGGAGCAGTTCTAACCTGGGGTTATACTGCATATGTCATAATATAGCAAGACTTCATGTTGTTTGAAGTAAAGGCTTGAATACTGAGGTTGTAGTGAACTCCTCACTGAACAGGTACTTGTTTAACCTTTCAAGATCAAGAAACGGGAGTATGCCACCTGTTATCTTAAAAACAAGCAAAGGAAGTAAGAACCTGTGTTCTGACTTGACGAGGAACAACTTTTACTGCGTCGAGAGGCGTCCACCTCAGACAGCTGAGGTGGGGCTTGGGCCGGATCCAGGAGGATGGTGCTGGGCTTGTGCCTTCTGCTACCAAATTTTTTTTTTTTTGCAGATAAGGAGTTGGTTCCTGACAAAGGCTTCCAGGCCCCTACCTTGAAAGGACTGGCTGTTACAAGAATGATGATGTTGTTGTCCCTTAGGGGAGGCAGCAGGAGTCTGTGCACCCTCCAGAGCTCAATCTGAGGGCCAAACCAATAATCACTAGCAACAGTAGCCACCCTAGAAGCAGTGTCATAGGGGTCTATAAAAGCTTTAGCTGATTATTGTGCTATAAGCCCCTATCAATGGAGCAGTAGAGCCCGGAAGGTTCTCGACCACTGAATTTAGTGTTCCACAGGGTGTACTTGTACTGAAGACTGAAGGAAATGAAAATTACGTACCTACCGTAATTCTGATCTTTCTGTGTATCTTCACCATTCATCACATATGGGGTACTGGCTGGAGATCAGGACCCCACGGGAGCTTTTTTTAAAAGGGTAGGCGGAGCCGACACAGCATCGGCGGCGCCCTCGAGGCCGACGTACTGCGTGGCGCTCGAGGGTTGGCCGTTAGGCTGAGTAAACTCCGCCTGCCTACCAGTTCTGAGTCGCCGGAGAGGTAAGAGGAAGGGATGGAGGGTGGGACAAGAGAGTCCAAGGGACAGAAAAAGAAAGGAAAAACTGAACTAAAAGGAGAAATAACGACTGAGAGGACAGCAAGAAGAGATGAGACTAAGGAGATTGGGTGGGGCCCCAATCTCTGGAAGCGGAAGAAGGAGGGTAGGGAGGAAGAAAATTTTAGGAGAAAGTGAGAGGTAACAAGGTATCCGAGACCCTTGTCCGTCACCAGATTGTATAGGAACTGCAAGGAGTAGCAAAGCTCTCTGCCAGAATTCAAGGCACAGAATAACTGGCAAATTCCCCAGAAGCAGAGTCGGCTATTCTGGAAGAAGGACAGGGTACAGGAATTTAGTACTCTCTCAGGAAAAATGTTTGGTGAAAAAAAGGGATTTTTTTTTTTTTAAACAGTTGGATGGAAACCAGAAGGAGAACAGGAGGAGGGCTACCACCAACTCCCACCCACCAGGGTGGAGACACAGTAGAGAAGGATTCGCTCAGGCTGAACCCTTTGAGAGAATACCCCCTGTGTGTCCCTACTTTGCCAGCTCCAAGAGGAGAGAGAGCCACAGAGGGAGGGGCCCAGAGACTGAGGCCCCAGGGGATGGTGGGCGGGGTTGTGATGAATGGTGAAGATACACAGAAAGATCAGAATTACGGTGGAGTACGTAATTTTCATATCTTATCTGTGTCAGTCTTCACCATTCATCACATATAGTGATGCAAGCCCCGAAGAGAGTTGTTCTTACACCCTAGGGATAGAGTCCCTTAGCCCTCAGTGGGTGACACACTGGGGGAACCTTCCAGGCCTGGGGAGGCCGAGGTGGGGAGGCGGGCGGGTCCCCAGAGGGGGAAGGAAGTTGCCCCGACAAGCGCTGTCTCGCTCTACGGGAGAAAAGGTAGGTTCCCTGGTGGGTGGAGCAAATCACCCTACGCCGGGCCAAGGGTGACAACCGGGAAAGACGTAGCCACGTCGATCTCCTGGTGCAGATCGCTGTCCCTATGGCCCTGGTAGCTACCTCATTGGCATCGTAAGATGCCCTCGCTTGGTGCCTTGCTAGCGCCAGGCCACGTGCAGAGAGCGCGATGGCTTGTCTGGTTTGCTCCGAGTCAGGCAAAGAAGCTAGGACCTGACCTAGCGTGGACCACAAGAACCTGTTGTAGGCTGCATAGTGGGCCTGGTGAGCGAAAATAGAAAGGAGCAACCATGCCGAGTAGAAGGTCCTCCTCCCCCCCCAAAAATCAAAATCCAAGGAGTCTTGATCCGGGGGCTGGTCACGGTGGAGGGCGCGAAGCCCATCAGGGGTGTCCAGATGCATCAAACCGGACTGCGGATGAGGCACAGAACCTGGAGACTTCGGGGGAGCACAATACCTCTGACTGAGGTCCCTAGGGGCAGGAACTCCAGAGAAGGGCCTCTGCCAGAAATGAAAGGACGCCTCCCGAAAGGGAGCAGGCCAGGGCAACACCACAAGGGTGGCCTCGCCATAATCGCCTAGAAAGGCATGCGCCACATGCTCAGGATTGCTAACAGAAGAGGGAGAAAGGTGCAAGTCCTCCAACATCCTCAGGAGCGCTGATACTCAGAGAGATCAGCAGCCGGAGGAACGTGGACAGAGGTTCCTCTCCCCAGAAGAGGAATGAGGGCTGAGGTCACCAAACGTTCGAGGTGGCTGCACAGGGGAGGTTGAAAAACCTGGCTGTCCATAGCCCTAACGTGAGGCAGGGAACGGGCAGCCACCACTCCTGAACTGCTCCCAGGTGAGAGGCCGCTAGGACCAAGAATGCCTGGGAGCACTGGAAAATGTGGCAGAGGATATGGGCAGAGCCGAGAAAAGTCAGCTGACCTCCACCAGGGCTGGGGAGTGGACCATGAGCACCGAGGAGGTGCCCGGAAGAACTCCACAGCCGACAGCTATACAACCACGTTAGCACTGCCTTGGCTGCCCAGAAGAATCCCCAGTGAGGCGACCGGGGCCGTAAAGTCCAGAGGGCCGGTCCCTGCCTCAAAGAATGGGACCCGTCAAGGAACCCAAGGCGGGAAGGGTGGAGTCGCGACCGGCCGCCCAGAGCCAGGTGGACCCCAGAGAAAGGCCGATCGCCGAGCCCACACCCTCGACCCCTCAGAGTCCGAGAGAGTCCTCCTCCTCGAGAGGGCCAGCCTAGGTAGCTGGCATCTCTGGGTGGCTCCTGAAGGGGAGACCCAGGAAACAGCACCCTCCCCTCCTGTAGGTTTCTCGATGGGCCCCAAAGTTGAGCGATCAAGACACACCACTGGAGGGGGTACCACCACCGAGGGGTCGATGAAACTCCCAAGGCCAGGCTGCAGAGCAATGGTGGCACGCACCACTGCCTGCTGGTCAGCACCACTGACCCTAGCCTCGGGGCCACCTGACTCTCCTCAGTGGGGCTGGCCGACTCGATGTGAGAGACCACGAGGCGCCCTCCTCGCAGAACAACCCGAAGGTGTGACTGCCCGTCTGACTCGAGCTCGACTCCGACTCCGAAGAGGTAGAGTCCGAGGCTCTGAGCCAAACAGTAGGAGGCAAGGCGAACAAGTTTGCCAGAGGGCCCGGCAGCCAGAGCTGTGTCCGAGGCGGCACCGTGCCCTCCGCAGCCCCGGGACCGGGACCTACATAAGGCACCAGGGCAGCTCGGGCCAAGGTCCAGAGCCAGGGCCAGATCTTGGCGCCGTCAAATCCACCAGCACCGAGGCGGTACCAGGGACAGAGGCAGTGCGACAGCAGCCCCAGCAGCAACCTTGGCACGAAAATGGCACCACCAGGGGCACCGAGGACCCGAGCGGCGCGAGCACGGCCGAGCAGACTCGGCGCCGAACACAGCACCGCAAACTTCGGTGCTGCAAGTGGCACCGAGGCGTGGACAGTGCCGGGGCCGGCACAGACAGTCGAAGCCAAAGGCCCTATGGCGCCCGAGCCGCACAGGACACGGCGCGTGCTCAACTGTGGCGCCGAGGCGAGACATGGCAAAAGGGCGCGGATCTTGACCCACGGCACGTGAGCAGCGCCAGCACAGCGACGGCATCGACAGGGACCCGGCTGAGCAGTCGGCACTGGCGGCGGCACCGTGAACGACACCGAAGGCTCTGGCGGTGCGACCGGCAGTGTCAAGAGCGGCGCCAGACCGGGCCTTCCGGGCAGGGAACGACACGGGAAGCCTTCACCCCGAAGAGCGACTGCTGTGGCGGCGCCTCCGCCTGCTCCGGGAGGAAGCAGGACGGGCCTCCTGCGCCACGGGAGGAGCCTCGGCAATGGCCAGGCTACAGTAGCTGAGGCTCCCTCCTCCTCGGTCCACCAGAGCAGGAGGGGACCGGAGGAAGGGGCCGAGTGTGGCAGTTGGCCCGTCGAAGCGAACCCTACTCCCCGAAGTCGGCGGAGCTCGGCCCACTTTCAACGCGACTGTTCGAGGACGCGGCAGTCCATGGAGAAGCAGGCATCACACGAATCCATGTCATGAAGCAGGCCAAGACACACACAAGACACAGTGGGTGGCAGTGGGTGGCGGAATCTTTGACGCGCAGACATGACGCATGGGGCCGACCGTCTTTGAAGACTTTTGCCCTCCGACCGAGACCTGACCTACAGAGAAAAACACCACAAACAGACTCGGCGTCGCAGAATTACAAATAAAGGAAAGATCTTCCCGGCGTAGAGTGGAGGCAGAACCAGTACCGGTGGCGACCCGGCCGGACTGAGCGTCGATTTTTTCGAACAGGCTGAAGGCCTAAAATTGCAGAAAGCTTCCCACAAAGGCGACCTCGACGGTGGGAGACAAGAGGAAACTGGTAGGCAGGCGGGTCAGCACAGCCTAACGGCCAACCCTCGGCGCCCATGATGGTCAGCCTCGAGGCGAGCGCCGCTGTATCGGCTCACTACCCTAAAAAAATAAATAAATCCCGCGGGGTCCTGATCTCCGGCCAGTACCCCATATGAGATGAATGGTGAAGATTGACACAGATAAGATCTCCAGATGTAGAAGTCTGCTTCAGTCCACAGAAGAAGTCTGAAATATTATGGTGGACCCCATATCCCTGAGGTAAAACTCCATCACATGTTCTGCTGATACAGAAGGCTCACCTTCTAGACTCTAAAATGAGTCATCCACTGCGTCGCTGACAAAGTAGGACAGGGAGAGACTCATCCAGATCCACTTCTACCCCATAAAGACCTCCAAAAGGCAGGTCCAGGCCCGAATCATAAAAAAGCTCCACCACCCAGAACGGCGATGAAGAATCTGGCATCATTCACGGAGCTGGCATTAGTGCTGCGCGGAATGTGGAATTCTGCTGATGGAATCAGCGGAATAACAATTCCGCCAGCAGAATGTCCACTGGAATTTCACTGGTTCTTCCATGAAGCCCCACTATCAGGATCCGCGGAAAAATATTCCAGGGAACAGCAACTTATTCTGTGGAAAACCACTCCGCAAAATTTCTGTGGAAACACAGATCGGCAGAAAAAAGAAAATTCCACGGAACTTCATTCTGCCAGAATTCCATTCTGCCGGAGTTCTGCACAGCACCAGTCAGCACCACTCGTGGCGCTGGCACCACCTGCGGCACCGACACCACCCACGGCGCCAACACCACACGCAACACTGACACCACATGCTGTGCTGTGCAGCATCAGGCATCCTGGCCCTGGACCTGAAGAAAGGGGGAGAAGGCAAGCGGTACCCATGCTGACCCTGCAGAACAAAAGATGAGGAGGGAAGGCATGAGGGGTCAGCGTCGATGGCACTGGCACTGGCACCGGAGAAGGCACTGCACACATCCTGCCTGCCCGACTTGGCCATGGACCAGTGGCTCTGAGGCCCGAATGCCCTTGAACCAGGTCCACTGGCCAAATCAACTGTGCAGATGTCAAACCCCCCTGCTCTAAAAGAGCAGCCCAGAGGTGAAACTGCTCACCGGAGCCCATAGAGGACAGGGATGGGGCCTGGTGTCGAAGATCGTGGCCGTTAAGAACGGGCAGCAGAAGACACCATTGAAGTCGGGTTAGGCCTGCCGCTCGCCACCACCACCGACAACCCCATGCAGATGTACCAGAGGGCAACCTCGAGCAGTACCGTTTCTTCTTCCACCGACAGGAGGAAGAAGAGCTCGAAGTCAAGTGAAGCCAGGAACCGGAACCGCTATTTTTGTGCTTCTGGGGGACTGTCCTCCCCCTGAGCACCGGACTGCCCATGGTTGGACCCCCCCCCTTCGCAAAGGGCAGGGGACCAGACACAGCCCCACTGCCATCACAGCTTTCAAACAAAGTCTTCCTAACATCACTGCTACTGTCTAAGGTCGACTCAACTGATGGCAGGTGAGAATTTCTTCTTCTTCTTCATCTTCTTTTTAAAACCAGAACACTAAAAATTGTAACTTAAACGAATACTGAATGGTTAAGTTGCTGTCATATAGACAAAGACTTGACTCCAGCAGGTGAGCAATGTCAACATCGAAGCCCACTTGATGGCGGGAGAAAAGGAACTGAGGTGGCTGGAGGGTCGATGCTGAGAAAGCCTATACAGGCGCGAGCTAGTCCTGTGGTGCCGTGCATGTGTGGTCCTATCCCGGTGCCGGCCCTCCTGAAGATTTTTGACTCCCACAGGGTCCTAGCACCTCTGGCATACTCCCATTAGTGTGAATGACTGGTGGAGACTTTTAGTCTGGGAAGATCACACCAGACAGGGTTTGAAACGCAGGCGGAACAGGAGGACTATACTGACTAGCACGGTAGTAACATTTAACCACTCCAGACGAACATTTACCTTGATCAATGGCTATAGGCTCAAAATTAAGAGCAAAAGCAGTATATATAGTAGGAGGCAGTATAGCGCAGTGAGTTAAGACTCTGAGCTGCACATCTGGAGACCTGGGTTTGAATCCCACAACTGCCTAGGTGCATCCTGTGTGATCTGAGCAAGTCACTTAACTTCCTTGTGCTCCCAGGTCGCATCTGGAAACAAGCTTCGGCTTAGTGTGCTACTCCTGGCTAAACAATGTTCCCTTTCCAGAAAAGCAATCCTAAGACACAGCAGTAGGGCATGGATCCAAAGAGTCTAGGCTAAGAAAGTCATCATTGTTGCCCTCAGAAAAGATGAGGTGAGGATCAGACTCATCTCCCTCTAAATCCTCCCTGCAGGGAGAGGCATAGAGAGGGTGGATTGTAAGCCCTCTAATCAAAAACTGCAGTCCTGGCAACACTGATGACACCTACCTCAAGGACAAGGGACCACAGCCGGGGGCAGCACTAGAACCAGAACTGAATCTGGCCCCACCCAACACTAGGAATGGAAATGACGTACCTACCATAATTCTTGTTGTTCTTGGACGAAGTCTTCACCATTCGTTCATATTAGTGGGACTACTCCGGAGACGCTAGGACCCAGTGGGAGCCAAAAATCTTCAGAAAGGCCAGTGCCAAGATAGGACCATGCATGCACGGTGCCGCGAGACTGGCTCACACCATATAGGCTATCTCGGCGTCGACCTTCCAACCGCCTCAGTACCTTTTTCACTGAGGAGGTGAAGCGTAAACTAACCTATGAAAACCTAACCTAATTCAGGCATAAGATACCCCGGATGACCCATGTAAGATGGGTCAACACAACAAAGTCTTTACAGCCCAACCAACAAGGGAGTGAAGACCAAAAACAGAATGAGTGAGCTCTGGGGATGGTGGGTGGGCATGTGAATGAATGGTGAAGACTTTGTCCAAGAAGATCAAGAATTATGGTAGGTACATAATTTTCATATCTTCCTGGACTGAAAGTCTTCACCATTCATTCACACTAGTGGGAGAGTACTGAGCTAAAAACCAATCCCCCAAGCAAGGTGGCAGGAGATCGAGCTCGCTTACAACAGAAGTCCATTAAGGATTGATCTGCAGAACATGTGCTGTCTGGCATGAACACCGACAGCATAGTGCTTTACGAGTGTGTGCACTGAACTCCAAGTAGCCTCTCTGCAGATGTCTGCAATAGGTACATAACGAATCTCTGCCAGGGAAGCTGCTACCACTCTAGCAGAGTGGACGTAAACCCGGCCTTCCAGCTTAACCTGCGGCATCGAGCAGCAGTGTCAGAGACAGGCTACTAGCCACGCAAAGATAAACCGCATCAAGACAGGCTGACCCAGCTGAGTTGCACTGAAGGATATGAAGAGCTGCTTAGATTGACGGATATCCCTAGGCCTCTCAATGTAAAACCGCAAAGCTCTTTTCACGTCCAGAGAGTGAAGGGAACATTCCCCTTCATTCTGGAAGTTGGTTAAGTCGGAAGCACCAAAGGTTGGTTAAAATGGAATTCTGAAACCACTTTTGGGATGAACCTAGGATGTGTGCGAAGAGCCACCTCATCCTTGTGAAACACCAAGTACGGAGGGTCTGTGAT